>CM051455.1:101938279-102119308 GCA_028274465.1 Plantago ovata | reverse complement strand
TGGTTTCGATCATACCAGCACTAATGCCCAAATCCCATCAGAACACCGAGGTAAGCGTGGCTTTGGCGAGAGTAGTACTAGGATGGGTGACCCCCTGGGAAGTCCACGTGTTGCACCCTTTTTGCATGTTCTTGTTGTCGGTTTCCCCTTTCTTTCTCTTCGATCTTTTCTTGTCTCGTTCTAAACCCAACACGATACATATTACCTATTTTGCAGTCATCTATTATATACACAATGTTTTCGATATTTAGCGTCACCACCGTGAGACGACACGTGTCGGGGGCGAATTTGACCCTCGAGCTAATGAATTTGAACGAAACAGGCATCGCTCATGGCGGAGCGATGAATTGTGCTCAAAACAACCGTTTCCGCATGGAAAATCTTACGTTTCACAAATCGCACGCACGTGTCGGGGGCGTTTAACTCAGGAAGCCGTGGATGAGGCAACGGCCGGTAAGGGATAAAAGGATAGATTAGCATAGGAAATTGGTTTCGATCATACCAGCACTAATGTACCAGATCCCATCAGAACACCGAAGTTAAGCATGCTTGGGCGAGAGTAGTACTACGATGGGTGACCCCCTAGGAAGTCCTCGTGTTGCAACCCTTTTTGCATGTTCTTGTTGTCGGTTTCCCCTTTCTTCTGATCGTTTCTTCTCTCTTTTCTTCCCCCAACACGATACATATTACATATTCTGACAGTCATCTATGATATACACAATGTTTTCGATATCCGGCGTCACCACCGTGGAGACGACACGTGTCGGGGGCGAATTTGACCCTCGAGCTAAATGAATTTGACCTAAAACAGGCATCGTTTATGACAAAGCGATGAATTGTGCTCAAAACAACGTTTCCGCATGGAAAACTCTATCGTTTCAACAAAATGGCACGTGTCGGGGGCGTTTAACTCAGGAAGCCGTAATGAGGCAGCGGCCGGTAAGGGATAAAAGGATAGATTACGCATAGGAAATTTGTTTCGATCATACCAGCACTAATGTACCAGATCCCATCAGAACACCGAAGTTAAACATGCTTGGGCGAGAGTAGTACTAGGATGGGTGAACCCCTAGGAAGTCCTCGTGTTGCAACACTTTTTGCATGTTCTTGTTGTCGGTTTTCCCTTTCTTCGGATCGTTTCTTCTCTCTTTTCTTCCCCCAACACGATACATATTACCTATTTTGGCAGTCATCTATGATATACACAATGTTTTTGATATCCGGCGTCACCACCGTGGATACGACACGTGTCGGGGGCGAATTTGACCCTCGAGCTAAATGAATTTGACAGAAAACATCCATCGCTCATGGCGGAGCGATGACTTGTGCTCAAAACACCGTTTCCGCATGGAAAACTCTATCGTTTCAATGAAATCGCACGTGTCGGGGGCGTTTAACTCAGGAAGTCGTGATGAGGCAGCGGCCGGTAAAGGGATAAAAAGATAGATTACGCATATGCAAGTGGTTTCGATCATACCAGCACTAATGCACCGGATCCTATCAGAACACCGAAGTTAAGCGTGCTTGGGCGAGAGTAGTACTAGGATGGGTGATCCCCTGGGAAGTCCTCGTGTTGCAACCCTTTTTGCATGTTCTTGTTGTCGGTTTCCCCTTAGTTCGGATCTTTTCTGGTCTCTTTTCTTCCCCCAACACGATACATATTACCTATTTTGGCAGTCATCTATGATATACCCAATATTTTCGATATTCGGCGTCACCACCGTGGACACGACACGTGTCGGGGGCGCATTTGACCCTCGAGCTAAATATATTTGACCGAAAACAGGCATCGCTCATGACGGAGCGATGACTTGTGCTCAAAACACCGTTTCCGCATGGAAAACTCTATCGTTTCAACAAAATCGAACGTGTCGGGGGCGTTTAACTCAGGAAGCCGTGATGAGGCAGCGACCGGTAACGGGATAAAATGATATATTACGCATAGGCTATTGATTGCGACCATACCAGCACTAATGCACTGGATCCCATCAGAACTCCGAAGTTAAGCGTGCTTGGGCGAGAGTAGTACTAGGATTTGTGACCCCCTGGAAGTTCTCGTGTTGTAACCCTTTTTGCATGTTCTTGTTGTCGGTTTCCCCTTTCTTCGGATCATTTATTGTCTCTTTTCTTCCCCCAACACGATACATATTTCCTATTTGACAGTCCTCTATTATATATACAATGTTTTCGATATCCGACATCACCATCGTGGAGACGACACGTGTCGGGGGCGAATTTGACACTCGAGCTAAAGGAATTTGACCGAATACAGCCATCGCTCATGGCGGAGCGATAACTTGTGCTCAAAACACACCGTTTCGCCATGGAAAACTCTGTCGTTTCAACAAAATCGCACATGTCGGGCGCGTTTAACTCAGGAAGCCGTGATAATGCAGCGGCCGGTAATGGGATAAAAGGATAGATTACGCATAGGCTATTGGTTGTGATCATACCAGCACTAATGCTCCGGATCCTATCGGAACATTGAAGTTAAGCGTGCTTGGGCGAGAGTACTACTATGATGGGTGACCCCGTGGGAAGTCCTCGTGTTGTAACCCTTTTTGCATGTTCTTGTTGTCGGTTTTCCCTTTCTTTGGATCTTTCTTGTCTCTTTTCTTCCCCCAATACGATACATATTACCTATTTTGGCAGTCCTCTATGATATACACAATGTTTTCGATATTCGGCATCACCACCGTGGAGACGACACGTGTCGTGGGCGAATTTGACCCTCGAGCTAAATGAATTTCACCGAAAACAGGCATCGCTCATGGCGGAGTGATGACTTGTGCTCAAAACACCGTTTCCGCATGGAAAGCTCTATCGTTTCAACAAAATCGCACGTGTCGGGGTCGTTTAACTCAGGAAGCTGTGATGAGGCAGCGACCGGTAAAGGGATAAAAGGATAGATTACGCATAGACTATTGGTTGCGATCATACCAGCACTAATGCACCGGATCCCATTAGAACTCCGAAGTTAAGCGTGCTTGGGCGAGAGTAGTACTAAGATGGGTTACCCCCTGGGAAGTCCTCGTGTTGCAACCCTTTTTGCATGGTCTTATTGTCGGTTTCCCCTTTCTTCGGATCTTTTCTTGTCTCTTTTCTTCCTCCAACACGATACATATTACCTATTTTGGCAGTCCTTTATGATATACACAATGTTTTCGATATCCGGTGTCACCACCGTGGAGACGACACGTGTCGGGGGCGAATTTGACCCTCGAGCTAAAAGAATTTGACCGAAAACAGGCATCGCTCATGGCGGAGCGATGACTTGTGCTCAAAACAACGTTTCGGCATGGAAAAATCTATCGTTTCAACAAAATCGCACCTGTCGGGCGCGTTTAACTCAGGAAGCCGTGATGAGGCAGCGGCCGGTAATGGGATAAAAGGATATATTACGCATAGGCTATTGGTTGCGATCATACCAGCACTAATGCACCGGATCCCATCAGAACTTCGAAGTGAAGCGTGCTTGGGCGAGAGTAGTACTAGGATTGGTGACCCCCTGGGAAGTCCTCGTGTTGTAACCCTTTTTTCATATTCTTGTTGTCGGTTTTTCCTTTCTTCGGATCTTTTCTTGTCTCTTTTCTTCCCCCAACACGATACATATTACCTATTCTGGTAGTCCTCTATGATATACACAATGTTTTTGATATTCGGCATCACCACCGTGGAGACGACATGTGTCGTGGGCGAATTTGACCCTCGAGCTAAATGAATTTCACCGAAAACAGGTATCGCTCATGGCGGAGTGATGACTTGTGCTCAAAACACCGTTTCCGCATGGAAAACTCTATCGTTTCAACAAAATCGCACGTGTCGGGGTCGTTAACTCAGGAAGCCGTGATGAGGCAGCGACCGGTAAAGGGATAAAAGGATAGATTACGCATAGACTATTGCTTGCGATCATACCAGCACTAATGCACCGGATCCCATTAGAACTCCGAAGTTAAGCGTGCTTGGGCGAGAATAGTACTAAGATGGGTTACTCCCTGGGAAGTCCTCGTGTTGCAACCCTTTTTGCATGGTCTTGTTGTCGGTTTCCCCTTTCTTCGGTTCTTTTCTTGTCTCTTTTCTTCCTCCAACACGATACATATTACCTATTTTGGCAGTCCTCTATGATATACACAATGTTTTCGATATCCGTGTCACCACCGTGGAGACGACACGTGTCGGGGGCGAATTTGACCCTCGAGCTAAAAGAATTTGACCGAAAACAGGCATCACTCATGGCGGAGTGATGACTTGTGCTCAAAACACCATTTTCGAATGGAAAACTCTATCATTTCAACAAAATCGCACATATCGGGGGCGTTTAACTCAGGAAGCCGTGATGAGGCAGCGGCCAGTAAAGGGATAAAAGGATAGATTACGCATAGACTATTGGTTGCGATCATACCAGCACTAATGCACTGGATCCCATCAGAACTCCGAAGTTAAGCGTGCTTTGGCGAGAGTAGTACTAGGATGGGTGATCCCCTGGGAAGTCCTCGTGTTGCAACCCTTTTTGCATGTTCTTGTTTTCGGTTTCCCCTTTCTTTGGATCTTTTCTTGTGTCTTTTCTTCCTCCAATACGATACATATTACCTATTTTGGCAGTCCTCTATGATATACACAATATTTTCGATATCTGACGTCACCACCGTGGAGACGACACGTGTCGGGGGAGAATTTTACCCTCGAGCTAAAGGAATTTGACCGAAAACCGGCATCGCTCATGGCGGAGCGATGACTTGTGCTCAAAACACTGTTTCCGCATGGAAAACTCTATCGTTTCAACAAAATCGCACGTGTCGGGGGCGTTTTAACTCAGGAAGCCGTGATGAGGCAGCGGCCGGCAAAAGGGATAAAAGGATAGATTGCGCATAGGCTATTGGTTGCGATAATACCAGCACTAATGCACCGGAAATTTTTAACAATTAAGATAATTGGTTCATGCTGAAAATCGACCCGTAACGAAAGTTCGCTCCCCTGTATTGCTCTGACATACTATCGACCTGTTTGGTAATCTCTAAAAATGAATTTTAATAGTTGTAACATCACTTGGTTAAAAAAGGTAACCTTTAGTCGTATATATGAAGGGTACCAATATCTCCAGAGAACTTATTGATGCGTACAGAGCAACTCGTACAAATTTCCTATTATGTCATTGTTTGTTAAGGAAACATTTAGAATAAAAACAAATTATGGTACTATAATAGTTTTATTCCTTATTAACATCCTCTCAATTATATTTTGATAGTTAGATTTTTCCATATATGGTAATAAATATATAATTTCATGTCTAATTAACAGTATCATTTTACATTTATTGTTTCTTTTATATCACATAATTTTGTATAATCTGATGTTATATGATAGACTTGATAGTACTATGTTAAGTTTTTAGTCTTATTTTTAATTATATGATATGATAATGGACTTTGTCTATTATCATGTACTAAATTATTATTTAGTATTTAATACGCAAAGTCTTATAAGAGACCTTCTCTTTTAAACTGATGGAGAGATCGGACTATTATGCAATTTACCATATCAATTGCAATTTCGCGGATCCTCCTTTTGACCCGGCTGTTGAAAATCCGGGTTATAAGAAATTTTCCCCTGTTTTCCCTTCTTTATTCTTTCTTTATTCCTTTTTTCTTCTTTCTTCTTTCTCTCTCTTTCTCCTCTCCCTCTTCGCGATCTGCTACATCCACAACCTGCCGACCACCATCTCCAAAATCCAGCCACCAACCACCCCCATCTCAACGAACCGTTAGCCAGCACCCAATCGTTTGGTAAATTGAACCGCCGCCTGAAACTTCCCCCTAAAGTTCTTCGATTTGGGGGATAATTCTAGGGTTAAGGAATTGGGTGAAGATTACACTCTTCATCTAATCTTAATTATCAGCTACATGATTATCTCTACATGTGTAAATATGTGGTCATGTGTAAGCCTTGATGTCTCTTTTGGAAAGTGCCGATTGCAAAAAATAGGGTGTTGTTAGTAAATTATACATGTTTGTCCCATTTGTTTTGATTCTGTTCTATAATTGATGGTTTTGTTGTGTTGTTCGACTTTTAAATATGTTCTATGTTCTTAAATATATTGTCTATATTTTTACTTATTAAAGTAATATAATAAGACGATTAATTCACCCAATTGATTGACCTACCAATCAATTTTAATCCGTTGATTTTGCTTGTTCAATTTCAATCTGGTGCGTACATGTGTAATTATTTAATTAAAAGGTGTAGGGTCCGAATCCTTTTGGCGTGATTTTATGCATTATTTGTATTATTATTTTTATTAAAGGTGTTTGGTTCGAATATCATTATTTTAGTTGAAGGTGTTGGGTTCGAATCTTATTGACGTAATTTTTTTTCTTTTTATTTATTCTCTTTTTAAGTCTTTATTTTTTAATATAAAGTTGTATGGTTGTACGATACTTAATTTAAAAATAATCATGATATGTTCTTATGAAAAAAAAGACATACTTTTTCCGTCCAATAATAAATGTAACACTTGATTTTGTTTTCGATGGTTATTTTGACCTTAAATTATTCTTAAATCATACGATAAAAATAATTAAAAACATCATATCATAAAATTAGAATGTTTATATTTTCATAATATAATTTTTTAATTATTTTACTTGAATGATTTACAATTAATTTGAGGTCAAACTAATCCTCGAAAAAGTCAATTATAAAACCAAATGTTACACTTATTATATATCTTAGGGTAAATTACTTTAAACCGCCCCACTAGAACCTCATATTACGGATTCTACCTCGTTAGTTTAACAATTACACATAGCCCCATTCGTCGGAAAAAATTTGACTTGGCCGTTATTCATTTTTATTTTACGTCGGCCAAACACGCCCTTAAGGCTAAAAAACAGATTTAATGCCTTTTCATCAATTTTTCATTTATTATGTCCTTTTCCCTATTTCCTATTTCCTTCTTCTTCTCCAGTTCCCTCCAAACCTTCCAAACCCGTCACCTATGCAACTTCACAAAATCGACCAAATCTGCTATAATATCTTCATATACAGACCATATTATTACATATTCTTGATTATCGGAAGCTAGCGAACACATTGGGCCGTCGGATTGCGGCTTACGGCGACTGTAACTAGGTTTGTTCGTCACTTTACAAAATTGTTGCTTTTTCTTGTGATTTTGAGTTTTACTCGTTGTTATGATCAGTGTGAAGTATGCATTGTGTTTTCTTTTTGTAGAATTTCACTTTTGGTTCGAACTAGGGTTTTGGGAAATTTCTTTTGACTGTTTTTTTACTGTCTGTCTGTGTTTTGAAGCTATGGAGCAACGCTTTAACATACGTATTCATGGAGGGCTGGAACCATTCACGTTGACAAATGTGAATCATCAGAGGTACAATCATAAGAGACTCATAGCTTATTTAGATAAGAATGTGTTGGATAAGCTAGAGATGCCTAAAGAACATTCTCTGTTTTTTTCTCTATTTGCTGAGGTTGATAATGGTAGTATGCTAGAAATTGTCACTGATAATGATGTCACTGAGATGTTTACTAGAAATATGAACACTAGGGAAGTTGAACTTCACTGTGAGGTCCAGTATGCTGAGACTCTAGCTAAAATAGCAAGTCCTAAGGGTAAAGGGAAGGGTAAGCAGGTTGCTAATGATGTTGATGTTCCCTTTGAGGTGCCCTTAAGAGGTGAACCTTTGAGGAGAAGAATGTTTAGGCCTAGGTCATCAAAGCCACCACCACCAAAAGCTCCAAAAAGATACCCAAGTGAAAATGATTTTGTTATTGACCTGACCGAAGAAGATGGTGCTCCACCAATGACCCAAGAAACACAGTCCTCACCCACACATAATGTTCCAGAACCTGAGCCTAAAACTCCTCCTCATCCAAATGTTGCAGAACTTGATCCAAAAACACCACCTCCTCATAACAAAGAGCCAGAACATGAAGCACCAAATAGTGCCTACATTGCCAGGTTTGATACACCTGATAAGCAACCTGCTCCTACTGAATTGAATATGGATGTCAATTGGGAGGATTGCTTGAATGTGATATTGGAGAAGTTGAGTGGTGGTTTTGTACCTAATAGTGAAGCTGGTGGTAGTGGAGTGAATAGGCTTGAGGTTAATGAAACTGTTGTGAATGAGAATAACTTGAATAATGTTGATGAAACCGTTGTTAATGAGATTCATGAGAATACTGCTGATGAAACTTGTGTGAATGAGATTAATGAGAATAATGTTGATGAAACTGGCCCAACTGTTAATGAGATTGAGAAGGATCAGAGTGAGATAGATGATGTGGTAGTTGAGGAATGGGAAAGCTCTACATCTGATGAGAGTTATTATGGAGATATGCTACAGAGTGAAAGTGAAGGTGAAGGTGAAGGTGGAAGTGGAGGTAAAGGTGAAGGTGAGGGAGGAGATAGGATGGTAACTGAGGAGGAGGATGAAAGGTTTGTTGATTGGGAGACTGATGCACCACCAACACACAATGTACATGAGGATGAAGACAGAGAGATAGGGTTTCATTATGATGAGGGCTCTGATAGTGATCAGGAACATGTGGCAGAGGAGGGTGAGGAGCAGAATGCAGATGGTCAGGGAGAAGAACAAGTTGAAGGTATGCAATTAACTATTTTTTTATTTAGCTTGTCTTGTAATCAATAATTACAACTACTTGACATGTGTCTTATTTTCTGTATGTAATCAAGGTGATGATGATGTTCCTGTCACATATCCAAGTGAGGTGCCTGAAGAATATGCTCCCCAAGGAACATGGGTTGGAGATGAATTTGAAGAGAATTATGATGCTGAGGATAAGGAATTTGAAGAGGGTCTGGTATTTAGCACTATGAAGGAGCTGAGGAGAAGAGTGAAAGATTACCTCTTCATGGTGGGGTTTACCATGGTTATAGATAAGAATGAGAAGGACAGATACACAGTGCATTGTGCAGGCATTACTCAAGTATGAATTGTGATATATTGTAAGTTAATGTATGTGTACTTGTACTGTGATAATGAGATGTTAATTCTATATATTGTCTTGAATGTAGGGGTGTCCATGGAGACTACATGCAAGTATGATGGAGGATGGTAGTTCAATCATGGTGAAGACATACACTGGTGGGCATAGATGTATAAGGAAGGTGGATCCAAAGATGGCAGATGAAAATTGGTTGGCTGATAAGATTGTTTTGGAGCTGAAAGAGCATCCAAATCTATTTTCCAAGAAGAGGAGGCTTGGGTTACAAAAAAATTGAGAGTGGCAGTAGGATATATGAAGGTTTGGAGAGCTAGGGAGAAAGCTATGCTTGTATTGGGTGGCAATCCTGAGTTAGGTTATAAGCTGGCGCCAAAGTACAGAGAGATGATCTTGAGAAGCAATCCTGGATCAATTTCTGAGATTGACACAACTCCTTGTGTAGAAAGGCCACCTCTATTCAAGAGGTTCTTCTGTGGGTTATGTGGATTGAAGCAGGGGTTCTTGGCTGGTTGCTCACCCTTTTTGTTCTTTGATGGCTGTCACCTAAAAGGGAAGTATGGTGGAGTCCTATTGAGTGCAGTTGGTACTGATGCCAACTGTGGGATTTTCCCTCTTGCTTGGGCTGTGGTTGAATCTGAAACAAAGGAGTCATGGGGCTTCTTCATCCACTGCCTTGAGATGTTTGTTGGTCCATTTGATGCAGATAAACACTGGCATTTCATGGCTGACAGACAGAAGGTATGGCATCTTAATTTAGCTTGTCTTTTTATCTTGTTCTCTTTCCATAAGTCTACTAATTTTCCTCTTGTAACACTGTGTTTGTGATGTAGGGCCTGGTTCCAATTATTGAGGAGAGGTGTCCACATGTAATCAATAGGAAATGCTCCAAGCATATATATGAAAATTTCAAGTTTAAGTGGAGTGGTGTGCTACTGAGAAAGTTCTACTGGCAGGCTTCATCAGCCTATACAACCTATGGTTTCAACAAGGCAATGGGAAGGATTAGAGAGGAGAGTGAGCAAGCATATGAGTGGCTCATGGCTATACCAGTGGGGCATTGGGATAGGCACTCATATGATCCAACTCCAAAAATTGATCATATCACAAACAACTTGAGTGAGTGCTTCAACTCATGGGTTGAACCAATCAGAGCATACTCACTCTTGAACTTGATGGAGGTATGGCAGTAATCACATTGGTTTATGAGCTATTTTATTGTTGCTTTTAGATGCTATTTTATTGTTGCTTCTTTAGATGCTAACTGCTGTATACCATTTTATTGTTGCTTTAGATGCTAAGGGCACATGTTATGCAGAGACTTGTTGTAAGGAGGAAGCAAGGGGCCTTGGTGAAGCATCCTTTGATGCCTACTGTTCTCTACAAGTTGAATGAAACTCATGCACAATCTAGGAAGCTCATGGTGAGGACTGAATCAGGTGGAGGAATCTTTGAGATAGAAGATTACAACTTCACCTTCACAGTGAACATGGAAAAGAGGTCCTGCAATTGCAACAGATGGGACCTAAGTGGAATTCCATGCAGAATGCATGGACAACCATCACTTGGCTCAGAGATGATGCTCAGAAATATGTCTCCTCCAATCATACTACTGCTGCTTATGTGGGGACATATGACATGACTATATGGCCCATTGATGACTACAGATTCTGGCCTAGTAACCTTACACAGGATGAATGCTCACCACCAACTTTAGAGAAGAAAGTTGGCAGGCCACAACTTGTAAGAATTAGGCATCCCTCAGAACAAGACTACAAATCCAAGGCTCCAATTAATAGGCAGAGGAAACCTCCAAGGTGCAGTCTGTGCAGAACTCACGGCCACAATAAGAATAAATGCCCAACACTTGTAAGTACTAGCTTAACTTGTACTACTTGACTTAATTTTGAATTTTCATATGCTAACAAGGGATTATTTTGGTTGCAGCAAAGAACGGGGGGGGGGGGGGGGGGGGGAGAGGGTCACAACAACAAGCTCCACCTGTTCCTCCACCACAAAATCAAGTTCCAATGACTGACCAAGTCCCAGATGAAGTTCCCATTGCACCTGAAAATCCTACTCCAACTGTAAGTGCAGCAATACACTTGTGACTCCTTTCTTATTGTGATTTGAAATTAGTATAATTGCTATGCTTTCAATATGTATGATTGTTGTATGATTGTTTGCTCCATCTGTGTATGGAATGGTAGGAGTTTGCTGGCACAAATGGAAGAAATGTCAGGCAGAGGACAGAGTTTGGTAGCAGCAGTAGATCAGGGATGGAAGCTGGAAGTAGCAGTGGATCAGGGAGGGGAGCTGGCAGTAGCAGTGGATCAGGGAGGGGAGCTGGAAGAACTGGTGGCACTAGCAGAGGTGGAGGGAGAGGAAGAGGTGGTGGGAGATCCAGAGGTGGAAGGAATGGTAGAGGTGCAGGAAGACAGACAGGTGGAGGGTGGAATGCATGATTTGGTTCAGACTGAGTTAGACTTGTGATGTTCTTTTTGCTTGCTATTGAAGACTTATAGTTGTTAATCTTCTTTTTGGGATCAGTTCTTATGATGTTAATTCCATAAGAAAACCTATTATCCTTTTGGTTCATTTCAATGTTATGGATTATGGATTATGGATTATGTAAGTTGAAGATATTATCCTTTTGGTTCATTTCAATGTTATGGATTATGTAAGTTGAAGATATTGCACATGTTCAAGATATTCTATTACATGAATGATTTCCAAATTTGCAAGAAAAGGTACATAGAAAGTAGTAAAAGGTTTATGCAAACTAGTTGCCTAATCCTATGGTATTTGTCTTCTCTTGGCCTTTTTTTTACACCTACATTTTCCCTGCAATGCTTCACTTGTTGCTGTCTAGGTAGCTGCACTTGTGCTTCTCTCTGTTCTTCAATGATTTCTTCTGTTTGTTGCACGCGTTGTCGATGCGTCGGATGAACATTATACTCGCATATAACTGTGGGATGAATCATTTCTCCCCGCCTTCGTGCATTATTTTCTTCCTCTGCCCATTTTGACCAACCATGTGCCGGACACCTCGAATAAAACCTGCCGTCATTGCCCACAGATAAGATAGTACATTTTCGACATCTTGTACCTGTAAGAAAATACGGTCAGAGTTACCCCTAGGGTACGCAGCGGAATTTCAAAAAATTTCTTAACATGCAGGTTAATTGATTAGGTATATGCCGTATATAATTAAACACGTCAATTAGAAGACTAACCTTACTTCAAAGTAGCTTCCAAGTCTTCGTAATAATCCGGTGTATCTTCTCCTTCGTCGAAGTCGAAGATATCTGCAATACTTTGATTATCTGCAAGACAATAAAGTTAGTTTCCAGCTCCTAGAACCTCAACCTTGGTATCCACGGATGAACAACCTATCAGAAAGAATGCTAGGATATTCTTTGTGTGGCCAAGAAGATGGGGCGGCGATTCCTCCGGCAAGGTGGCGCGCGCGTGTGGCTTATAGAGGAGGGGAGAGCTTTTTATTTTCTTTAAGAAAACTGGGTAGTATAATTCTCTAAGAATTGATTATTCAGATTCATGAAAAAGCTCTCTAATAGTCTACTATATATAGTAGTCAATAGAAGCCTAAAGCATAAGCAATTAGACTTCGTAAAGGAATAAGAATCTAATTCTTATCGCACTAGGAAACCAATATGAAGTCTAGATTCATTCCCAATCAAATTAAAACTCAATCAGGAAAATCTAACTTATCCCTTGGACTTCTAATAGAGGAAGGAGTCGAACTCCTTCCCCTACTCCACCTCTTGCACGCGCGCGCGCTCATGTCCTACGGGAGATAGGTGGGTCCAAATTTTGGGACCCACTTATAGTTCTAAGGCAACTCAAACTCCAAGTAGATTTTGCCCAAGTGCATATGTTAATTCTAAATCAACATATCCTTTCAAATCAAACCTCTATTATATTTCCAAAATATAATCTTTAATTGTATTTACATAAAATACAATTAATTAGCCAATTCAATTAATAATTCCAAATCATTAATTGAGCCACTAAATATTATAATTAATTCCAAATCAATTATAATCCACCAATCATAATTAATTCCAAATTAATTGCGATTCCATCTTCAAGGATATTATGATAAGCTGAATCACCACATAGTGTGACCCATAGGGCCTCATTGTATTAAGCAAGTCCTAGACTAGGCAAAATGGAATTCCTAGACGATTCCATTTGCAATATTAATACATGAGGACGTTTGAGAGGTTTCTCAAAGCAAACCCTTTCGTTGCGAAGCCTGTTGCGCTCAACGCGGCGATGGTAACGTCCCTTCATCTGACTTGCTCGAATGTATCTAGGATCGATGAAGTGTCTATCCCAATAATACATCCACGGCGTCTTCAGTGAGTTGCATGGTGAATCCAATATCTATTATGACCATCATAATAATATTGATACGCTGGCCAGCGGTTTTACCAATCACAACTGTGAACGACTATGAACAGTGCTCTCCTGTGCTACACGTGAGAGATGAATCCTTCACAGAAACACTTATCATCCCCATTTGTATGTAGCCATAATCCTGGATCGTATCTTAGGTCAACTGCTTATTCAAAGCTGACATCGACGGGTCCACCAAGGATATGGGGCAACAAATGTGATGATAAAGTCCTGTAAGTCCAAAGGACGACTGGCATCACTTCGACAACTTACCGGTTCCCATAGACACTTCGGTGTAGAGTATACATCGATGGGAGTGTCCGATGGGTACTTCCATTGTTCGATAATCCTTCTTCGAACAACTATGCGCAGTTTTGGGAACGTTTCTTGATTGTCCAACAATCTGTTCCGTGGCCGTGGGATCGGCTCACACTTGCTCCAACAAGTATAACCTCCATGCATACTAGTCTCATCTGGTTCATTCAGACCCCTACATCCGAGATGAACCTCGACTAGGGAGAGTTTGGGATAGATGATAACTCACATAGCTCCCACTATCTGTGTGATCGGTCATCTATCCGAGGGGACATGTTTAATATCAATACAGACAGAAATAGAGATATGACATGCTGCATGCCTGGTGTAATATAAATATGAAAGTGATACTCAATAGTAAAACAACAAACATATATTATATTACGTTGACCTGTGTAATAGTACATATATGCCCTCTATAAGGGCTCCATGCCCTTAATAAGGACTGTCTCTAGGACATATACACTATCAATCTCCCACTTGGACTAGAGCCAGTCACCTTTATGCCTAATACCCAGATTAGCATAATGTCTTAAGTGGACTTCCACTGATAAGACCTTGGTGAAAGGATCTGCCACGTTGTCCGTGGTAGAGACACGTTCTATACTAACTTCTCCTCTATCAATAATCTCACGTATAACGTGATACTTTCTAAGTACATGTTTGTTCTTGTTTGTAGATCTAGGCTCCTTAGCTTGAGCGACGGCGCCCGTATTGTCACAATAAATCGTTATTGGACTAGGAGCAGGAACAACCCTCAATTCCTTCAAGAACTCTGAAATCCAGACAGCTTCTTTCGATGCTTCTGATTCAGTAATGTACTCGGCTTCTGTGGATGAGTCAGCAACCGTGGCTTGCTTAGAACTCTTCCAACAGATAGCTCCTCCGTTCAATTTGAATATGTATCCTGTCTGTGACTTAAAGTCATCAGGATCTGATTCAAATCCAGCGTCGACATAACCAGACATCATTAATTCTGGTTCTCCACCAAACACCAAGAACATCTCTTTAGTCCGTCGAAGGTACTTAAGAATGTTCTTTACAGCAGTCCAGTGAGGTACTCCTGGATTCTGTTGGTGTCGACAAGTGACACTAAGCGCATATGCCACATCGGGCCTTGTGCAATTCATTGCATACATTATAGACCCTACTGCCGAAGCATAGGGCACACGACTCATTGCATTTCTTTCTTCATCAGTTTTAGGACCATCCTTAACTGATAAGACAATCCCATGCCTAGCTGGGAGAAAGCCTCTCTTTGAGTCGTCCATCTTATAACGCTTCAGTATTTTGTCGATGTAGGTGGACTTTGTCAATCCTAACATCCTCTTGGATCTATCTATATAGATCTTGATCCCTAGGATGTAGTTCGCTTCACCCAAGTCCTTCATTGAGAAGGTACTTGATAACCAAACTTTAGTTTCTTCTATCATAGAGACATTGTTTCCCATGATCAAAATGTCATCAACATAGATGATCATGAAAACGACTCCGTTGTCGCTGTGCCTAGTGTAGACACAGGGATCTTCCTTGCTTCTGACGAAATCAAACGATTTGACAGCTTCATCAAAGCGGATATTCCAGCTCCTAGACGCTTGCTTTAGCCCACAGATGGATCTATGTAATTTGCATACAACAGTTGGCCTGGTTTACTAATAAAACCTTCCGGCTGTACCATATAGACCTCTTCCTCAAGGTTGCAATTGAGGAAGGCAGTCTTTACATCCATCTGCCAGATCTCATAATCACAGTAGGCAGCTATCGCAAGTAGAATTCAAATGGACTTCAATTTTGCTACCGGTGAAAAGGTTTCATCGTAATCGATGCCATACCTTTGCGTGTAGCCTTTCGCCACAAGTCTAGCCTTGTGCGTTTATACCTTGCCATCGGCATCTGTCTTTCGTTTTAGAGACCCATTTGCACCCAATAGGTCTAACCCCTGGGGGCAAGTCTACCAAGTTCCAAACTTGGTTCAGGTACATGGAGTCCATTTCCAATTCCATGGCCTCTTGCCATTTGTCTGAGTCAATATCAATTATTGCCTCTTTGTAGGTCTCGGGATCTTCCCGATCTGATAAGCCGACATCAAGTTCATTGATGTCTTCTATCATAAAGCTTTGCTTCTGAGGTCCTTTTAGGATCCTCTTTGACCTACGGAGCTCGACTGGTTCTGGTGCTTTTCTTTTCTGGCTTCGTGTAACACGAACATTATCAGTGGGCACTGATGCAGCTGGTCGCGCCACACGACCCTGTTCCCTAGCGGGAGGCTGCTCTTGTGCAACTTGTTGCACAGTTTGGTTGACAACGGGTTCTATTGGTGTGGTTTCAACTGTTGATCTAATCACAGGACTCCCACTGACTATGACATGCCTAGCAAGTTTCATATCTTTACCCTTGTCTGCTTCGAAAGCTCCCATTGAACTTGAGTCCAAATCAGAAGATTTAGAGAACTCATGTTCGCGCGTGTCAAAGTCTTGAATTTCTTCAAGTTCTATCATGTCATCTAACCTCTCTTCTTCGAGGTATTCTGCTTCAAAAAACTTGACGTTTCTAGATACTATCACCTTTTGATCTTCAGCATGATAGAATTCATAGCCTCTCGTCTGACGAGGACAGCCTATGGAATATACTTTGACACCCTTGGCATCTAACTTATCAGTGAGCATCAGTTTGACTATCGCAGGACAGCCCCAAGGTCTAAGATAGCCCAGTGAGGGCATCTTTCCCTTCCATAACTCATAAGGAGTTTTTTCCACCGATTTAGATGGTACACGGTTCAAAATGTAGATTGCAGTTTGTAGTGCATATCCCCATAGATGTTTTGGAAGAATCGAGAATCCAATCATTGATCTCACCATGTCTAACAGGGTTCGATTCCTTCTCTCAGACACACCATTTAACTGTGGTGTTCCAGGAGGAGTCCATTGCGATTGAATTCCATTTTCCTTCAAGTAGTCGATAAATTCTTCACTAAGGTATTCACCTCCTCGATCTGATCGAAGAGTGACTATCCTTAGGTTCAATTCATTCTCGAACTCATTCCTAAACTCCTTGAATTTCCAAAAGGTCTCGGATTTATTCTTCATAAGATAAATATATCCATACCTTGAGAAATCGTCAGTAAAGGTAATGAAGTAAGGATAACCCCCACGCGCATGGACTTTAAAAGGTCCACATACATCGGTATATATGAGCTCTAAGAAGCGAGTGGCACGAACACCTTGCCCAACAAAAGGTTTGTTCGTCATCTTACCCTTAACACATGATTCGCATGTACCATATGATTCAAAATCAAATGGTTCTAAGTAGTCCAACTTCCTTAGTCTTTGAATCCGTGTTTCATTGATATGACCCAGCCGACAATGCCATAGATAAGATGGATTATTCTTCCTACTTGAAGACGGTTGTTTGTTATGCATTTGAAATAAAGGTAGACTACTTTGCAAAATATATAAATCATTCACTAAGCGAGCTTTTCCATAATACTGGTCATTTAATGAAAAATGACAAGTATTATTAGCAAATCGAAAGGAAAAACCCAAATTGTCCAACAATGGAATGGAAATAATATTTCTGACAATGGATGGAACAAAATAAACGTTATCAAGTTCCAAACATTGTCCTGATGGTAAATCTATCTTGCAGCGTCCAACGCGTTTGGCTTCAACTGGATTGTTGTTCCCAACATGCAAGTCGATTTCACCTTGCTTGACTAGCCTGAGTTCAATGAGCCCCTGCACATTATTACAAATGTGCGAGCCACAGGCTGTATCTAATACCCAACCATTGGAGTCAAAAGTAGTCATGTTTATTTCAATAACAAACATACCTGAGCTAGAAGCCGGCGGCTTCTTAGCTTGATCTGCCCTTAGTTTAGGACAATCATTCTTCCAATGCCCTTTCTGCTTACAGAAAAGACATTCATCTGTGCGTACCGTTCCGCTCCTCTTGAACTTTCTTTTCTGGTTCAGACGCTTAGGCCTATCACTCGAAGTGTTAGCCTTGGCTCCCGAATTTCCCTTACCCTTAGCACCTTTGTTTCTCGGGTTTAGGTCAGACGGTTGCCCAACATACATGATCGATTTTTCCTTCTTAGGAAGAGTTTGATCATATGTCTTCAGCAGATTATGGAGTTCGGGCAGTGTTACGTCCTTCGCATTCATGGTGGTTAACGATGAACTGCGAATACGAACTCGGCAATGATTGAAAGACAAAGATCACCATGATCTTATTCTCATCTTGAGAACATGTTCAGACATGTTCCCTCCTTCATTGAGCTTGCATCCGTGTATCTCTTTGATCAAATCAAATTCAACACTTTTGGCTGTCGTCTTAAAGAGCGACTCAAGATGCTTCAGCATCTCATATGGCAACATGCTTTCATGTTGCCTCTGCAGCTCATTTCTCATTGTCGCCAGCATAATACACTGCGTGGATCTATCATCCTCATGATGCTTATCAGACTTTGCCTTGTTAGCTTGAGTCCAAATCAGCAACTTGATCGGCAGTCTGATTCTCGGGACACACGGGATTAGCCTCGTCCAAGACGTACTCAATCCTTTCGTACCTCAGCACCAAACGTATATTCCTGATCCAATCTAGGAAGTTTGGTCCGGTCAAAATTTGCTTCTCTAAGACAGCACGGAGCGAGATACTCGACATTTCGGTTTTCCACGAGAAATAATATAGAACGAAAATAATAAATCAACTATTGAAATATTATTTCTAAATACACAGTCAACATAACTAAACAACAAGGTCCTTTAGCTGTTTAGCTCCCACTATTTTCACATATGTTTGCCCCCAAAACAAACATACGGGTAATGTCCAACATGTTACCGTAGTGGCCAAGATCCAAATCCATACTATACTATACTCCAACGGGGGCTGGTCGCACAGCATAATATGACCGGTAGGACCATCCAATTGCGTCACGCAACTCTTGGTTGTTAAATCTAATTTAATCCGATGCCCTACATGTTGTACCTATCGAGGTCGCTAGATACAATATGCAGTAAATCATAACCATAGGCTTACTCTAATCTGACGATCAATGCGAGTCTGTAAGACGAGGTCGCCAATACAAGAAAATGCAATGAAAGTTCAGAATTAAAGCACCCTATGGAAAGCATCTCAGAAATATACACATATATATATTTCTGTACTTATATTGGTTGGGACGTGTCGCTTGAGGGTTGTTACCAGTCATCTACAAACAAATAAGGGCGCCGCCTACCCATCATGCATGAGCGGTCTACAGGTAATGGATGTCGCCTATCCATTCTAGTTCTAAACGCGGTCAAGCACATAATGGGTGCCCCCTACCCATACATAAAATATGCGGTCCGACATATAAGAGGGCGCCGCCTACCCTCGCATGCATAGCGGTCGAACGGAAAGTAAAATACGTGGTATTTAAACATGCATTGTCAAACAATAGCATATCGAGCAAACAAACAAGTAGTAGCCTATGTGGATGCCAAATGACTTCATAATTTCACTATGAAAATTATAATCCCATAATTATAATCTCTATGAAATAATTGAAAATTTGGACTAGATTGAAAAATCAAAAATTCTATTGACCAAGTAGCAATTTTCGAAAACTCGAAGGACTTAATTGTAATTTTTGAAACCTTAGAGGTGTTAAATCTAAAATTCAAAAGTAGGACTAATTTGCAATAAACAATAAATTGATAAAATTACAAATAAACCCTTTAACTTTATACTAATTAATTTTAACCCATCTAGTTAAAAACAATTACAATTAAATCATATTTATATTCCAAATATAAAATTCAATCCTCAAAATTTTCAAAAATTCAATTTTGGGTCCAACCCGAAAAATATATATATATTAAAATATGGGACGGGACCTAGTCCCGTCCCCTACCGTGCCTGTGGCCGCGGGCGCCCGGCGCCTGAGGCGCACGGGCGCCTGCGTCCGCAGGCGGCCCGGTCAATATATATAATATTTTAATTATTTTTTTTTTTGAAAAAATATAAATTCTAAATTTATATAAAAACAAAACTTTTGAAAATCGAATTAATTATAAAATCAATTGCATCCAAATATCTACAAAATCATGCAATATATATACGTATATACGTAATCAATTAACCTCTCTCCGATACCAGTGTAAGAAAATACGGTCAGAATTACCCCTAGGGTACGCAGCGGAATTTCAAAAAATTTCTTAACATGCAGGTTAATTGATTATGTATATGCCGTATATATTTAAACACGTCAATTAGAAGACTAACCTTACTTCCAAAGCAGCTTCCAAGTCTTCGTAATAATCCGGTATATCTTCTCCTTCGTCGAAGTCGAAGATATATGCAATACTGTGATTATCTGCAAGACAATAAAGTTAGTTTCCAGCTCCTAGAACCTCAACCTTGGTATCCACGGATGAACTGTCTATCAGAAAGAATGCTAGGATATTCTTTGTGTGGCCAAGAAGATGGGGCGGCGATTCCTCCGGCAAGGTGGCGCTCGCGTGTGGCTTATAGAGGTGGGGAGAGCTTTTTATTTTCTCTAAGAAAACTAGGTAGTATAATTCTCTAAGAATTGATTGTTCAGATTCATGAAAAAGCTCTCTAATAGTCTACTATAAATAGTAGTCAATAGAAGCCTAAAGCATAAACAATTAGATTTCGTAAAGGAATAAAAATCTAATTCTTATCGCACTAGGAAACCAATATCAAGTCTAGATTCATTCCCAATCAAATTAAAACTCAATCAGGAAAATCTAACTTATTCCTTGGACTTCTAATAGAGGAAGGAGTCGAACTCCTTCCCCTACTCCACCTCTTGAGCGCGCGCGCGCTCATGTCCTACGGGAGATAGGTGGGTCCCAATTTTGGGACCCACTTATAGTTCTAAGGCAATTCAAACTCCAAGTAGATTTTGCCCAAGTGCATATGTTAATTCTTAATCAACATATCCTTTCAAATCAAACCTCTATTATGTTTCCAAAATATAATCTTTAATTGTATTTACATAAAATACAATTAATTAGCCAATTCAATTAATAGATCCAAATCATTAATTGAGCCACTAAATATTACTACCTCCATTTCATTAATAACTTCCTAAGGGGACTATTCATCGCGACTTTTGACCACGTATAACTCCTAAATTACATTAGATAAAAATATAATAAAATTATATCATGAAATTAAATGGAGTATATTTCCATAATCAACTTTTAATTTATATTGATACGATTTAATTTAAAAGTTATACGTGGTCAAAGATCGCGATGAATAGTCCCCTTAGGAAGTTATTAATGAAATGGAGGAAGTATAATTAATTCCAAATCAATTATAATCCATCAATCACAATTAATTCCAAATTAATTGCGATTCCATCTTCAAGGATATTCTGATAAGCTGAATCACCACATAGTGTGACCCATAAGGTCTCATTGTATTAAGCAAGTCCTAGACTAGGCAAAATGGAATTCCTAGACGGTTCCATTTGCAATATTAATACATGAGGACGTTTGAGAGGTTTCTCAAAGCAAACCCTTTCGTTGCGAAGCCTGTTGCGCTCAACGCGGCGATGGTAACGTCCCTTCATCTGACTTGCTCGAATGCATCTAGGATCGATGAAGTGTCTATCCCAATAATACATCCACGAGCGTCTTCAGTGAGTTGCATGGTGAATCCAATATCTATTATGACCATCATAATAATATTGATACGCTGGCCAACGGTTTTACCAATCACAACTATGAACGAATATGAACCTTGCTCTCCTGTGCTACACGTGAGAGATGAATCCTTCACAGAAACACTTATCATCCCCATTTGTATGTAGCCATAATCCTGGATCGTGTCTTAGGTCAACTGCTTATTCAGAGCTGACATCGACGGGTCCACCAAGAATATGGGGCAACAAATGTGATGATAAAGTCCTGTAAGTCCAAAGGACGACTGGCATCACTTCGACAACTTACCGGTTCCCATAGACATTTCGGTGTAGAGTATACATCGATGAGAGTGTCCGGTGGGTACTTCCATTGTTCGATAATACTTCTTCGAACAACTATGCGCAGTTGTGGGAACGTTTCTTGATTGTCCAACAACCCGTTCCGTGGCCGTGGGATCGGCTCACACTTGCTCCAACAAGTATAACCTCCACGCATACTAGTCTTATTTGGTTCATTCAGACCCTACATCCGAGATGAACCTCGACTAGGGAAAGTTTGGGATAGATGATAACTCACATAGCTCCCACTATGTGTGTGATCGGTCATCTATCCGAGGGGACATGTTTAATATCAATACAGACAGAAATAGAGATATGACATGCTGCATGCCTGGTGTAATATAAATATGAAAGTGATACTCTATAGTAAAACAACAAACATATATTATATTACGTTGACCTGTGTAATAGTACATATATGCCCTCTATAAGGGCTCCATGTCCTTAATAAGGACTGTCTCTAGAACATATACACTATCAGTACCCTTGCAAACCGGACGAATACCACCCGAATCACTCATTCTCTTAAGATGGAAGAAGATATAGAAGTAAAAGAAGGTGAAAACTACCAAAAATTGAGTTAGAAGGGGTTTAAATAGGCAAAAATGCAGTTCCAACGGCTACTTCAACGGCTAAATTTTTTTTTCATTTCACCACCTTTTCTGAACATTCAATTACATATAACCCCACACGTGCGGTGCACGTGACCAAATCCTAAGCTGTTTGTCTCAGGCCAAATTCTGAAATTCCGGCAGGGGTATAAATGTAACTTCCAGCTCTTAATTTGCAAAAAGTCAAGTTCGTGGGGCTATCTGTAATTGTTTTTGTGTAACATCAGGCTACATGTTATTGTCTAACTACGAGGGAAGGATCCGTAATAAAAACAAATAACAGGGGGTAGACGTAAATTGCCCTATATCTTATTGACGTAATTTTTTTATTTTTTATTTATACTCTTCTTAAATCTTTATTTTTTAATATAAAGTTGTATTGTTGTACTATACTTAATTTTAAAATAACCATGATATGTTCTTATGAAAAAAATAGACATACTTCCTCCGTCCAATAATAAATGTAACACTTGATTTTGTTGACTTTTTCGATGGTCATTTTGACCTTAAATTATTCTTAAATCATACGATAAAAATAATTAAAAACATCATATCATAAAACTAGAATGTTTATTCATAATATAATTTTTTTAATTATTTTATTTGAATTATTTACAATTAATTTGAGGTCAAACTAATCCTCGAAAAAGTCAATTATAAAACCAAATGTTACACTTACACTACAAGAAAAAACGCTTTCAACAACTGTAATGTCCCGAATCCCACATCGCTTAAGAGTGATTGGAATAAAGGGTATATATGTTAGACCACCACTCTCACATGGTATGAGGCCTTTTGGGTGATTCCAAAAGCAAATCCGTGCGGGCTCAGCCCCAAAGCGGACAATATCATACTGTTGAGACGCGTGTGGGTCCGTACAGGAGTAACCACGCCGGCCGGATTGGTCGGGTCGTTACAACAACAATTTTTTTTAGTTGGTGAAAGTAAATTTTCGGTTAGAAATGGTCTTTTCCAACGAAGGAAGTATTTTATTTACCAAATGTCAATTTAGCTCTGATGATAGAGAACCTGAGGATACTAGCTAGGCCATTTGGAATTTGAATATCGTACATATTGCGGCATCAACATAACAAAAGGCATCGGTGAAACAAAATGGCAAGAGATAATGTCGCACATGACAATATATATTCAACTGGTGAAGAACACCAATTAACATGCGAAAGATGCATTGCAGATTTCGAAGTCGAATGTTTCCAAAGCCCATAGATGTATCTGATGGTTCTTAACTCATCCGAAGAATAATTTTCGTATGTCTAATATAGTTCAATTAAAAACTTTTAATTGCATAATTACAAAAACTATATACATTTATAGGACACCATTAGTGTTAAGTTTAATTACTCAATTTGTTATTTTTTTGTTTACATTTGAAGTCATTATGTGAAGATTATATATTTACTCCATTCATTTCAATACAATACATTATTTTATTAAATAATAAGGCTAGTGATATAGTCAGAGCTAAAATTACTAATGCCAGAGCAATTTACCTTTTAAAAACACTAATCATTCCTAAAATTGCACAAATTGCTCTGGCATTAGTAATTTTAGCTGTGGCTATATCACTAGCCAAATAATAATGTTCTACAAGAATACACTTCACACGCTACCAGTTTCTACTATTATCTATGTTCTTAATTTAATTAATTGAAACATGTGTGTTTCATTTGATTTGGAGGAATTAACAAATATTTTATTATTTAAGAGTCATAATTTATTACCTATATAAATTGATTAGTAGTAGTAATGGTACTAGTGGTGGTAGTAGTAGTTGGTACTTGGTGGTAGTAGTAGCATTAATAGTAGTAGTTGGTACTTGCTAGTAGTAGTAGCAGCAACAGTAGTAGTGTAACATATTGTATTTCGTCAAAATCATCAGACTTATTCCTAGTATCATAGGTTTTTATGTTTTTTTTTAACATTTGGTATTTGGTTGTGATCATACTGTTTTTTGGTGATAACATAGGGTAAACTCCTATTTCGAAAAAAAAAAAACATAGGGTAAACTCCGGTTAAGCATACTGCTTCTTATATTGATATGGGTAAACTGTGGCCATTCAGTGCCCAAACTACTTACAAGAGTTCATTTCTCCAAGTATTGTATGTTGAAAATCTTGTGCATTTCCATTACAATTAGCAATGATCCACATAATCAATGTGCCTTTTTCATGGGTGCATTTTTATATTCACTTGAGATCCGGACCTGAGCATTTAATTAATCCTTTTTAAGGTTTTGACTTTTAATTAATTCGTACCTCTCTAGTTATTACCCATGTTTTTAACCATATGTCCCATGTTCTTAATATTTTTACGCATGTTTGTGTGCGGGTGAAAATTCTGTCTATTATTGATTAGGTTGAGTTTGATTGATCATGGAGATGGAGGAGTTTTTTTTTGCGCAACATATCTTTACATGTGCTACAGGCACCTTTGATTTCATAAGCGTAAGCTATTCATCGTGCTATGTTGTTTGTGCTGGTTCATCATGCGGCATATACCTATGTTGTTTATGTTATTAGCTATGTTTCTAATCATCTACCCCATGTTTATTTATTTATGTTATTACCTATGTTTATAATCATATATGCAATGATTTTTATATTATTACCGATATTTCTAATCATATATCTCATGTTCTTATATTTTAATTTTTAGTGTATCTTGATGTTGTTTGATTATTGCCCATGTTTATTTTATTGCCTATGTTTATTACAATATTTGTAATGCCCCGCATCCCACATCGCTTAAGAGTGAGTGGAATAAAGGGTATATATGTTAGACCACCACTCTCACATGGTATGAGGCCTTTTGGGTGATTCCAAAAGCAAATCCGTGCGGGCTCAGGCCATAAGCGGACAATATCATACTGTGGGGACGTGTGTGGGTCCGTCCAGGAGTAACCACGCCGGCAGGATTGGTCGGGTCGTTACAAATGGTATCAGAACCTAGATCAACCCAAAGCCCGCACCGGGTGGACGGTTGGTAAAGGTTATTGTCAGTTTGTCACCCCCACCACTTAAGGCGCTCGATGAGGACGTCGAGGCTTTAAGGGGGGTAGTTTGTAATGCCCAACATCCCACATCGCTTAAGAGTGAGTGGAATAAAGGGTATATATGTTAGACCACCACTCTCACATGGTATGAGGCCTTTTGGGTGATTCCAAAAGCAAATCCGTGCGGGCTCAGGCCCAAAGCGGACAATATCATACTGTGGGAATGTGTGTGGGTCCGTCTAGGAGTAACCACGCCGGCCGGATTAGTCGGGTCGTTACAAATGGTATCAGAGCCTAGATCAACCCAAAGCCCGCACCGGGTGGACAGTTTGTAAAGGTTATTGTCAGTTTGTCACCCCCACCACTTAAGGCGCTCGATGAGGACGTCGAGGCTTTAAGGGGGGTAGTTTGTAATGCCCCGCATCCCACATCGCTTAAGAGTGAGTGGAATAAAGGGTATATATGTTAGATCACCACTCTCACATGGTATGAGGCCTTTTGGGTGATTCCAAAATCAAATCCGTGCGGGCTCAAGCCCAAAGCGGACAATATCATACTGTGGGGACGTGTGTGGGTCCGTCCAGGAGTAACCACGCCTTTTGGGTGATTCCAAAATCAAATCCGTGCGGGCTCAGGCCCAAAGCGGACAATATCATACTGTGGAGACGTGTGTGGGTCCGTCCAGGAGTGACCATGCCGGCCGGATTGGTCGGATCGTTACAATATTGTCTATGTTTGTGTTTTTTTTTTTTGTTAGATGATGCCGACAGAATGTTGAAGCAAAGGGTGATGGAATTTGAAGACAATTATCTTGCTACGACTAATGTGTACTATGTTAGTAAGAGATCAAAGACCGAGAAGTAAAGATCATATGTTATTTGTGGAAGAACATCGGGTATTTGTTCAGGAACATAGATGGTAGCTAGATGGTAGAATATAGATGACTAAAATAGTATGTAATACTTTTGTAACTCTGTAAATGATTGATTTAATCCAATATTTTTAATTACTTTGACCCAAACTTGCAATAGATGTCTATATTATTGTACTCATAATACCATGAACTTGCATTTCTATACAAAGATCATGATGTTTGTCCAAATATTACCCATATTCCTAATAATATCGTCCATGTTTATGTAAATATTACCCATTTTCTCATAATATATTCCATGTACTTGAATTTATATACAAAACTTATTTTATATGTTTGTCCAACTGATACCCATGTTCCTAAGAATATCTCCCATGTACATGGAAATGTTATTCCTGATTCTCACATTATATCCCATGTACTTGCAATTTTATTAATAATATTCATGTTCTATGTTAGTTCATATATTACTCATGTTTCTGGAAATATCTCTCATGTTCATGAAAATATTACCCATGTTTCTCATTATATCTCTCATGAACTTGTTTTTATATAAGTATCATGTTCTATGTTTCTCCAAGTACGAATCATGTTTATGAGAATATCTCCTATATTCTCAAACTAGATCATAGGAATAGTCGGTTATTATTTTAAACTGTCAAATAGAACATATGAAACAATTGGAAGTCTGAAAATTGTTCAAAACATTACAAATTAATCAGAACAAGTGTTTGTCTAGAGGTGCCATAAACTCGATAGTTTTCTTCATTATCCTCTCAAGTTTGGTCTTGGATCTTTTTTTCCCTCCCTTTTGTGTTCGTAAAGGCTGGGTAGGTCTAGGAGAGAAGTTGATGCAGTAGTAGTCATATTATTCATCAAAGTCGTCACCAACGGTACTTAAAACTACATATCAAAATGTGTTGATTAGTGAACATGGACCTTTTTTCTGTGAACATGGGACATATTGTGGAGAACATATAAAATATAGTCGAGAACATAGACAATATTGCACATGTCAATATTTATATGCTTTATGTGCATAAAACAGAGCATTCATGTGAGATCATGACATATGTTGGTGAGAACACAAGGAATATTGTTGACAAAATAGAAACTACCGCATTGATTATTTTTTTCATGCTTTAAGTGCATAAAATAGTGCATATTAGGTGAGATCATGGTATATATTGATAAGAACATATGAGATATTGTTGAGAACATAGAGACTATCACTACAAGAAAACAACCTTTTAGCGACGGAACATTAGGAACGGATAGCATCCGTCGCTACATAGCGACGGATCGCTACTTCTAGCGATGGATGGACACGAACCGCGTTCTAAGCTCAGTTCGTGTCACGAAACATCCAGTTCGCGTTCTATACGGATAAGAGTTATCCGTCGCTAAATATGTTGACCATGTTATTTTTTATGAAGGAAAAAAGGAAAATGAGTAAATAAATGAATATATAGCGACGGATGAACTCATCCGTCGCTACATTGCGATATACAGACGGCCGACCTTTCTTCTTCCTCATTTCTCTGTTCCTCCATTCTTGAGTTCTTCGTTTCTGCTTCTTCTTTTTCGTTCGATACATCTCCAAACTCAACCAATTCAAGCAAATTTTAGATCAAATCGAAGCCTATCCAACAAGGAGGTCGATCCCTAATCAATTTGGAGGTTTTTTCAACAGTTTGAGGTAATTAACATAAACCCTAAATTTTGGGTATTTTTCATTTTGATAGTGATTTTGATTGAATTTGTTCTATGTTTATTGGAGGCTAGGGTACGAGGAGCAAGGCACCTCCACCGCCACCGCTTACTTTCTCCCTCTCTTCCCCATTTAAAAGGTTAGGATTCCTAACTGTCAATTTATTAATTTTAGTTTAGGGTATGTTAATTTTAGTTTAGGATTTAGGGGTTTTTGATTGAATTTGTTAATTTAGAAACTTGTTAATTGTTAATTTAGGGTTTAAGTTTATTTCTTTTCCTCTCCATTTCATCTACTGCACTGCCTAAATTCTTTTTTCCCGTTTTTTTTACATAGTTGAAAACCATTCTAGAAATGGTTAATGAATAATGTAAATCAATTCTTAATTTAACTCAATTCTGGAAATGCTTAATAATTAACTCAATAAGCAAAAAAAAAAACAAAAAAAAAAAAAGTGACTGCAATGAACAAAGATTAGAAAGATAGAAAATATAAAAAGTTGAATTTTTATTAATAATATATGTTACATATAAGTTTCAATAGCTAATTCTAGTCACTCTTTGATGAACGTATTTTTGACGCGTTCATCTTGTCTTTTTTACCTTCTTTTGCTATCTTTTAGCCTTGTTTTTTTGTTAGTTTTGTAGAATAGTGTCACGTTTATTGTTTTCTGCATTTTCAGGCACTTAGGTACGAAATGACATTTTTGGAGCTAAAAACGAGCTTTTTTTGATAGAAAATGGCCCCGTTGAAGTTCCTTGATCTCCACGGCTTGTTCGTGAGTGTTTGAGCATCAATAAGCATCGAGAAGGATGAGTCCAAGGCACACGAGGGCCGTACGAGGGCAAAAAGATTGAGTTGGAAGACAAAAATCTGCCCAGGAGCCAAACTAAGCGCCTGGAATAGTGAAGCGCTCCGCTTCATTTTCCAGGAGCTTTGGCACAGCAGCCAAGGGAAGCACTTGGAGGGCCCAAGCGCTTCGCTTGCCAAGCGCTCCGCTTGGCCTCTCCAGGCGGTCCGCTTGGCAGCAGTTACGTTTTTGGATTTTCCTTCTTAGATCTGATCTTCTGTTACTTTTTTAATACTTTTGAACTGTAGCTTCGTTTTGGAGAGCTCCTGAGCCCCAAAACTCAGAAAAAACTCAGATTACATTGTATTTTAGATTGGATTAAAGGTTTTGGCATAGGATTGCATCCGTTGTTTCATCTACGGAGAGGTTTTCATCAATACCCACCGATTAGTGACTGCTTGGTGGTAACATTGTATCATTATCTCTTGTCTCGTAGTTTGATTTGATGTATTCTATTTACAATTCATATGATTTGATGTCTATGTTGATGAATATGAGTAGCTAAATCCTTTGTGTTGGTGGTAGAATGTAGAATATGCATGCTATGGGTTATGTTTATGCTTACATGAGATTGTGATTCAATCTTGCTGCAAATTCCTTCATATGATTCTTAGTTGCCTATAAAATATATTCGAATTGAGTATAGTGACAAACTCTTGGTCAATGAAAGCTATAGGATTGTATGTTAGAGATTTGCAGCATGCTAGATAAATGGTGTTGGTGACAAGCACCTCTAAAGTATTGATAGTGGTCTTTTATGATGTGTGTCTTGAAAGTTACCTAGACGAGTTGCTTAGCAGACTCGATCGAAGGTTTTACGTACTGAACTTGTGAGCATGTTCGTAACCCATGCATGTGTATTTGTTTTCTACCACCAACCGTTTTCAAAACTTGATTACAACAATCTGATTTCTCGTTGCTTAGTTCTATGAAAGCGATTCTATAAACATTTGAACTCGTTGTCTGAAATAACTAGCGAAAACCACAATCAAAACCACGTTAGGTCCCGAGAGAACGACACTCGGGGAAAACTTGCCATTGCACTCTAGTTTCTGTAGTGATAAGTGTTCTTTGGCTTTTAAAACATATTTAATTGGTGAAAAACGACATCATCAATTTGGCGCCGCTGCCGGGGACTTAACTCCTTTGGTTGGTGTTCTTGTTTTGGTTTTTTTAGCCAACATCTCTTCTTTGTCTCATTTCTGTTTTTGTTTCTTTTTGCTTGAGATACTCACTATCTTGTATTTCAGGTGAGTGCATGCCTAGAACCCGAACGGGTGGACCTATTATTGAACCTTTTGTAGACGAGATCGATCGTTTGTTTCAAAGGAGAAGGAGGAATTTGAATCTCGAGTTTGAAGAAGTAGCATCTAGAGCTTCCACTTCTAGTATTCGGGAAGAGTCTTCTTCTTATCTTTGGAGCCAATTCTTGAATCTGTTTACTTGGAAGGTGAAATGGCGGAGCAGCCTATACGTACACTTACTAAGCCTACGGTTGGGGCTAGAGGACCAGCAATTGTCCTCAATGATGCCACAAGGAACTTGGAGATCAAGAATCACATGTTCCAACAACTTCCCAAATTCTATGGGATGGCTAATGAGGACGTGATTGGGTTCTTGAATGAGCTCGAGAATTTTGTTCTCCATCTTGGGCGACCAGGAGCTGGTGTTACGGATGATGATCTCCGTTTGAAGGTCTTTTCTATGGGGCTAGGTGATCGTGCAAAGGCTTAGCTTAATACCTTGGAGGTCGGGTCTTTGACAACATGGGATCTTTGCTTTGATAAGTTCATGGAGCGTTACTACCCCGCTTCCAAGACGATGGCTATGAAGAGCCAAATTAGCTCCTTCGAGCAGAGGTATGATGAGCCTTTCCACGAGGCCTATGATCGATTCATGGGGTTGCATCATCGATGCCCACATCACGGGTATGATAAAGGTCAGCTTCTCCAATTCTTTTACAATGGTTTACATCCCGAGATTCAATCTCAAGTGGATAGTATTTGTGGAGGTAGTATGGGGGAGTTGCTTCCTTCTCAAGCTCAAGTGAAGCTGGACATGATGTACCGGAATTCCCAAAACCGGAATGTGAGTGCTCGTGTGCTCCAAAAGGAGCAAAGAGGTGAGGCCAAGGTAGTGGTACAACAAGATGCCTTCGATGGGTTCGCCCATGAAGTGAAGCAAGCTTTGAGGCAAAGCGTTCCTTCTCCTTCTACGGAAGTTTGTGGTGTGTGCAAGAACTATGGGCACCCGGCCTATTTATGTCGTTCTGAATTTGCTAGAGAGCAATATATCACGAACGATGTCCGTCAAGAAGTGTATGCTGCTGAGGGAGAGCAAGTAGTTGGACATGTGAACTACGGCAAGGATATGGCAATATGAGGCCACAAAACCGTGGGCCCCGAGGTGGGTACCAGAATCAAGGCAACCGTGGTTATGTCCATAACCCGGATCAATATGCCTATGGGCCTAATCAAGATAGAAGTCGTCTCAGCTATGGGAACAATTGGTATGAAGGAGCACCACCTTCTAATCCTACACCTCCACCTCAGGTTGCTAATTCGGGACCATAAGGTGGAGGGGTGCTTCCTTCACCTCTTGTCTCTTCTCTCAACGATCTTGTGTTGAAGACTAATAAGTTTATGGAGCATTATTATCGTAATGAAGCTACTAACAATCAGCGGTTTGAGAAGCTTGAGGCTAGTAGTAGCAACCTCCATAAGAAGTTGCAAGAGTTGATAGATCGGGGGGCTAGTAGAGAGCAAGGGAAGTTTCCCGGGAACACGGAGAAGGCTATGGCCATAACCGTGGTGACTGATTTGCCCGTGGAGATCACGGTTGTGAGAGACAATGCACGAGATGAGGTGCCAAGTTGCAAGATAACTGAAACTTGCAAGGTGAGTGAGGAGGTCGAGACTCCTAAGGTGGTTATGGAAGAGGAAGTTGTCGCACAATCTGATGCGATAGTTGAAGAGGTGAAAGAAAACTCATTGTCTGAGGATGAGATGGTGGATATGGTGGAAGTGCCCATCCAAGAGAGCTTCGATGTTGAAATCGGCTTGGGGAAGAAGGACGGAATAGTGGCAACTCTAGACACGGGAGCGGGTGTGAATTTTATACCCTTGAACGTGTATGAAGAGTCGGGTTTGTCTGGCTTGAGACCTATGAAATGCATGGTGCAATTAGCGGATGGGTCCATGAAAAATCCGTTGGGTGTGATTGAGAACTTGGCGGTGAGGGTTGCCGGTGTAGTGGTGAAGACTAATTTCATCGTTATGCCTACATCTTCTGCTAAGCTCAAGGATGTGGTTCTCTTGGGTAGATCCTTCATCAACAAAGTGCGTATGGTCATAGATATGTATCGCTGAACATGTCACTTTGAGGTAAATGGCAAGCAACATACGTTGCGAGCCATTGTTGATTCATGTGCTTATGTTGATACTAACGAACTTGTAGGATTTTTTGGTCCACTTTATGTTCGTCAAGATGTGCAGGGAATTGATGCTTTGAGAGGCAATTGGAGGGGGAAGTCTAGTACCCGAGGCGAAATCGATTCCGCATGAGTTGTGAAGAGTCGAGCCAACGACTTTTAAACGAAGGCGCTTCTCGGGAGGCAACCCGAGGTGGTAAGTGTTTTGCATTTAGTTAGCTTTCTTTGATTTTGTAGTTGTGGCCTGTGTGCCTTTTGTCGTGATTCGTTTAGTCTAGTGTTTGTCTTGGTGCCTTAGGTGATTAAGATAGGAAAAAACATCGAAAATCTGGAAACAGAGCCAAGCGAAGCGCCTGGCAAGCCCAAGCGGTCCGCTTGGAATTCCTGTAAGAATTTCATTCTTACTGGAATTTCAAGCGGAGCGCCTGGAGCCTCCCAAGCGCTCCGCTTGACAAGCGAACCGCTTGGCGGGAGCCAAGCGGTCCGCCTGGACCCTGTACCCAGATTTTCCTCGTTTTTTCCATTCTTCTCACCTTTGCACACCCGTTTTCACATGTTTCTTGAGTCGTTTCAGGTACTACTCATATATAGGAGATTGGACACGAACCTTATTCAGGGAAGTGTACTCTCAATCCAATTTTTTCCTTCTAAATCAACTTTTCTTTGCTCGAGGACGAGCAAAAGTTTAGGTTTGGGGAGGGGTGATGAATGTGTATTTTACACTTTCATTCGAGTCTTTTTCACCTAATTTAGCTATCCTCTATGTTAATTTAGCTATATTTTAGTACATTTTATTAGAATAATGTCACGTTTCCCTTTAGATTTTATTTTATAGGTTTTGGTTGAAATTCGAGGATTTCCGGGCAATTATATTGAAGTTGACAAGGAATTGGTGTTCCAGAAGCCTATTTGGAGTATCTGAAGGTTTCCGGATAGGATTTAGAGTCTAGGGGTCGAATCTGGAGGTTAGAAGGCCACTAGAAGTCTGAAACTGAGTCCGAAAAGGTGAAGAAATCCAAAACCGCGTCGAAAAACGCGGAATTCCGCGAAAATAACGGGGGCGAACCGCCGCACAATGGGGCGAACCGCCCAGAGTTATTTCGGGGCCTATATATATTGCTCAGTTTTCTCTCCGAAAATCATATCTTTCCAGACCTACTTTCTCACCTCTCTCTATAGTTTTAGGTAGGAACTTCCCTGTCCTGGGAGTTCTGTAGCTTAGGGGATACTTTTTCATAGCAGATTGGAGCTCGTAGGACCGCAATCATCCAGAGATTGACAACCTTCGGTAACTTTGTATCTTACAGTTTTATTCTACTTATTTTATATTCTTTCAACATGTTTTCTTCTATGATTTCTGTTGATTGCTTTCCTATTATGAGTAGCTAAATTTATCATTGGTGGTAGTATGTGAATTCTTAGCGAGGGAAGATAATCATGCTAATGGCTATATCGCGCATTATACTCCGTGTCATTGCTTTATTTCGTTGATCAGTTGTAACCAAAATTCTCGTATGTTGTATTGATCATTATGCACATCATTGGTGGTAGTATGTGAATTCTTAGCGAGGGAAGATAATCATGCTAATGGCTATATCGCGCATTATACTCCGTGTCATTGCTTTATTTCGTTGATCAGTTGTAACCAAAATTCTCGTATGTTGTATTGATCATTATGCACATCATTGGTGGTAGTATGTGAATTCTTAGCGAGGGAAGATAATCATGCTAATGGCTATATCGCGCATTATACTCCGTGTCATTGCTTTATTTCGTTGATCAGTTGTAACCAAAATTCTCGTATGTTGTATTGATCATTATGCACAATTGGACAATAGTCGACCATCAGACCAATTATCTTCGTAGTGTTGAATAATTACGGAACACATTAGGACAATCGTTGTTGACTAGTCAGACCAAATTATCTTCGTAGTGCTTAATACTTGCAACAGGACACTAGATTGATTCAAAGATCTCTATGCAAGACCGAGGAATTTATGCATGATTATCGACCCATTATGTTAAGAAGGACCATACTATCACCAATCTCCATTATCTGCTAGAAAACCCCCTATTGCTATCTGTTTGCTGTTTTTATATTCTAAATTAAATTTGATAAAGCTAGTTATAGTCCTGAGAGAACGACACTCGAGTCATTCTACCGCTACACTACGGTTTTCGTTGTAGTTGTGGATTGCCTTTGGCTAAATAACAAATTTATTTGACTGAACCGGGACCTGACAAACTCGCGTTCATCAAGGGGGTATTGGATTTTCAGTACTATATGCTTGTGTGGTTCGTGCATGCCTGGTTTTACTCAAGTTCGTGTGATTTGTCGTGGTTTTTTTTTAAGTTTTTGCATGCATATCATCCCTAGATTAGTTGTTGCACGTTGTTGTGTGTGGAGTCTATTGTCAAGTCTTTTGAACTTTTTTATTGAGTAGACTAAGTGTTTATGACCATTGATCATATGTTGCATCACTTTGCAAGTAGTTTGAGGCTTGTCTCGCTTGGTTTGTCACATTCGCATGTGCACTAGTTAAGCTTAGTAGTCTCGACATCACCTTGAGTGGTGTTTCTTCTGCTGCGGTTCACGATGGCCTTATAAAATGATGCATGTTAGAGTCTATGGTTGTAGCCCGTGTAATTATGTACGTAAGAGGCGACAAGTTCTTCACCTCGATTAGAGATTGCCAAATGCCTAGGAAGGAGGTAGTGTGAGGTGTGCGATTCCTTGTATTAGACCTATTCTATCGAATAGGTTTGGGGAGGGGGTTACCTTATTGATCTTGTCTTTCGTCTTTGAGTCGTTGTAAAGTTTCCTTTTCTTTTTCTTTTTGTTTTGTGTCCCAACCTATTCTTTCGAATAGGTTTGGGGAGGTGTCTTTGTTAAAGAGTCTTTCCTTTTTCTTTTTCATCTTTGTGCTCAAACCTATTCTTTCGAATAGGTTTGGGGAGGTGTTTTTGACACTTAGTACTGCTGCTTGCCCCTATATTAAAAAAAAAAAAAAGAGAAAAAGAGAAGAAGAAAAAAAGAGAAAAGAAAAAGAGAAAATAAAAGAAAAAAAAAAAAGAAGAAGAAGAAGAAAGAAAATAAAGAATAAGACCCAAAAGCAAAAGAAGGGTCATTGCAAGCCAAAAGCAGTCTAGTAAAGTGTCAAGTGTCATGTAAATATTTGTTATTGTGAAGTTATCGAGTTGTAAATTCTATCTTTCATTTCGTGTCGTCTTTGTCCAAGGCCTGTTCTTGACCACCCTCGTCTTGCTATTCAAGAAGTAGTTGAAGGAGACTCATTCGTTGAGAGTCTGGGTAGAATAGGGGAGTGTCTTCTCTTTCTAGGGAACCCTCCTTCGTTTGATGAGAGCCAGTATTGGTTCGCCCTCTCTTGAGGAAAAGTCTCGCTTGGTAAATAGTAGTGAGCCCTCGGTTTCATAGGCACGGGACAATTGTAGTATGATAACATGCATCATTGTGTCGTCACTGACCAGGTCCAGGTAGAAGATGTTACAAGAGACTCCTTTGTTTAACCAAGTGCACATGAGAATGTGTATATTCGCAATCGAGGCATTCTTCAACCTACTTGCATGTCATGCTCATTTGGTTTTGTTCATAAGCATTTGGTAGATTCAATGGATTAGTTCACTTTACTTGGCATGAGACTCCTTTTGTGTTGCATTTAGGATAGTTTGTTGCTTGAGGACAAGCAAATGTTTGGTTTTGGGAGTTTGATGAACGTATTTTTGACGCGTTCATCTTGTCTTTTTTACCTTCTTTTTCTATCTTTTAGCCTTGTTTTTTGGTTAGTTTTGTAGAATAGTGTCACGTTTATTGTTTTCTGCATTTTCAGGCACTTAGGTACGAAATGGCGTTTTTGGAGCTAAAAACGAGCTCTTTTTGATAGAAAATGGCCCCGTTGAAGTTCCTTGATCTCCACGGCTTGTTCGTGAGTGTTTGAGCATCAATAAGTATCGAGAAGGATGAGTCCAAGGCACCCGAGGGCCGTACGAGGGCAAAAAGGTTGAGTTGGAAGACAAAAATCTGCCCAGGAGCCAAGCTAAGCGCCTGGAATAGTGAAGCGCCCCGCTTCATTTTCCAGGAGCTTTGGCACAGCAGCCAAGCGAAGCGCTTGGAGGGCCCAAGCGCTTCGCTTGGCCTCTCCAGGCGGTCCGCTTGGCAGCAGTTACGTTTTCGGATTTTCCTTCTTAGATCTGATCTTCTGTTACTTTTTTAATACTTTTGAACTGTAGCTTCGTTTCGGAGAGCTCCTAAGCCCCAAAACTCAGAAAAAACTCAGATTACATTGTATTTTAGATTGAATTAAAGGTTTTGGCATAGGATTGCATCCGTTGTTTCATCTATGGAGAGGTTTTCATCAATACCCACCGATTAGTGACAGCTTGGTGGTAACATTGTATCATTATCTCTTGTCTAGTAGTTTGATTTGATGTATTCTATTTACAATTCATATGATTTGATGTCTATGTTGATGAATATGAGTAGCTAAATCCTTTGTGTTGGTGGTAGAATGTAGAATATGCATGTTATGGGTTATGTTTATGCTTACATGAGATTGTGATTCAATCTTGCTGCAAATTCCTTCATATGATTCTTAATTGCCTATAAAATATATTCGAATTGAGTATAGTGACAAACTCTTGGTCAATGAAAGCTATAGGATTGTATGTTAGAGATTTGCAGCATGCTAGATAAATGGTGTTAGTGACAAGCACCTCTAAAGTATTGATAGTGGTCTTTTATGATGTGTGTCTTGAAAGTTACCTAGACGAGTTGCTTAGCAAACTCGATCGAAGGTTTTACGCACTGAACTTGTGAGCATGTTCGTAACCCATGCATGTGTATTTGATTTCTACCACCAACCGTTTTCCAAACTTGATTACAACAATCTGATTTCTCGTTGCTTAGTTCTAAGAAAGCGATTCTATAACATTTGAAGTCGTTGTCTGAAATAACTAGCGAAAACCACAATCAAAGCCACGTTAGGTCCCGAGAGAACGACACTCGGGGAAAACTTGCCATTGCACTCTAGTTTGTATAGTGATAAGTGTTCTTTGTCTTTTAAAACAAATTTAATTGGTGAAAAATGACATCATCACTCTTCATCCTCTCGTCCTCGTCCTCGGAGCTTGACTCCTCATTTAGGAGTGACCAGTCGATGACATCCTTTGGTTCCACAAGCTGTTGTTGACATAGCTTGCAGAAGACTCCTTGGTCTTCGAAGTACTCAAGCTCATTGTGCTCACATGGGGAGGAGTAGGAGATTTGGGAGAAGTTGGAGGAAACGCCTCTTGGAGAGCTTCCTCCATTCCAGCCAATATCTCGGGATCAACTTGTGGTGGGAGAGAAGGTGGGGGGGGGGGGGGGGAAGGTGGGGGTGTATCATCAAACCTGTTGTTGGAGTTTTCCATATTTGTGTGCGAATATGTTAAAATTAGGTGACTTTTTATAGTTGGTATTGGGAATTCTAAAGGACAAATACACTTTATTGTTAATGTATTAATGTACACATTCATGTAGCCACATTCATGTATAGGGAAAAATTTATGAGGCATACATTTATATAATGACTTTTAGGATTTTCAAAATTAAAGGATTTTGGTTAATATCTAATCATTTTATAAAGTGTGATGATGATATACGTATATATTAGTTTCGATGTGTTGGTTTAGGTTTACCTTGGGTCATAACTAATAGTGTACGTTTATTGATAAGTTATTTGATAAGTTAGACTTTCTAGTTTGTTACAAATTATCATGGTTCATACTTAACTTTTATACATACAACCACAATGAACGGGGATGGTCAAGCACCGCCCCAGGGCGCCCCTCGGTGTCACAACGGGATTCCAGTATTGTACATTGTGGAGGGGTCTAACTGAGTTCTTAATAAGTTGGTATTTAAATGTTGATATATATAGTTGTTGGCACTCCATTTTTTAATCTTTCAATATGTGTGACAGCTTTCACCCGCGTTTAGCTACTAGAAGGTTGTCAAGCATCATGAAAAGAGATTTTTTTACGCCTCCTGGGAGTAGCGGAGAAAGTTGGGCTACGGTTCCTCTTCCCGTTAAGGAGCACTATTTCGAATAATTCAAGGTACTTTACTATCTTTACTTAAATATTTCTAGTTTGGATTTCTGGGGCATTTAATTTACTATATATGTGTACGTACATTATCTGTTTTTGGGGCATTGCCTTTACTATATATGTGTATGTACATTATCCGCTCTTGGGGCATTGCCTTTACTATACATGTGTGTACGTACATTATCTGTTCTTGGGGCATTGCCTTTACTATACATGTGTATGTACAATATCTGTTCTTGGGGCACTGCCTTTACTATACATGTGTATGTACATTATCTGTCCTTGGGGCATTGTCTTTACTATACATATGTGTACGTACATTATCTGTTCTTGGGGCATTGCCTTCACTATATCTGTTTGGAATGCACGTAGTTGGCATGGCTTGTAACTGATGTTGGATTGTTGCAATGTTGCAGAAATACTACTATGTCCCTCCTGCCAATGCGGAGGAGATATGGAATATATTCAACATCCGAGCGGAACACATTCACAGGCGTTTGATTTATCAGGCCAAGGAGAAGCACTTTCGGGACCATGAATGGGTTTCGTACCTTAATCCGGACCATCGGGAGCTGTGGTTGAATCGTGGCAGAACCACGTGACCCGTAAGCAGGCACATAATGATGGGGCGTTGCAGGCTGAAGGTGTCGGTTGGATAGTGAAGAGCCCGTAGGATTAGTACTTTCTCCTTCGTTTTTAGGATTGTTATTCTATCTCCGTACATTTTAGGATTCTCGTTTATTTTAATGCTTATCTTCGTACCTTTTAGTTTGTTTGTACGTACACTTTCAGTTTTTTTTTTTTTATTGAAATTTAGATTATCGTAAAATGAATCAAGCGTATATATTTTGTTGGGCGTACTCAATGTTGAAGTGGAATAACAAACATAAATTAAATAAAAATAAAAACGAATTTAAAAAAAATATAATGACAAGCGACGGATTAATTTATCCGTCGCCAAATTCCCCTCGCACAGGGAATGACACGTGTCACTTAGTTTTAATGACGGATAATAGTATCCGTCGCTAGATATAGATACAGATAAAGTCATCCGTCTCTATTTTGGTCAACGACAAACCGGCGACGGATGCATTCCGTTGCTAACTATAGCGACGGATAATATTAACCGTCTCTTTATTTTTCAGCGACGCCACTTTTCGCGACGGCCTAATTAGCGACGGGCCATCCGTCGCTATTGTGCTATAGCGACAGATCGCTAAAGTATAGCGACGGATGGTATCCGTCGCTAAAGTCGGTTTTTCTTGTAGTGTAGTTTTATTGAGAAGAAATGATCTTGTATTAAGATAATCAGAGTACATCAGTGGTCTCGAAAGGCAACGTCGAGAAACCACAACTGTCATGGGAAACATTTTGTGCAAGCATGTGAGCAATCCCATTACAAGTTCTCCTAGTATACATGAAAACTACAGAATTAAAAACAGTGGCCAATGATTTGGTCTCTACTACAAAGCTCCCAACAAGGCCCAAAGGAGTAGCCTCCCTCTGAAGTTGCGTCGTTACGTTAAGGCTATCGCCCTCTATATCAACATCAGCCAACTGTAATTCTCTTACAAAAGTAACCGCCGTTCTGGCCGCTAAGGCTTCGGCTACTTCCGGTTCGTCAATGAACTTGAAAAACTGGCGTTTCCATGCAAGTACTGCCCCATTGCTATCTCTGATCACCACACCAGCACTAGCCCCCTAAAACTGCCGATTAACAGATTCATCATAATTAACTTTGAACATTCCAGCTTCAGGCGGTCTCCATTGGTCTCCCGCGCGCTCAGGTGGTCTGGGATGAGCAAAGCTAGTCTGTGCCTCCTTGTATCTCAGTAAATACTGCTGGACAAATTGGATTGATTCCTTTGCCTCATACCCTTCCTGTTCGTGTATCACTTTATTTCTATGCCCCCAAATCGCCCAGCAACACGTGAAAAACAATGACAGCTCCTCCTGATTAATTTTCTGCCTTATCGACTCTATCCAACTGAGAACATTGCTTGTATGCGCAGCCAGAACGTTGTGAGGGAAGGGGGAGCAAGCCCATACCAGCCGAGCATACGAACAATCGTGTAATATATGCATAACGGACTCGGCGTCACACCTACAGACATTACATTGTGTGTCAATGTTCATACCCCTTTTCGCAAGATTTGTAAGAACCGGCAAGGAGTTACAAAGCACCCTCCACGCAAATGTTTTTATTTTTGGTGGGACCTCAAGTCACCATACCCAATCCAAATTCACATGTCTTGTTTCACTCCCAGCCCCCTGCCTGTTTGCTATCATCTGCTTCTGTAGAGTGCGCGCCATGTAGTAGGCCGATTTTACTGTGTAGTGGCCGTGGTTTGAGCAGTTTCACACTCTTATGTCTGGTACGTCATGTGAGGGTAGAGGTATGCGCAATATATAGTGCTTATCTTCCTCCCAGAAAAGCATATCCACCAAAGTTTCGTCCCAAGTACCATTGCTGATCAAATTAGAAACAGTGATATCACCCAATTCATACAAATCTGGGTCCTCGGCTTCAGAATCTGTTCTCTAGGGATCCAGTTATCGCTCCAAACATTGATATTCTTCCCGTCGCCTACTCTCCATCTAACTCCCTTCCTGACCATCTCCATGGCGCCCATGATTCTTTTCCATGTGAATGAAGCGTTGCTCCTGCTTTGCGCCTCAAGAACGTCAGTCATAGGAAAATACTTTGCTTTGAAAATTCTGCTTAGGAGTGAGTGATGAACGTGTATTTTACACCTTCATTCGAGTCTTTTTCACCTATTTTAGCTATCATCTATGTTAATTTAGCTATATTATAGTGCATTTTATTAGAATAGTGCCACGTTTCCCTTTAGTTTGCAATTTACAGGTTTTAGGTGAAAAACGTGTTTTCCGGGCAATTATATCGAAGAGAACGAAGAATCGGTGTTCCGAGGATATTTTTGGAGTATCTAGAAGGTTCCATATGGGATTTGATGGGGTCGAGTTTCAAGGCTTAAAGGTCATTAGAAGACAAAAACCGAGTCCGAAAAGGAAAAGAAATCCAAAAACGCGTATCTCGCCGACTGGAACTCCCGGGCGGTTTGCCCGGGATGTGGGGCGGTTCGCCCCACGCCAGGCGGTTCGCCCGGTGTGTGGGGCGACTCGCCCCACGCGTGCCGAACTCTTATATATAGTTGCAGTTTCTCTACGTTTTTTCATACCTTCTCAAACCTTTTTTCATACCTTTCTCATTAGTGTTAGGTAGGAATTCTCCAGAGCCTGTTCTGGGAATTCTTAGCATAGGAGATAATTTTTCTTATCAATTTGGAGCTTGTGAGATCGCGATTTTTCGGAGATTGACAACCTTCGTCGGTAACATTGTATCTCACGATTTTTCTATTTATATTTATATCTTTCAACATGTTTTCATTCAATCTTGCTTTGATTTCTGTTGATTGCATGACATCTATGAGTAGCTAAATCTATCGTTGGTGATAGTATGTGATTTCTTAGCGAGGGTTCTTAATTATGCATGATGGCGGTAATGCGAATTGGACTTTGAGTTATTGCTTTATTTCTTTGATCTATCTAAGCCCTCTATCTTCGTAGTGTTGAATTGAACGGAACACATTGTACAATTCATGATCTTAGATCTCTATGCAAAACGATCGGGTACTTCATGGATGATTATTAACCTGTTATGCTTTGAATGATCATACTATCACTAACTTCCATTATCATACTGTGCTAAGTCGTCTGTTGATTTTATAGTTTAAGTTAAATTAGATAAAGCTAGTTATAGTCCTTAGAGATCAACACTCGAGGTTATTTTACTACTACACTACGGTTTTCGTTGTAGTTGTGAATTGCCTTTGGCTAAAAACAAATTTATTTGATTAATTGAATCTAACAAATTCCAGTTCATCAAATTGGCGCCGTTGCCGGGGACTATACTCCTTTTTTCTGTTTAGCTTATTTATATTTTCAGCATTCAATTCCCTACAGAAGAACAGGCTCTGGGGGTTTCCTCTCAGAAAATTTCACTTTCTTACCCTATTTATTTCCCCCTATCTTTTTCAGTAAATTCATCTAATCTGATCTTGGTTACCTTGCGTGCTTGTTCTCTCGAAGTTGTCGGTTAAATTGTGTTTGTTTGCACTCTTTATGTTTTTCTTTGCAAGCTTTTGTTTTTCTTTTGTGGATTCTGCTCCTTGGTTTCTTGTTTCCTCATGTGCAGAAACTAGTCATAAGAAAGGATGAGTCAACTTCCGTTGCCCCGGTATGTGATGCCTCGAGGGCCTTGCATAACATTGGATGACGATTGCAGGAATTATGACTTTGATCCTGCGTACTACTCCATTCTCTCCACGTTTTCAATGGGTGATGATCCAAGAGGGTTCTTAGACACGTACGAGGAAGGAGTGTTGAGGATACCTCGCGAGAATGAGGAGGGGGTTATTTGATCACATGAGCAACTTTGTATGAGAGGATTTATGGAAGCCTTGAAAGGGTACGCTCGAGGATGGCTCAGAATTCCGCCGGAAAAATCATTGCGCACTTGGGGTGAAGTAACCAGCAAGTTTCTGGAACATTGGGATAGGGACTCACCTCCCGGTTCAAGGGCATGGATGTCTCGCTTTAGTAGTTAGCCACCAGAAATCGACATTGCCGATGAAGAGGAATGTGGAGAAGAATCCATTGATGAAGTCTCCTCAAAGCTTAGCTTGGATTCCACGTCCTTACTTGCGGATGTCGAGGGTGTTGGTCAAGAGGAAGTCGTGGAGGAGGTGATAACTGAATCCATTGCTTCGCTTGAGTCAGAAGGTGATGGCGTGAGTTGTGTTGAGGTCGAGGAGCCAATCTCTGAAGATTTTGGTGTCTCTGAATCAATTGCGACAGGTACTCTTGATCTTGACTCCTACGTTCTGGTCAATGCACCCACCTATGAGTTCCAAAGGAGTTTTGATCCTCTTTTCTCTTTTTATTTTCCATCTGATTCCCTTAGTTATTTTTTAGATTTAGGATTTTTTGGTTTTGTTAATTTTGGTTTTCAGGGAATCATGGACTTGCTTGAGTAGATACGGAGAGGAGCCAAGGATGGTTCCCAAGATGCGAGGAGTAATAGAACGGATGCACAAGATTCGTTTCCATTTGATAATGGATAACATTAGGGGTAATGGTTGCATGTAGTTTAGTTTTATCGCTTTCTTGCATTGCATGCATATTTATTTTTCGTGTGTTTTGGTGATAAAATAGGTTTTAAGATGATAATTTTGCGTTTTGGGAGGAAAAAGGCGTCTCCAGGAGTCTGGAGATGCCAGGCGAACCGCCCACCATATGGGGCGATTCGCCTGGCAAGACCAGGCCGCCTGGGACATTCTGGACGCCCCAGGCGAATCGCCCCCCACCTGGAGCGGTTCGCCCCGGGTGTCCAGAAACCCGGAGGTCCGGATTTTCGTTCGGATCCCCATTTTTCTCCTATTATGCTAAATTATTGATCTTTTTACTTCTTTTATCGCCCTTTTTAGTTTCTCACGAATTTCCTTGAGTCCTATAGGTTACAGGTACAAGTTAGCTCTCACCTTAAATCCACTTTCGACGTTCGGGACGAGCGACGACGTTCAGGTTTGGGGGGGGGGGTTATCGCTGGCTATCTCTATACTTGTTTTGCTTATGATAAACTCGTGAAGCCTTTTATTTGCATTTGCATTTGCATGTTTACCGCTTTCCTAGTATTTAGTTGCATTCACTACATTCATCCTAGTATAGCTTTGCATATTTTTGTGTGGAGTTTATTGCCAAATGTTTTGAAGTTTTTTATTGGGTAGATTAACTAGTTATGACCTTTGACTATATGTTTCATCTCTATGAATTTGTTTGAGGTTTTTCTCGCTTGGCTTGTCACATTTATGTTTGCACTTAGTTAAGCTTGGTAGTCTCGACATCACTTAGTGGTGTTTTCTCTACTGCAGTTCACGAAGGCCTTTATAATAGGATGATGCATGTTAGGATCTTATGGTTGTTTTCCCGAGTAATTATGTACCTAAGAGGCAACAAGTTTTCACCTTGCTTTGAGATTGCTAAATGCCTAGGAAGGAGGTAGTGTGAGATTGTGTGATCCTTTGTTTGCAACCTATTCTTTCGAATAGGTTTGGCGAGGGGGTTACGCTATCATATGACTTGTTTTTCGATTTTTGAGTGTTGTGAGTTTGTTTTCCTTTTTCGTAAAGTTTGTACTCCAACCTATTCTTACGAATATGTTTTGGGAGGTCGTTTGTGCGTTTGTGTGTCATTGTAATTTCTTTTTTCGTTGTGCTACTGCTGGCTATAAAAAAATCGAAAAAAAAAAGAAAAGAAAAATTCCAGAAAAAAAGAAAGAAAACTGGAAAAGAAAAAAAGGAAAAAAGGAAAAAAGCAAGGAAGGGTCTAAAAAAAAAGAAGCCAAAAGCAGTTTAGCAAAGTGTTTGTCTCATTTTTTCAATTCTTGTAATGTTCGTAATCGAGTTGTAATTTTTGTCTTTTGTTTGTTTGAGTGTCATCTGTTCTAGACCACCCTCGTCCTGCCATTCAGGAAGTGGTGAATAGCTTAAGGCTTTGCTTGAGAGATGGGTAGAATAGGGGAGTGTTATCTTTTTTAGGGAACCCTCCTTCGTTTGATGAGAGCCAGTATTGGTTCGACCTCTTTGAGGAAAAGTCTTAACTTGGTGAACAACAGTAAGTCCTCAGTTTCATAGGAACGGGACAACCATTCGTATTTTAACATGTTTCATTACGTCGTCACTGACTAGGTCCAGGTAGAGAATGTTACGAGAGACTATCTTGTTTGACATAAGTGCATATGTGAATGTGTATGAGTCAATCGAGGCATTCTTCAACCAATATCCATGTTATGATTTGTGTGGTTTTTGTTCATAAGTTTTTTGATAGATTCAATAGATTAGTTCATTTCATTTGGCATGAGACTTCATTTTTTGTGTTACATTGTTTTTTGCATTAGAGTCTAGCTTAGTTGCTTGAGGACAAGCAAAGGTTCGGTTTGGGGAGTTTGATGAACATGTATTTTACACCTTCATTCGAGTCTTTTTCACCTATATTAGCTATCCTCTATGTTAATTTAGCTATATTATAGTGCATTTTATTATAGTGTCACGTTTCCCTTTAGTTTGCATTTTACAGGTTTTAGGTGAAAAACGTGTTTTCCGGGCAATTATATCGAAGAGAACGAAGAATCGGTGTTCCGAGGATATTTTTGGAGTATCTAGAAGGTTCCGGATGGAATTTGAAGTCTAGGAGTCGAGTTTCAAGGCTTAAAGGTCACTAGAAGGCAAAAACCGAGTCCGAAAAGGAAAGAAATCCAAAACGCGTCAAAAATGCGTCTCTCGCCGAATGGAAGTCCCGGGCGGTTCGCCCGGGATGTGGGGCGGTTCTCCCCACACCAGGCAGTTCACCCGGTGTGTGGGGCGACTCGCCCCACGCGTGCCGAACTCCTATGTATAGTTGCAGTTTCTCTATGTTTTTTCATACCTTCTCAGACCTTTTTTCATACCTTTCTCATTAGTTTTAGGTAGGAATTCTCCAGAGCCTGTTCTGGGAATTCTTAGCATAGGAGACAATTTTTCTTATCAATTTGGAGCTTGTGAGATTGCGATTCTTCGGAGATTGACAACCTTCGTCGGTAACATTGTATCTCACGATTTTTCTATTTATATTTATATCTTTCAACATGTTTTCATTCAATCTTGCTTTGATTTCTGTTGATTGCATGACATCTATGAGTAGCTAAATCTATCGTTGGTGATAGTATGTGATTTCTTAGAGAGGGTTCTTAATTATGCATGATGGCGGTAATGCGAATCAGACTTTGAGTTATTGCTTTATTTCTTTGATCTATCTAAGCCCTCTATCTTCGTAGTGTTGAACTGAACGGAACACATTGGACAATTCATGATCTTAAATCTCTATGCAAAATGATCGGGTACTTCATGCATGATTATTAACCTGCTATGCTTTGAATGATCATACTATCACTAACTTCCATTATCTTGATAAGAACAATCTGTGCTAAGTCGTCTGTTGATTTTATAGTTTAAGTTAAATTAGATAAAGCTAGTTATAGTCCTTAGAGATTGACACTCGAGGTTATTTTACTGCTACACTACGGTTTTCGTTGTAGTTGTGAATTGCCTTTGTCTAAAAATAAATTTATTTGATTAATTGAATCTGACAAATTCCAGTTCATCAGTGAGGAGGGATTATGTATTATCCTCTATTTGTTTCCGTAACATCGCCAAGTTAAAGGACCGTAGGTCTCGGAAGCCCAAACCTCCATCTCTCTTGGAATCACAGAGTTTGTCCCACTTCACCCAATGTATTTTCTTATTTGCTCCATTCCCCCACCAAAATTTAGCCACAATCGAGTCAATCTCTTGAAGGAGGTAGTCCGGTAGCTTAAAGCAACTCATTACATAAGTTGGGATTGCTTGGATAACAGATTTAATTAAGATTTCTTTTCCCGCCTTGGACAACAATCTGTTACCGAATCCTTGATTTTTTTGCCAGACCCTGTCTCTAAGCCAACTAAAAACCTCCTTCTTAGATCTACCCATCTCCGTAGGAAGCCCTAGATATTTAGCATGCTTGTCTACGACCCTCACCAGCAAGCACCCCCTTATTTCATCAATCCCCTCCTGTTTAGCGCTTTTACTATACACAACTGTTGATTTCTCCAAATTAATCTCCTGCCCAGAAGCAAGACTATATCTATACAAAATGTCCCCGATCTCAACAGCTGCAGAAAGAGAAGCTTTACAAAATAATAAAGTATCATCAGCAAATAATAAATGAGAGATCCTTGGTGTCGTGGGGGTAACAGCCACCCCCCTCAACACCTCCCTCTCCTCGGCATCACGAATCAAAGCGCTAAAGGCTTCAGTAACAAAAAGAAACAATTAAGGTGAAAGAGGATCTCCCTGACGAATCCCCCTCTCTGGCTGAATTTGGGTCAAGCTGATCTCCGTTAAGTAATATAGAATAGGAGACAGTACACACACTAAGCATAATGAGGTCAATAAAATGATCCTCAAATCCTAGACACTCTAACACTCGATGCAAAAAGTTTCACTCTACTCTATCATACGCCTTACTCATGTCGAGTTTTAAAGCCATAAAAAAACATCTTTACCCTTGTTTTTTTGTTTTAAAAAATGGTTTACCTCATAAGCCACGAGCACATTGTCAGTAATTAACCCGTCAGGGACAAAAGCTGATTGGTTTTAAGTGATTATAGTATTCATATGAGGCTTCAACCGGTTAGTAATTGCCTTGGAGGCAATTTCGAAAATAACATTGCTTAAGCTTATAGGCCTGAATTGGGTGATTTTCTCTGGTGTTTTACACTTGGGAATAAGAACTACATGGGTATAGTTGAGCTTTGGGTCCAGGTTTCTATCATTCAGGAAGGAACAGAACACAATCAGTAACATTTTTTCCAACTAGGTTCCAGAAACGTTGGTAAAATAAGGCTGGTAGACCATCAGGTCCGGGGGATTTAAGGAGGTACATATCAAAAAGTGCTAATTTTACCTCTTCTGGTGTGAACACCTGACGCAGCTTTTGGTTGATGTCCTTCGTTACTCGGGTCTGAATAACTCTTGTCACATCGTCGATTTCAGCTGTCGAAGGCCGTCTGGAAGCAAAAATCACCTTTATAATAATCATTAACAATGCAAGCCATACCAGCCATATCATCGCAGAAAGTTCCTTCATTATTCATTAGCCCACTGATCTCATTAATTCTGGCTCGATGTGAAGCTTGCGAGTGAAAGAATTTAGTATTCTTATCGCCTTCGCCTGTAAGAAAATATGGTCAGAGTAACCCCTAGGGTACGCAACGGAATTTTAAAAATTTTCTTAACATGCAGGTTAATTGATTATGTATATGCCGTATATATTTAAACACGTCAATTAGAAGACTTACAATACTCCAAAAGCAAGCACAGCTTCCAAGTCTTCGTAATAATCCGGTGAATCTTCTCCTTCGCCGAAGTCGAAGATATCTGCAATACTTTGATTATCTGCAAGACAATAAAAGTTAGTTTCCAGCTCCTAGAACCTCAACCTTGGTATCCACGGATGAACAGCCTATCGGAAGAATGCTTGGATATTCTTTGTGTGACCAAGAAGATGGGGCGGCGGTTTTCCTCCGGTGAGGGTGGCGCGCGCGTGGGCTATGGAGACGTAGGGGAGAGCTTTTATTTTCTCTAAGAAAACTGGTAGAATAACTCTATGAAAGTCTATGAAAAAAGCTCTCTAATAGTCTACTATATATAGTAGTCAATAGAAGCCTAAAACATAAGCAATTAGACTTCCTAATGGAATAAGAATCTAATTATTATCGCACTAGGAAACCAATTTCAAGTCTAGATTCATTTCCAATCAAATTAAAACTCAATCAGGAAAATCTAACTTATCCCTTGGAATTCTAATAGAGGAAGGAGTCGAACTCCTTCCCCTATCTCAACTGCGCGCGCGCCCCTAGGGAGGTTAGATGGGTCCCGATTCTGGGACCCACTTATAGTTCTAAGGCAATTCAAACTCCAAGTAGATTTTTCCCATGTGCGTATATTAATTCCAAATTAACATACCCTTTCAAATCAAACCTCTATTATATTTCTAAAATATAATCTCTAATTGTATTTACATAAAATATAATTAATTAGCCAATTCAATTAATAATTCCAAATTATTAATTGAGCCACAAATTATTATAATCAATTCTAAATTAATTATAATCCATCAATCACAATTAATTCCAAATTAATTGCGATTCCATCTTCAAGGATATTCGGATAGGCTGAATCACCACATAGTGTGACCCATAGGGCCTCATTGTATTAAGCAAGTCCTAGACTAGGCAAAATGGAATTCCTAGACGGTTCCATTTGCAATATTAATACATGAGGACGTTTGAGAGGTTTCTCAAAGCAAACCCTGTCGTTGCGAAGTCTGTTGCGCTCAACGCGGCGATGGTAACGTCCCTTGAACAACTATGCGCAGTTATGAGAACGTTTGAGAGGTTTCTCAAAGCAAACCCTGTCATTGTTCGATAATCATCCTTCGAACAACTATGTGCAGTTATGAGATTGTTTCTTGATTGTCCAACAATCCGTTCCGTGGCCGTGGGATCGGCTCACACTTTCTCCAACAAGTATAACCTCCACGCATACTAGTCTCAGCTGGTTCATTCAGACCCCTACATCCGAGATGAACCTCGACTAGGGAGAGTTTGGGATAGATGATAACTCACATAGCTGCCACTATCTGTGTGTTCGGTCATTTATCCGAGGGGACATGTTTAATATCAATATAGACATAAATAGAGATATGACATGTTGCATGCCTGGTGTAATATAAATATGAAAGCGATACTGAATAGTCAAACAACAAACATATATTATATTACGTTGACCTGTGTAATAGTACCTATATGCCCTTTATAAGGGTTGCATGCCCTTAATAAGGACTGTCTCTAGGACATATACACTATCAATCTCCCACTTGGACTAGAGCCAGTCTCCTTTATGCTTAATACCCAGATTAGCATAATGTCTTAAGTGGACTTCCACTGATAAGACCTTGGTGAAAGGATCTGCCACGTTGTCCGTGGTAGAGATACGTTCTATACTAACTTCTTCTCTATCAATAATCTCACGTATAACGTGATACTTTCTAAGTACATGTTTGTTCTTGTTTGTAGATCTAGGCTCCTTATCTTGAGCGACGGCGCCCGTATTGTCACAATAAATCGTTATTGGACTAGGAGCAGGAACAACCCTCAATTCCTTCAAGAACTCTGAAATCCAGACAGCTTCTTTTGATGCTTCTGATGCAGCAATGTACTCGGCTTCTGTGGATGAGTCAGCAACCGTGGCTTGCTTAGAACTCTTCCAACAGATAGCTCCTGCGTTAAATTTGAATACGTATCCTGTTTGTGACTTAAAGTCATCAGGATCTGATTCAAATCCAGCGTCGACATAACCAGACATCTTTAATTCTGGTTCTCCACCAAACACCAAGAACATCTCTTTAGTCCGTCGAAGGTACTTAAGAATGTTCTTTACAGCAGTCCAGTGAGGTACTCCTGGATTCTGTTGGTGTCGACAAGTGAAACTAAGCGCATATGCCACATCGGGCCTTGTGCAATTCATTGCATACATTATAGTCCCTACTGCCAAAGCATAGGGCACACGACTCATTGCATTTCTTTCTTCATCAGTTTTAGGACTATCCTTAACTAATAAGACAATCTCATGCCTAGCTGGGAGAAAGCGTCTCTTTGAGTCGTTCATCTTATAACGCTTCAGTATTTTGTCGATGTAGGTGGACTGTGTCAATCCTAACATCCTCTTGGATCTATCTCTATAGATCTTGATCCCTAGGATGTAGCTCGCTTCACCCATGTCCTTCATCAAGAAAGTACTTGATAACCAAACTTTAGTCTCTTCTAGCATAGAGACATTGTTTCCCATGATCAAAATGTCATCAACATAGATGATCATGAAAACGACTCCCTTGTCGCTGTGCCTAGTGTAGACACAGGGATCTTCCTTGCTTCTGACAAAGTCAAACGATTTGACAGCTTCATCAAAGATGATATTCCAACTCCTAGACGCTTGCTTTAGCCCATAGATGGATCTTTGTAATTTGCATACAACAGTTGGTCTGGTTTTACTAATAAAACCTTCCGGTTGTACCATATAGACCTCTTCCTCAAGGTTGCCATTGATGAAGACAGTCTTTACATCCATCTGCCAGATCTCATAATCATAGCAGGCAGCTATCGCAAGTAGAATTCGAATGGACTTTAATTTTTCTACCGGTGAAAAGGTTTCATCGTAATCGATGCCATACCTTTGCGTGTAGCCTTTCGTCACAAGTCTAGCTTTGTGCGTTTGTACCTTGCCATCGACATCTGTCTTTCATTTAAAGACCCATTTGCACCCAATAGGTCTAACCCCTTGGGGCAAGTCTACCAAATTCCAAACTTAGTTCAGGTACATGGAGTCCATTTCCAATTCCATGGCCTCTTGCCATTTGTCTGAGTCAATATCAATTATTGCCTCTTTGTAGGTCTCGGGATCTTCCCGATCTGATAAGCAGACATCAAGTTCACTGATGTCTTCTATCATAAAGCTTTGCTTCTGAGGTCCTTTTAGGATCCTCTTCGACCTACGGAGCTCGACTGGTTCTGGTGCTTTTCTTTTCTGGCTTCGTGTAACACGAACATTATCAGTGGGCACTAATGCAGCTGGTCGCGCCACGCGACCTTGTTCCCTAGCGGGAGGCTGCTCTTGTGCAACTTGTTGCACAATTTGATTGACAACGGGTTCTATTGGTGTGGTTTCAACTGTTGATCTAATCACAGGACTCCCACTGACTATGACATGCCTAGCAAGTCTCATATCATTACCCTTGTCTGCTTCAAAAGCTCCCACTGAACTTGAGTCCAAATCAGAAGATTTAGAGAACTCATGTTCGCGCGTGTCAAAGTCTTGAATTTCTTCAAGTTCTATCCTGTCATCTATCCTCTCTTCTTCGAGGTATTCTGCTTCTAAAAACTTGACGTTTCTAGATACTATCACCTTGTGATCTTCAGCATGATAGATTTCATAGCCTCTCGTCTGACGAGGATAGCCTATGAAATATACCTTGACACCCTTGGCATCTAACTTATCAGTGAGCATCAGTTTGACTATCGCAGGACAACCCCAATGTCTAAGATAGCCAAGTGAGGGCTTCTTTCCTTTCCATAACTCATAAGGAGTTTTCTCCACTGATTTAGATGGTACACGGTTCAGAATGTAGATTGCAGTTTGTAGTGCATATCCCCATAGATGTTTTGGAAGAATCGAAATCCAATCATTGATCTCACCATGTCTAACAGGGTTCGATCCTTCTCTCAGACACACCATTTAACTGTGGTGTTGTAGGAGGAGTCCATTGCGATTGAATTCCATTTTCCTTCAAGTAGTCGATAAATTCTTCACTAAGGTATTCACCTCCTCGATTTGATCGAAGAGTGACTATCCTTAGGTTCAATTCATTCCCGACCTCATTCCTAAACTCCTTGAATTTCCCAAAGGTCTCGGATTTATTCTTCATAAGATAAATATATCCATACCTTGAGAAATCGTCAGTAAAGGTAACGAAGTAAGGATAACCCCCACGCGCATGGACTTTAAAGGGTCCACATACATCGGTATGTATGAGCTCTAAGCAGCGAGTGGCACGAGCACCTTGTCCAACAAAAGGTTTGTTCGTCATCTTACCCTTAACACATGATTCGCATGTACCATATGATTCAAAATCAAATGGTTCTAACTAGTCCAACTTCCTTAGTCTTTGAATCCGTGTTTCATTGATATGGCCTAGCCGACAATGCCATAGATAAGATGGATTATTCTTCCTACTTGAAGACGGTTGTTTGTTATGTATTTGAAATAAAGGTAGACTACTTTGCAAAATATATAAACCATTCACTAAGAGAGCCTTTCCATAATACTGGTCATTTAATGAAAAATAACAAGTATTATTAGCAAATCGAAAGGAAAAACCCAAATTGTCTAACAATGGAATGGAAATAATATTTCTGACAATGGATGGAACAAAATAAACGTTATCAAGTTCTAAACATTGTCCCGAAGATAAATCTATCTTGCAGCGTCCAACGCGTTTGGCTTCAACTGGATTGTCGTTCCCATCATGCAAGTCGATTTCACCTTGCTTGACTAGCCTGTGATCAATTATCCCTTGCACATTATTACAAATGTGTGAGCCACATGCTGTATCTAATACCCAACCATTGCAGTCAAAAGTAGTCATGTTCATTTCAATAACAAACAAACCTGAGCTAGAAGTCGGTGGCTTCTTAGCTTGATCTGCCCTTAGCTTAGGGCAATCTTTCTTCCAATGTCCTTTCTGCTTACAGAAAAGACATTCATCTGTGCGTACCGTTCCGCTTCTCTTGAACTTCCTTTTCTGGTTCAGACACTTAGGCTTATCACTCGAAGTTTTAGCCTTGGCTCCCGACTTTCCCTTACCCTTAGCACCTTTGTTTCTCGGGTTTGGGTTAGACGGTTGCCCAACAAACATGATTGACTTTTCCTTCTTAGGAAGAGTTTGATCATATGTCTTCAGCAGATTATGGAGTTCGGACAGTGTTACGTCCTTCGCATTCATCGTGTAGTTAATGATGAACTGCGAATACGAACTCGACAATGATTGAAGGACAAAGATCACCATGATCTTGTTCTCTAGCTTAACACCGGCATCGGCAAGCGTTTCAAAGAGACCAATCATTTTGAGAACATGTTCAGACATGTTCCCTCCTTTATTGAGCTTGCATCTGTGTATCTCTTTGATCAAATCAAATTCAACACTTCTAGTTGTCGTCTTAAAGAGCGACTCAAGATGCTTCAGCATCTCATACGGCAACATGCTTTCATGTTGCCTCTGCAGCTCATTGCTCATTGCCGCCAGCATAATACACTGCGCGGATCTAGCATCCTCAAGATGCTTATCAGACTTTGCCTTGTTGGCTTGATTCCAAGCAGCAACCTGATCGGCAGTCTGATTTTCAGGGCACACGGGAATGACCTCGTCCAAGACGTACTCAATCTTCTCGTACCTCAGCACCAAACGTATATTCCTGATCCAATCTAGGAAGTTTGGTCCGGTCAAAATTTGCTTCTCTAAGACAGCACGGAGCGAGATACTCGCCATTTCTAATTTCCTAAGGAGAAATAATATAGAACGAAAATAATAAATCAACTATTGAAATACTATTTCTAAATACACAGTCAACATAACTAAACAACAAGGTCCTTTAGCTGTTTAGCTCCCACTATTTTCACATATGCTTGCCCCCAAAGCAAACATACGGGTAATGTCCAACATGTTACCGTAGTGGCCAAGATCCAAATCCATACTATGCTATACTCCAACGGAGGCTGGTCGCATAGCATAATATGACCGGTAGGACTATCCAATTGCGTCACGCAACTCTTGGGTGTTAAATATAATTTAACCCGATGCTCTACATATTGTACCTATCGAGGTCGCTAGATACAAATGCAGTAAGTTATAACCATAGGCTTACTCTAATCTGACGATCACTGCGAGTCTGTAAGACGAGGTCGCCAATACAGGAAAACGCAATGAAGGTTCAGAATTAAAACACCATATGGAAAGCATCTCTGAAATACATACATTTACATATTTCTGCACTTATATTGGTTGGGGTTTGTAGCTTGAGGGTTGTTATCAGTCATCTACAAATAAATAAGGGCGCCGCCTACCCATCATGCATGAGCGGTCTACACGTAATGGATGCCGCCTATCCATTCTAGTTCTAAACGTGGTCAAGCACATAATGGGCGCCGCCTACCCATACATAACATATGTGGTCCGACAAATAAGAGGGCGCCACCTACCCTCGCATGCATAGCGGTCAAACGGAAAGTAAAATACATGGTATTTAAACATGCATTGTCAAACAATAGCATATCGAGAAAACAAACAAGTAGTAGCCTATGTGGATGCCAAATGACTTCATAATTTCATTATGAAAATTATAATCCCATAGTTATAATCTCTATGAAATAATTGAAAATTTGGACTAGATTGAAAAAATCGAAAATTCTATTGACCAGGTAGCAATTTTTGAAAACCCGAAGGACTTAATTGTAATTTTCGAAACCTTGGAGGTGTTAAATCTAAAATTCAAAAGTAGAAGGACTAATTTGCAATAAACAATAAATTGATAAATTACAAATAAGCCCTTTAACTTTATACTAATTAAATTTAACCCCTCTAGTTAAAACCAATTACAATTATCATATTTATATTCCAAATATAAAATTCAATCCTCAAAATTTTCAAAAATTCTATTTTTGGTCCAACCCGAAAAAATATATATATATTAAAATACGGGACGGGACCAAGTCCCGTCCCGTCCCCTACCGTGCCTGCGGCCGCGGGCGCACGGGCGCCTGCGGTACGCAGGCGGCCGATCCGATATATATATAAATTTTTTTTATTTTTATTTTTTGAAAATTATAAATTCTAAATTTATATAAAAACAAAACTTTTAAAAATCGAATTAATCATAGAATCAATTGTATCCACATAAACTACAAAATCATACAACATATATACGTATATACATAATCAATTAACCTCGCTCTGATACCACTGTAAGAAAATACGATCAGAGTTACCCCTAGGGTACGCAACGGAATTTTAAAAATTTTCTTAACATGCATGTTAATTGATTATGTATATGTCGTATATATTTAAACACGTCAATTAGAAGACTTACAATACTCCAAAAGCAAGCACAGCTTCCAAGTCTTCGTAATAATCTGGTGAATCTTCTCCTTCGTCGAAGTCGAAGATATCTGCAATACTTTGATTATCTGCAAGACAATAAAAGTTAGTTTCCAGCTCCTAGAACCTCAACCTTGGAAACCACGGATGAAAAACCTATCGGAAGAATGCTAGGATATTCTTTGTGTGACCAAGAAGATGGGACGGCGCTTTTCCTCCGGTGAGGGTGGCGCGCGCGTGGGCTCTGGAGAGGTAGGGGAGAGCTTTTATGTTCTCTAAGAAAACTGGTAGAATAACTCTATGAAAGTCTATGTAAAAAGCTCTCTAATAGTCTACTATATATAGTAGTCAATAGAAGCCTAAAACATAAGCAATTAGACTTCATAAAGGAATAAGAATCTAATTCTTATCGCACTAGGAAACCAATTTCAAGCCTAGATTCATTCCCAATCAAATTAAAACTCAATCAGAAAAATCTAACTTATCCCTTGGACTTCTAATAGAGGAAGGAGTTGAACTCCTTCCCCTATCTCAGCTGCGCGCGCGCGCCCCTAGGGAGCTTAGGTGGGTCCCGATTCTGGGACCCACTTATAGTTCTAAGGCAATTCAAACTCCAAGTAGATTTCGCCCATGTGCGTATATTAATTCCAAATTAACATACCCTTTCAAATCAAACCTCTATTATATTTCTAAAATATAATCTCTAATTGTATTTACATAAAATATAATTAATTAGTCAATTCAATTAATAATTCTAAATAGTCACAAATTATTATAATCAATTCCAAATTAATTATAATCCATCAATCACAATTAATTCCAAATTAATTGCGATTCCATCTTCAAGGATATTCGGATAGGCTGAATTACCACATAGTGTGACCCATAGGGCCTCATTGTATTAAGCAAGTCCTAGACTAGGCAAAATGGAATTCCTAGACGGTTCCATTTGCAATATTAATACATGAGGACGTTTGAGAGGTTTCTCAAAGCAAACCCTTTCGTTGCGAAGTCTGTTGAGCTCAACGTGGCGATGGTAACGTCCCTTCATCTGACTGACTCGAATGCATCTAGGATCGATGAAGTGTCTATCCCAATAATACATCCATGGGGCGTCTTCAGTGAGTTGCATGGTAAATCCAATATCTATTATGACCATCATAATAATATTGATACGCTGGCCAGCGGTTTTACAAATCACAACTATGAACGACTATGATGTGCTCTCCTGTGCTACACATGAGAGATGAATCCTTCACAGAAACACTTATCACCCCCATTTGTATGTAGCCATAATCCTGGATCGTGTCTTGGGTCAACTGCTTATTCAGAGCTGACATCGACGGGTCCACCAAGGATATGGGGCACTAAATGTGATGATAAAGTCCTGTAAGTCCAAAGGACGACTTGCATCACTTCGACAACTTACCGGTTCCCATAGACACTTCGGTGTAGAGTATACATCGATGGGAGTGTCCGGTGGGTACTTCCATTGTTCGGTAATCATCCTTCGAACAACTATGCGCAGTTATGGGAACGTTTCTTGATTGTCCAACAATCCGTTCCGTGGCCGTGGGATCGACTCACACTTGCTCCTACAAGTATAACCTCCACGCATACTAGTCTCAGCTGGTTCATTCAGACCCCTACATCCGTGATGAACCTCGAATAGGGAGAGTTTGGGATAGATGATAACTCACATAGCTCCCACTATCTGTGTGATCGGTCATCTATCCGAGGGGACATGTTTAATATCAATACAGACAAAAATAGAGATATGACATGCTGCATGCCTGGTGTAATATAAATATGAAAGCGATACTGGATAGTCAAACAACAAACATATATTATATTACGTTGACCTGTGTAATAGTACATATATGCCCTTTATAAGGGCTGCGTGCCCTTAATAAGGACTTTCTCTAGGACATATACACTATCACTGCCAACCATTGCGTTTTGGCTCGCTGTTGCCACATCAACTCCTCCTTATCAAGTTCAGTCTCCAGCTGCTTCTTAAGCTCTCTTCGCTGCAATTTGATTTCCTCTGTGAAAATTTCCCCCTTCAGATCAGAAATGGCTTTTTGCAGCTCACTAATTCTCTTCTTTACCGAACCAACAGAATGGCGTGCCCAGTTTGCTAACCCGATCCGAAAATTATCTATAAGTTGCCCGCAAAACCCGGCTCGCCGTCCCAAAGATCCCCAACCACTTGCTTGCAATCCGACGATTTCAACCAGAGAGATTTGAACCTAAATCGCCTACGATTCTGCCTGTATCTTTTCTGTTGTACGCCCCTAAGTTTCAGCAAGATGGGTAAATGATCGGAGTTGTTGGTGTCGAGATGTACCACCTTAGCCGCCGGAAACAGCCCCTCCCACGCCGCTGTACAAACAGCTCGATCAAGCCACAATTCTGTGTGTGAATCGCTCCCTTGATTATTCGACCACGTAAATTGGTACCCCTCGTAGTCGATTTCTGATAAACCGCAGTGATTCATAGCATCCCTTATATCTCTCAATCTCCAAGGAGGGAGGAACTGGCCGCCCTTTTTATCTGTTGGTGACGAGACTTCATTAAAGTCACCGATTACAATCCAAGGCCGAATGGATTGAGTGGATAATTGTTTTAGCAGTCCCCAAGTCCTTTTTCTTTTGCTTTGGTCCGGTTCTCCATAGAAACCGGTCAACCGCCAAACCGGTTCATCATTACTTAATTGAACATTCGCATCTATGTGGTTCTTTGAGTAGGTTTGAACAGTGACATTTATTTCTTTAGACCACAAAAGGGCCAGACCACCAGATTGGCCAATGGAAGGTACACAAATGCCGAAAAAATTAAAACGTTGCTTAATTCTACTAATTCCTACTTCCCCTAAACGGGTGTCCATAAGAAAAACAAGCTCGGGGTGATGATTCTTGACCAAATCTCCAAGTGCTCTAACTGTCCAGGCCCCCCAAGCCCTGGCAGTTCCAAGATAAAAGACTCATTGGTCTAGGCGGGGTTGCATCGCAACTCCCGCCTTTGGTCCAATAACAAGTTCACCACTACTCGTACGACTCTTCTTGCCTCCCTTGGAAGTTTTTGCAGGCTGATTTTTCGGAGTTCCTTCCTTAGGTCCATATTTCTTAGTCAATCCAACTGGCCTACCCCTTTTCTTGCCCGGTTTGGTGGCGTCCTGTTCAGTAACTGGGCTCGGCTATGGGATCGGTAGGTAAGAATGGTTTGGGTCTGCAGTAGGTATGGTAAGGGTGGTATTGATTTGAATATTTTCTGGCATAGAGTTTAATTGGGAAGGATGGTTAAATCTAGGTGGGCTAGGGGGTGTGGGCAAAGGCTTAATGGGCTGGGAGGTATTATGGATAAGTGGATTAATAGTGAGGCCTGACTTGGAGTAGTTTAGGAAACATGGGTTTGGGTTGGATTGGAATATTTGGGTCCAATTGGGTGAGGGAGATTGTGGGCTGGTATTAATGGGCTGGTAGGTTATGTCTATAGGAGTCTCCACTGGGCAGGGCTGGGCTGGGTCAAACAAGACTATCTCTTTTGAGATACTTAATTGACTGCACGTGTTTTCTGATTGACTAGTCAAACTCGAATTTTCGCCTAACTCCTCCGCTCTACTAACTGGCACCTCCCGTAAATTACTCTGCAATTGATTCTCTCCCCCGGTTTTCACGCCTGACGAGCCGATGTCAGAGGCGTTTCTGTCGAAATTCCTCCCATTCAACGGCTTACCAAAAATGTCCACCCCTCGAACTGTGCTTGATGACGCTCTGGCCGTGTTAATCTGAAACCGTGGTATTATCTGAATCCCACCAGCCCTGTTCTGACCGCCCCCCAATTTCAACGGTCCTATATCGCTCGGAGCTCTGAGCTAGTCAGCATACTCCAGTTCCTTTTCGATAGTCTGCAGATTCACTCCCATTGATTCAATCCTTTGGTCACAATCCTTGAGTAAGTGCCCTATTACCCCGCAAAAATAACAGAAGTTAGGTAACCTTTCGTAAGCAAACCGGAGTATGCGCGGTTTATTGTCTGGTCCTGCCATGTTTATGCAACGCTGGAGAGGAACAGTGATGTCTAATCGAACCCTAAACTTCATTGTAGTAGCCATTAACCCCTTATTCTCCTCAGCATCATAGCACACGTACTGCCCTATTTTGTTACCAATGAATTCTGCCAATTTTTTGTAGCCCCTCCACTTGGCAGCCCCGAGACTCGAACGGTGAAATCACACAGATTCAGGTTCACGTCTATTGGTTGTTCCAGCGGAGCAATAGGTTGGAAGTTGGCTAAGTTTCTGTCAAAGGACCAGGGCCCATTCAAGATCACTCTGTTTTTGTCAACTATGTGATTGAATTTGCACAGAATTCGATCACAGTCCTCCATTTTCCGCATTGTGGCACCCCTTGTAATCCCCCACGTGTTCACCATTGTTCGTTGAAATGACTCCAAGTGAATAGCCTTTCTGGACAAAACCCGACCGACTAGGCAGAGACTGAAATCCTCCCTTTCAACGTTCCAACAACCCTCTGGACCAACCACCAATTCCTCTTCCGTAGGTTTCAAGTTCAAACATTTTCTGAAATCGGGTAGCGAATCAGTGATATCAGCCATGTGAACAGATGAAAGTGATTTTGTGACAAGAGTTATTCGCCGAGCACCGAACAAGATCAACCTAAACCACCTGTGATCACAACAGAAAAAGAAATGCACACTACACCAGAGAATTGGGGGGTGATATAAATAGTGGAGCCAAAGATGATTAAGAGATATGAAGATACTGACAACGTGATTATGGCTTAGAGGATCCTTTTCATTTATTTTATGATAATTCAAACAAAAGGGTAAATCAAATCTCAACATGATTCAACAGTATAATAGTAGTAAAATAGAGCAAATGCAAATCTCACCAAAAGAATAGAACAAAGGCTAGCAGAATTCTCACCAATTTATGGAGCTGTCGAAATCAAATCAGGGAAGGTGTAATCTCTCACTCAAAAGAGGACCCAATCTCCAGCCGGAGGATGCTCTCTCATACGAGAGGGAAAATTTTTTAGAGAGAACATTTTCCTTGTAGTGTATTGCACATGTGAATATTTTACATGCTTGTTGTGCATAAAACAGAGCGTTCACGTGAGATCATGGTAAATTTGGATGAGAACATAAGGAATATTGTTGACAACATAGTAACTACTACATAGAATTTTATTTCATTGTTTTAATACATAAAAAAGTGCGTGCAAGTAAGATCATGGTACATATTGATAAGAAACATAAAAAATATTGTTGAGAACATAGAGAATACTTCATCCATAGATATTTCATATATTCATTGCATAAAACAGAGCATACTGGTGAGAACATGGACAATATTGTTGAGAACATGAGTTATATTGTTGAGAACATAGTGCATATCGCTGAGGTCAATTTTTCATGAAATCAATTAAAAAAAAAAAACAGAGCATTAGATAACAGTGAGCATATTGGTAAGAACATGGCCAATATTGGTGAGAACATGAACAATATTGTTAAGAACATGACAAATATCGCAGAACGTAAATTGTTCATGAGATTTACATAAACCTACATCTAGATGTCAAATCTAACATCTATCAACAACAAACTTCGATTCAAACTCATATCTACATAAATCTAAATGCAAACAACTACAACGACATTGATCTAAACACATACCTAGCATATTCTATATCAAATCTACAATATGTAGATCAATCACAAACATGAAAATTGAGTAAATCGAAGCTCATAGATGATCGAAAACATGAAATTGTAGCTTGTAGACAACCAAAAAACATGAAAACATGAAATCGTACGTACCAGTAGCAATCGACGGAATCAAAACTTGAATCGAGAAGCTTGAGAATGCCATAGCAGATATCAGACAGCTCCTATCTCGATCTTCGATCTGTAATCCTTAATAGTGGAGACATGCTCCTCATTGCCACGAGACTCCTTCTACTCGATGAGATCTACATGATGACGATGACGATGAGAATGATGGAGATGATGGTGACGATGATGATGTTGATGATGATGGCGTCGATGATGATGACCGTGTTGGGAGACGAGCTGGAGAGTTTTCTCTCTCTAGATTTACGATTTGAGGTGTTTTTATGTTGCTTTTCTGTATTTAATATAGAATATATAAGATCCATATTCATGACCCGGTTTCTAACCCTAGTTGCTTACTTTTGGGGTGTTTTTAGAAACTAGTAGTTGTTTGGGGTAATTTCATAATTTATATAAATTGGTCTTTTAGGTCTTTATCTAGAGTAGGTCTCTCAGGAGACTTACTCATATTTAATATTCTTTATAATTCCAATAATTAACAAAACGTATGAGCATTTATTTGATAAAAAGTTATAGTACTATTTATTTCTTCTTGTTTTATTCTAAAATTCAACTAGTACTTACTACTAATGAATATCTAACAATGAAAATGCCGAAGGGCAAAAAAGAATGGAAGGCAAGCAACATTATCGTCTTGCAGTCCCTTTGTTCCCTGATGGTTCCTCTTGCTCGAGTTGTCATGTGCGTCGGATGGACCAGTGGGGTGACCACTCTGTTCATTGTTCTAGCGAGGTGGGGTGAAGTTCCGGCACAATCTTGTGCGTGATACCTTGGCTGACATCTGCTCTAAGGTTGGTGTTGCTGTGCGCAAAGAGGTCCCTATGGGGTTCCTCTCAGATGCTGGACGGGACCTACGCCCGGCAGACTTGTTATTATACAATTGGTCCCAAGGTCAAGACGCTTGCTTGGATGTTACGGGTGTCTCTCCTTTTGCTGGTGGGGGTTTGGATTCCTGAGAAGAGCAAGTATTCTTCTAAGTGTGCAGAGCACGGCTACTCATTCATCCCGTTTGCCTTCTCCACTTTTGGGGAGCTCGGTGAGGAGGCCTTGGCTACTTTTTTGCGCCTTAAGTGCTTGTGTGTTAGTCATTCCAATGATGTTAGGAGTGGTGCTTTCCTTTTTTCTAGAGTTAGCTTTTGTATTCAGAAAGGGGTGGGAGCACGGCTTGTCTCCCGACTCCCTTCCAATTTTGCGTGATTAATAAAAGTATAGTTTAATAAAAATAAAAAATAAAAAATAAAAAAATTCGTAGTCCATATGAGTATTGTTTCTATAATTAAGTAAGAATCGTTAAGAAAATGTACAAAAATAGGGAAAGTTTACTAATGAAATTTTAGAATTTGAACTAATAAGGGACATAATGGAGAGTTTATCCGAATTATTCTGTACGCATCAATAATAATTGTTTTGGAAATATCCCTACCCATATAAGAAAGTTCTTTACGAGTTGTGATTAATATAATGAAAGTTCTTTACGAGTTGGGATTAATATGATAACCTTTTTAAATTTTAAATTGATATGAAATGTTATTGGTATATCCTTCTCTATTTTTAAACTTACGTGCTTTTTTGTAATAATATAATTGATTTTATAGTTTCTCTCTTATCAATTCCAGGCTAAGAATATCCACGACTGAGCCACTACCAGGCAGTTTACCTCCATGGAATATCCTCTGCTCGACCGGAGTAGTTCCGGTGAAGTTGATCTTATTGGAGATGACGGCGATTACCTTCCGGTGAAAGATGCCAAAGCGGGGTGGAGAGTTTTGTGCTTAGAATCAGTAAAGTTATGGAGAATTGGAGGCCCAATAGCTTTTCAAATCCTCTGTCAGTACGGAATCGGTTCTGTTACAACCATCTTCGTCGGCCATCTCGGAGATGTTGAGCTCTCTGCTTTTTCCATTGCTCTCTCTGTCGTCTGTACTTTCTCCTTCGGCTTCATGGTCAGTCACACTTCTTTATTTTGTGTATGTGTGTATATGATAATATTTCTCTAATATTTGGTATTGAAATATCGTAAAAATTACCTATAAAATTCATTGAAAAATTACCTATAAAAGAAAAGAAATTCAAAATTTTGCCACTGTTTCATTGTGTACTATTTCAATTTTTAATGACCAGCTTCTTGGTTGGATAATTGGAGGGGGTTTCATGAATTTTACCCAGAAAAGTTCTTGAGATTTTTGGGACTTTTGATTTTCTCAAGTAAATGTTGATACCATATAGATTCACTAATATATATGGAAGTAGGTTATATTATTTTCAATGGCATACAATGAGTATATATACATAAACAAAAGTAGATCTCTGTTAGATCTCTTTATCTATGGAAATACAGAAAGAAATAAACTCAATTAATCTACTTCCTTAATAAATTTGAGGAACAATATTTGATACTATGCTAGTTTCAAATGGTGTTAGATTGAGTTAGTAATGCTGTAGTCCCTTCGTTTTGTTGGATTGTTTGTTTATAATGTTCTTAGGATGTGTTTGTGTTGACTGGTTTAGTGAAACTACCCACTTTTAATTAACGGTATGAGATCGAAAATGTAGAAATGTATAAGGTCTAATGGAATGTAAAGAGCGAAATAGGTATAAATTAAAATCCAAGGGAATGGAACACAAACTTGCCATAACTGAAAGATGAAGTTAAGTGGTAACCAGTGGTAAGTATGGAGCCATGTTTGTTGATGCATATAAATATGTTAAGTTTGGAAGTATGTTATTCCATCTTATGTACATGCAAAAAGATTTGCAGGATACCTACCCCTGTGCTGTTTGATGTCGGTCTCGAAGTTAAACAAGATAAGAACATTTTTTATATTTCAGCACAATGTGTGAATTCTTTTTTTTCAAAGATTTGGTGATTTAAGAATGCAAATATGCTGATTTACTGGTAATCTCGTAAAATTTTGGTTCATGTTCATTGTTGTTATCTGTAGCTTGGTATGGGGAGTGCCCTTGAGACGTTATGTGGTCAAGCATTTGGTGCTGGACAAATTCACATGCTTGGGGTTTATATGCAACGCTCAATTGTAATTTTGTTTGCCACTTGCTTCCTCGTATCGCCTCTTTACATATTTGCTACACCAATTCTCAAGTTCCTTGGACAACGAGACGACATAGCTGAACCAGCAGGAGTTTACACACTCATGGTCCTCCCACAGTTGTGCTCCCTAGCCATTGCTTTTCCTACCCAAAAGTTTCTTCAAGCTCAGAGCAAGGTTGCCGTGCTTGCATGGATCGCGATTTCTGCTCTGCTTTCACAAATTATCTTGTGTTGGCTCTTCGTTTACGTATTTGACTGGGGAACAACAGGCGCGGCTGTAGCATTTGATCTGACTGGCTGGGGCTCTGCGATTGCACAGTTTGTTTATGTTGTTTGTTGGTGTAAGGATGGTTGGAAGGGTTTCTCATGGTCTGCTTTTCGGGAGATTTGGGCTTTCGTTAGGCTGTCATTTGCGTCTGCTATAATGATGTGCTTGGAGATCTGGTACATGATGAGTATTATCATCCTCACCGGTCATCTTGACAATGCTGTGACTGCAGTTGGTTCTCTTTCAATTTGGTGAGTATAATCTTGTACATGGAGACAGTCGAAAATTTTATGGCCTGGTTCCATTTTCGATAACTAGACAGATGTTGATTTATATTTCCAGATACTAATGAAATGTTTGTTTTATCCTTTAGTATGAATATTGATGGATGGGAATCAATGATTTTCATAGGAGTCAATGCTGCTATAAGGTGAAAGGGGCCTAACGTATATGATTGCTTCTTTTTTCCATCTGAAACTTCATATTCCTGTTGCTTCTACATATCCTCATAAATCTTTTCTTCTTTATCTCAGTGTTCGAGTCTCAAATGAGCTCGGGATGAGACATCCTATAGCAGCTAGATATTCTGTCTACGTCACACTCATTCAGTCCCTCGTTATCGGGATTCTTTGCATGGTTGTAATCCTTGCAACTAGGAACTACTTCTCTTATATATTCACAGATAGTGAAGACATGCGTCGTGCTGTGGCTCACCTTTCATGGCTTCTTGGAATAACAATGCTTCTCAACAGTGTTCAGCCAGTGATATCAGGCATTTGGTTGACCTGGTAACAATATACTTCTATTTGTTTGTTTTCCTACGTGTACGTGAACTTTTTTCGTCATTCGTGCAGGTGTTGCCATAGGAGGTGGTTGGCAAGGGCTGGTAGCGTATATTAACTTGGCCTGCTACTACGTTTTTGGCCTGCCAGTGGGATATACTCTCGGCTACGTGGCTAATCTTGGAGTTGCAGTAAACCTGGATCCACAGCGTTGTATATTTGAAGTGTTAACCCCGTATAGTATAATAATTTCCTGGCTTTGTCACTGTTTGCTGCAGGGACTATGGGGAGGTATGATTACTGGAGTGGGGTTGCAGACAGTGCTGCTCTTGCTGGTTCTTTGCAAAACCAACTGGAACAAGGAGGTTAGTGATTATGGTTCAATATCCGGGGTGCATAATATAACAAGAATTAATGTACCATATGTTTTCTCCGGCAAGAATTTTCTGATTAATATGACATTTTGCAGGTTGAGCAGACGACAGAACGCATGCGGAAATGGGGAGGGCAAGATATTCAAGTTAAGGAGTCATTGCCAAGATAGTTACCTTTAAACAATCGAAGGCATTGAAGCATTTGATCAGGAAATTGTGGACAATGGTCCTCTCGGTCCGGTCCAACCCTGGCCCTGGCTCCAGTGTAAAAAGTCGGAAAAATACTCCAAATTAATGTACCATATGTTTTCTCCGTCCGTTTTGTACTATAAGTTTATAAAAATTTAATTTTTTGTACTTCGGGCAAAATCTAGCCCGACGAACTATTATTAGGACACATTTGAATTTGATGCACCCCTAATTCGCTATGAACTCGCGAATTAGTGATAATTGCTCACTAATTAGTCTAAATTATAAATAAATAATCTTAAGAAAAAAGAAGAAGCAAATAAGGTAACTGTTGAGCATACCCATTTGTATAACACATAATTGAAAAAAAAATAAAAATAATAATAAATAAATAAATTATTGAACATTTACATAACTCTCATTAAAAATTTAGCACACTCATTGATTTTCGCAAATAATTAGTAGAACTTAAAACAAAGAGAGTAGCAACCAATCCATTTTGTCTTCATGGCATTGGCATACATTGAAAGAAATCGGATCCATTTTATTTGTTTGCTTACATCGATATGTCATACAAAGGGGTATATTCCACAATTATCTTGATTGTTTTGATATGTTTCTTATTATTTAGATATTTTAATAATGTCGGTGAAATTGTGAAAATTATCACTAATTCGCGAGTTCATGGCGAATTGGAGTGAATCAAATTCAAATTTACCGTAATATTAGTTCATCGGGCTAGATTTGGCTCGAAGTACAAAAATTAAATTTTTTGTGAACTTACATGACAAAATGTAGGCGTAACAAATTTACGGTACAAAATGGACGGAGTAGGAAACGTTTAATACATTTTGGAGGATTTTTCGGTAAAAAGCCCATTTCACGTAACTAATGAACGACAATGCACCAATGCATGGCTTGACATTCTCTGGTGATTCTACAAACACAATATTATTTTCCTTCAGATACTGACTGGGCTAGTGGGGTAGTGGCCAATGTTCGCAAATGGCTTGAGATTCTCTTGTGATTCTACAAACACATTATTATGTTCTCTTCAAATACTCAAAAAGGAAGAATTGACCGTGAGAAGGAGAATTCGGCTCGATAACGGAGAGAAGAAGAAATTCAGGGTTTTTGGTAAGTAACTTAAAGGGATCGCTAGCTTTGCTTTTATATATCCGTTAGACAGCATTCACAGCTTCCCTAAAATATTTTTTTTCTTAAATATTAAAAAAAAATCAAAATGTGTTAAAATTTTAACAAATTAGATTCCTTAAAATTTGTATAGACCACTCAAAAAAATAGGGAACACTCTTCACATGTCTAAACTTGTGCATGCCTAAATTGTTTTTAGTCCATTAATCATTTATATTTAGAATATGCGGTTATTAAAATTATTATTATTTATATTTATATTAAATCACGAAAAGGAATTTAATTTTAGTGAATTGTTAATTTTTTAATTTATTTTTTTGAAACGGACAAATTGTTTTATTTATTAATTAAAAGAACGAGCATAAATAATGCTCGGATTGAATACAAAGACACCAAGACCAACACCAACACTGTAACTGTTGGTCCCTTTAAATAACAAGAAAAGACTAGAGGGGGGAGGGGTGTGAATAGTCTTTTCAAACTTTCGTCGTTTAAAAACTTTCTCAGCAAGTGCTTATTACTTTTCAGTAATGAGTTTGTTGGTACTTAACTTTCTCAGCAAGTACTTGTTACTTTTGAGTGACGAGTTTGTTGGTACTTTAAAAACAGAGTGCGAAAGACTTTATACAATAAGTGCTTTTTCAGAGAATGCTAGTTTCAGTAAGTGGGTAGAGTGACAGTTTACAATAAGTATAGCTTGCTGAAAACTAAATGCGGTAAAGTAAATCACACAAACACTTTTATAGTGGTATCTGAGAGTGGCGTAATCTCTCAACTAACTCACTTTGTCCTTTCTAGGACTGAATCCACTAAGATAAGATATGAGGTTCCTTACAAATCCTATCAATAATGATTCTTAAGAAACCAAAGCACACTTGCTTCGTTTCCAACCTAACTAGAGAACTGTAACCTTGTTCTCCACCAAACTTGAGACTTATAATCAGCAACACAATGCTTGATTGGCAAAGTGCTACACCGTATTGACAGTGGGAGCCACCTCTTGAGCCTGGAGGGGCCACCTCTAAAATCCTGCACGGATGGTTGGTCTCGAGACAGCGCGCAACGAGGACGTTGCACAATTTAAGAGGGGGTGATTGTAACGCCACATATTTCAGAAGCTTAAAAGGGTTGAGAACGCTACTCATACCATCAAGGTGCACCTTTCTTTTCGGGAATCCACCTAGAAGAACTTCAGAGTTAAGCGTGCTTGCTCTGGAGCAATTATAGGATGGGTGACCCACTGGGAAGTTCCCGGTGCGCGCACGAGTGAGGACAAAGTGCGCGGATTAGAACCCGTGTTGGTCTGTGGGGCCAGCATATCACCCCGGAGAGCGCCCAGGAGTAACCACGCCAGTGGGATTGGTCGGGTCGTTACAAATGGTATCAGAGCCTAGACCAACCCAAAGCCCGCACCGGGTGGACGGTTGGTAAAGGTTATTGTCAGATTGTCACCCCCACCACTTAAGGCGCTCGACGAGGACGTCGAGGCTTTAAGGGGGGTAGTTTGTAATGCCCCGCATCCCACATCGCTTAAAAGTGATTGGAATAAAGGGTATATATGTTAGACCACCACTCTCACATGGTATGAGGCCTTTTGGGTGATTCCAAAAGAAATTCCGTGCGGGCCATGTGAGAGTGGTGGTCTAACATATATACCCTTTATTCCAATCACTTTTAAGCGATGTGGGATGCGGGGCATTACAAACTACCCCCCTTAAAGCCTCGACGTCCTCGTCGAGCGCCTTAAGTGGTGGGGGTTACAAACTGACAATAACCTTTACCAACCGTCCACCCGGTGCGGGCTTTGGGTTGGTCTAGGCTCTAATACTATTTGTAACGACCCGACCAATCCGGCCGGCGTGGTTACTCCTGGGCGCTCTCCGGGGTGATATGCTGGCCCCACAGACCAACACGGGTTCTAATCCGCGCACTTTGTCATCACTCGTGCGCGCACCGGGAACTTCCCAGTGGGTTATCCATCCTAGAATTGCTCCAGAGCAATCACGCTTAACTCTGAAGTTCTTCTAGGTGGATTCCCGAAAATAAAGGTGCACCGTGATGGTATGAGTAGCGTTCTCAACCCTTTTAAGATTATGAAATCTGTGGCGTTACAAGATGTAAAAACCCAAACTTTTTATAAGGTCAAATCTTTGTAAGATTATTTGAATGGGAGAATCGAGGTATAGTTGGATCAAGTTTCGAGGACGAAACTTATTTTAAGGAGGGGAGGATGTAATAACCCGTACATTTTTATACGACTTTTACGGAGTGGACCGGACTTGACAAATAATTTATTTTCATTTGGAGCTGAAAATTGTATATGGACTTATATTGACTTTTGACCGGTCGTATTTGATTAATTATTATTGGTTGGACGGATATATTGAGTTGGACTAGGTGATTATAGGACGAATATATTGACTTATATGGACTGATATTTGCTCATTATTTTCTTAATGAACCAATATTTGGTGATACAGGTTTTATTGATATTAAGGTTGCTCTTCATATCGGACTCTTCTCTCTCAATAAATTGAGTACATGAGTTTGGAGACCAGGTTAGAGACGTATATGCTTAAAATCTTATAGAAAAAACCAAGGTTTGGAGACGTATAGTTATGCGGTCGAGTCATAATCTTGGACATGAATATTGGAGTCTAACGGATGAAAGGATTTGCCGAAGTGTGGAAGAACGGAGGGAATCAACTCTTTGATCATAAAGATCAAAAAGTAAGTATCAAGATCTTTAGTTCATTGCTATTTTACTAGCTAGCCATATTAACATATTTTACTACGGATTCCAAAGACTAGGTGGTTATGGTTTCAAACATGACATGTACGTACATGATCTTGGATTGTGGAATTGATTAATCCATCAATTATCGTTATTAGGTTTGGTTTGGAGTTCATTGAATAAATCTTATTCCCGACTAAGGATGCAGTTTTGGGAACATTAGTTGGGTGGAATTTTCGGATTTGAGGTAAGGGGATTTCTTGACACTTTTACTTCTATTTTTGTATATTGTTTTAATATTTGATAAATTACTTATGGCTATTATATCAAGTTAATGGGTCTTGGTATATTATGTCAATTCGAAAGGATCAAGTATGTGAATCCAAAAACTGTATTTTTTGATGTGTGTGTGATGTGTGAAAAATATATTTTATGTACATGGAGAATAAAATAATTTTCTGAGCTCACAGCTTTTGCCTATGAATTCTGGGCCCGTCTCTGACGGTGATTACGCCTGGCTTCTGAAGTACTTCATTCTGTCTGTGTTCCTTTAGCGGGGAACTTTCTGTTTCTGTTTTGTGCCGACCTCTGTGCCACCGGACCTACACTAGTGTCCATAGTGTGATTTCTGTTTGAGCTCTCAACTAAATGTTCTGTATACTGACTCCATGGAATTGTTTTCTGTTATGTTTGTGTGTGTGTGTATATATGTATATTGTATATTTCTGAAACGTATACCTGATCCCGTAAGAGTGTCAAGATATCTTTCTTACGAGTTATTAGCTTTCCCATGAGTTGGTAGCTTACCCCCTTACTCCCACAGTTTCAGTGTATTGTTGGTTGTGCAAGTCCGAGAAGATTTTCGTTGGAGTAAAGCGGGATAGAGCATACATGGATTTTGGTGTGGAAGATTATTAAGAGTAGATTGATTGTAAATTTGTGGTTTTAATTTTCTACTCAGATGGTTGTAAATTTGTGGATTTGTATAGATTGTAATTTAAAGAATTGGGATTTTAGTTGCTATGTATTACCATTCGAGTTGATTTCAGTTTTGTTTGAGGATTTAAGTACAGGCTTTCGTGTTGGCGTGAGCCCATCTCACGATACACGGCCGAACATTCCCTATTTTGGTTTGGGGCGTTACAAGGAGTCGGTATATACAGAACAGTATGAGAACATTTAGTTGAGAGCTCAAACAGAAATCACACTATGATATGACTTGAGTATAACTTTTTCACCTATAACAAGTTATCTAAAGAAACAAAACTTGTAATACTTTTCAGTAAGCACGTTAAAAATTGTTTCTGGTATCAAGACTTGCTCTTGTTCAAAAGAAAGAACACTAAGCTAATTTCTTAGCCGTGAATGTTCTACTTCTTCACAAGTAGCTTTTTGTTTCAAGCTTAAGTCTTGGAACGAATCAATCGGCAGTAAAGAGTATGGAAGATTGAGTGTTTAAGCACAAGTGAGAGTTTGATCACGTTGTTGACACACTTCAACTCTTTGCCGGATGACCTCTATTTATAGTGAATCAAGGGAGCCGTTTGAATTTTAAATTCTAAGGCTTTGTACCTTAAGATGTCACTATCTTGCTTTTGTACTTTCAGCAGCGTCCTTCATTTGTCTTCTAGTCTTCATGTTCTTCACGTGCCTACTTTGCATTTAATGTGCATTTGAATCGAATTCAAATGTGAACGTTGGAGCCAAAATGCAAGTACTTTCATCAAGGAGGTCACATATGTTTTTCAGCAAGTGGTCAGTCTCAGTTTCAGCAAGCACAACCTACTCTGTCATATATATTTTCACTTATGCGAGTTGTTGCTGAAAATCTCACTTTCTGAGCAACATGTGCCTTTGTACATACCTTTCTCAGAATTCTTCTTAAGTCTTCAGTCTTCGAATCTTCAAGTTTCTGAGCGGTTCTAGTGCTTCAATAGTTCATTTGTAAAAACAAAGTACATCATCAGCAAACTAAAGCACCTAACTAGTACCTACACTAAGTTTTCAGCAAACGTTCCTCTTTTACAATGTCCTTAAAATTCTAAATTCCTACGGACCTTAAGAGTACTACTTACTGGACTTTCCTTAATTTAGCATGGTTAATTGCTCGTCAAAATTACAAGTTTCCTACCAAGTTTCCCCCTTTTTGATGTTAGCAATCCTTGGCTAAATTAATTGTTACCCTTTTGGAGGTTTCTGATGTTGAATAAATCAGTTGATTGCAAGCATACTTGAATAATAAAACAGTAAGCATAAGTAGTTTGCATAATCAAAAACCAATAAGAGTCAAAAAGTTCATTGTTGATAGTTATCTTTCAGTAAGTTTACAAGAAAGCTCATAGATAACTAAGGTAATCAACAAACAAAACAAACAAAGCTTTTACAAGGGACTAAGCTATTCCAGCAGAAGATTTTCTAAGAATCTCCCTTACACTCTTCTCAACAAGAGCAGAGAATTCAACACAGTCCTTTTCGTAATCTTCAAGTAGCTTACGGACTTCAAGTTGAATAATCCTTGCATTCTTGCAGGCAGTATAGTGATGGTTTTCACCATTCATCTCTTTGTAGTGAATTACCCACAAGTGCATGCCCCAATTGCTAGCATGGAGAAGTTGAGTGTCAGAAATACCCTTGTTGGCATGAATCTTCCTTAACCAGAGAAGATCTTCTTCTTGATCCGTAGCAGTGAGATAAAAATACTCATAAGGAATCAAGCCATACTTCTTTTTGGACTTCTTGGTTAAAGGATCACTGTATTAAGAAACATCTATCGGTTTGATTAAATCGGGCTCCTGTTTTATCTTCTTGCCGATGGAAGTTCTTCTTACTAAGATCTCTAAGTTCAGCAATTTTGCAGCAATGTTCCGTGGGTAGGGAGGAGGATCCCTTTCTTTTCTTGCAACTTTTAATTCAATCCAAGTATACATTTGATTCAGTACAGCAGTTGGAAAGAAATCATTGGCCAAAAGATCTTCCAGCTTTATGATCCAGCAACCATGTAGGTTTCTGATCACATTCTGAATGGTTTCCTCATTTCTGGTCTTTGTATAATCAATGCCAGTGCCAATTGCAATGTTGGCTAGCCTTCTTTCTTCCTGTCTTTGCCTTCTTCTTCTGGACTTAGCATTTTCTTGATCTCTTGCTGAAGATCTAGAGTTAGAAGAGAAGTGTTTGGATTCGCCAGATGGAGTTAAGGCAGAAATAGGCTTAGCTCTTATAGCTTGAGCTATTGTTTGGTCATCATCATTATCATCATCTTCATTCAGATCTTGATAACTTTCAGTGTGACAGTATTCTTGATTTTCAGCAGAAGTTCTTCTCCTTTTTGGATTTGCTGAACTTCTCTCAGAATCTGTTTCAGCTCTTTTCTTAGAACTTTTCTCTGTTTCAGCAAGAGGTTCTCTGGGAGGTGGACCAGGCAGTATTAATGGTGCTTCAGCAGGAGAGGGATTGGTTGATCTGTCTCTTGAAGACTTTCTTTTTCTATCTTCCTCCTTAGACATGGATTGCATCATAGGTCTGATGTGTAGAGAGAAAAACTCATTGCAATTTTCAGAAAGAGTGCTTAGGCTATTGTATTTCAGAATCATGTCTTGCTGATCAGTGGTTAGATTAGACAATTCTTCCTTAATAAAAGCCAAATTATCCTCATGTCTGCGCTCATTTTCGACTTTTTCTTCTAGCATAGCCTGAGCCTTTTTCAATGCGCTTTTAGCAACCTTGAGTGCTTGACTGACATCTTCTTCATAGCTTTTATGGTGTAGGCTGATGTCTTTCTGAGCTATGGTAAGTGTAGTAGTGCGTCTCAGCACAGTAGTCAGTATTTTGTCAATGTCAAGCGGACTCTCAGCAAGCAAGGCATCATCCTCTTCTTGGCATGCTTTGTGAACAGCCGTTAGTGCCTTTATTCTAGGAGTAAACTCCTCAACGTTTGGGAACATCACTAGAGAGGGAGTAAGTGAATGAGTTTTGATTTCAGTTGCGAATTGATCATCATTTCTCAACAAACGACTTCTCTCAGCATCTCCTTCATCAGTTAAGCGAGATGGTGGAGGAATTTCTTCTTCATTTGCTAAGAAGTTAGATAGATCTTCTTCTTCATCAGATTCGTCAAGGCCAGCAACCTTGATTCCCAAATCTTTAGCTTCAGACACTTCTGGTTGAGTGGTTGTTGAGGGCAACTCTTTGGACTCAACGACTGGAGTTTCACCAGTAGTAGGTGGAAGGGAGGAGACTTCCTGTTGTTCACTCCTAAAGATTGAGCAATATCCAGATTCTTTGTATGTCTATCATGAATCTGTAGACTATTATGTAAAGCTCTTTGGTAATCTTCATCCATTTCTTCTTCTTCTCCAAGGTTTGGATCAGTGACCTTAGATTCGAGTAATGCTAACTCAGCATTAGAAAGCTTAGCTTTGCCTTTGTGCATTTCAGCACGCTTTCTGGCGTACTCTTCTTCAGTTTCAGCAACTTGTTCAGTTGCTGGAGTACTTGTCTCAGCAGGAGCGGGAGTAGATTCTTGGTGCTGACTGGGAGTTTGGTCAGCTTGCTGATTCTTAGTGTTTTGATTTTCATTATCAGCAACTGTCATTTTTACTCCGCCAGCATTAGGAATAGGACCTTGATTATCATCATCATCGTCCTTGCTGTCCTTAGAATCTTTGGCTTCATCATCACTTGTGTCTTTAAGGATATTTTCATCCTCTTCTTCTTCATCATCGTCCGTCAGTATGACTAACTCGAGATGTTTGTACATTGCAGCACTTGTAACTTCCTCTTCTTCATTGATTTTGTGGGGATCAGCCACCACAGGTACAAGGAACCCTTGAGCATCACAACTTGTTCGGAGAGGCACTCTTGAACTTTGCTTTCATATTCTCTCTGATTGTAGCAATCAGACTTGAACTCATTTGCTGAGAATATGTGAGTTCTTCTGGAAGTATTGAGTGTACAAACGTCTCAAGTCTTAGTAGAGAAATTCGTTTCTTCTCATTGGACAGATGGATGTGTAGATCGGAAAAATCCATCCTTCTATACCTTTGCCAGTTGCTGACAGACTTAGCAACTCTGGTCAAAGTGTTCTTTTTGAAGTTTGAATAAAGTTCTTCAGAACTAACTTCAAGATCTTCTGTGATGTGAACCACTTCATCGTTCTCCTTTTGAGCCTGAATAAGAGTAAAGTTAATTTCAGGATTGGTTTGGAAAATAGTTTTAGAGTCTAAAACTGTAACATGATTTACCTGCTGACTTTCAACAAGCTCATGTTGCACACTAAGTTGTGCTCGTACTATTTCCATTGCTTCAGGAGCTGTGGCAGCATCCTTGAATTGTTCATCCTGAAATAACTTTATATTAGATACAAGTATTAAGTTTTCAATCCTAGTAGAATTACCAAAATTTTCATCTACCTGCTGAACATGAGTTGTGGATTCTGGTGCAGAAGTTTCAGCAATCTTCTGACTTGTATCTTGAGAAGTCTGTAAAGAAACAATTATATTAGATAAAGATAAAGTTTCAGATAGTGAAGTTTTGCTTATATCTGAGTTAATTACCTGTTGAAGAAGGGCAGGTGGTGACTCAGTCCTTTCAGCAATGATAGTAGCTTCATTATCTGGGACTCGTTCTTCAGCAGACTTCTTTTCTTGCTCTAACTGAGAAGGCTGTGCAGATTCAGCAATCTCCCTTATCTCTGAATTGACAAGTTGAGTAGAGACATCTTGACCTCTAAGTTCACTACTTGTCATGAACAGGTCTACTGACTTATTGGAGTTTTCATCAATCTCCAAGTCCATTTGCTGGCTTAGGTCAGTCAGCACCAGTTGAACTTTGTCAATAGAAGTCATCGGTGAACTAGGTCTAATATTCTGAGCATCTTGAGATGTGTCGTCGAATACTATCTCTTGTTGTGTTTCAGCAATCTCTGGGACTTGAACCATTGCAGTCTCAGCAACTGGTTCTTCAGCAATTGCAGCTTCAACAATTTCTTGGACTGGACTAGTTGCTTTTTCAGCAACTGTCTATTCTGCGACATTTTCATCAAGTGCAGCGTTTTTCAAATCTGCAGCAATGTCACTTGCTGGTTCCAGAGTATTGTCATCAAGATTATCTACAATGTAGATATCTTCTAGGGGATCTTGGGCAGGATTTTCATTTCCACTGCCATGTGGTCTTGCTTCAGCAGATGAATCCAAGTTAATTGGATTGCTGAATGCTTCTGCAAACACTTCAGCAACATCTACTATAGTGGCTTTCGTTTCAGCAACCACTGGAACATCGTCATCCTGAATGACATGGACAATTGGAACGGACTTGCGTGCCGTTGTTTTCTTTCTTGGATAAGTCTTTGTCCGTGCCTTCTTAGGAATAGGATCAGCTGATGAAGCTGCAGTTTGAGTGTCATCATCAGCTTTCCTCTTTTTCTACTTAGATTTCTCACTAGGTGTAGTAATATCAGCAACCGCAGCAGTATCAGCAGTAACATTTGCAGCTGTTGCATTCTCAGCAACATTTGCAGCTGTTGTATACCTAGCTTCCTGATCAGTATGTGCAACACTTGCAGCTGTTGCATTCATGGACTGGTTATTAGTCTCAGCAACATTTGCAGTTGTTGGCTTCTTTGACTTCTTGTCAGCAACCTTAGGTCCATTCAGCTTGTAAAAAGCTCTTCCCACATTGCATACTGATTTATTAATCGAAAATGGGTTTCTTAGCTGAATCCTGAAATGTTCAAGGATGTAGCATATTTTTAATCCATACATCACTGGAAACCAAGGTGAGGCTGAGTTGTCTTCAACCTTAACCTGAACTTTGTAACACAATCAACAAGCCTGTTGAAAATGTACTTAGCCCAGTTGATTTCAGTTTTGTTCTCATAGATATGCATCAGCAAAGGCCACCTTCTCAGGCCTACTTGGTCAATTCCTCCAACTTGTGAGTCTAAGACTTTGATGAGTAGCAGAGCTACTAGACCAAGTGAATGGCAGAGATGCTTCCTTTTTACGTGCTTTGTCCAAGTCACGGGAGCAATCGCCTTTCTTCATCCTTTCATTTTTGACATCACTGTAGAAGGCTTCAATTTCTTCATCAGAAGCAGTGATGTCATCTTCAGTTCCAGTAGTTGGAATCTGAAAGATGTTTGCTAAATCAATCCATTTCAGGATGATTTGCACTCCTTGAACTGTGGTAGAAATCACTTTTTCAGTGACTCCTTATCCATCAGTAAGGGTTTGGACTTCTGCATTATTGTAGAATTCCATGGTGTCCAGCATGCTCACTTGTTTAGTGCGAGCAGTGATGAAGAAAAGTAGGCCTTGTTGATTAATAAAATTCAACGCCTCTTCGTTTTCTTCGTCCAGTTCTTGTTCATAGAAGTATCTAATGTACTTCTCTTTGACAAATCCACCCCATTGCATCATCTGCTCACACTTTGCAGTGTCGAGATATGCAGGAGGCATGGGTCTTTCAGTGATTCGGTTGTTAGACAACACGATTTTCACCGTATTTTTCACCGGAGTTTCAACCGGAGTGGGAGCAGTGCTTTTTCCAGCACTGTCTGCCTTTGAGGATTTTGAGGTCTTGGAGGATTGTCTTTTGGGAGCCATCTCTTATATAGTAGTCTGAGGGTTTGAGAGATGTACGAAAAAGAGATTTTTCTTTTTGACCGGAGGTAGAGTAATTTAGAGCACATGCTAGAAAAATTTGCAGAGAAAGGAAATGTGAGTTAAAGAATTTTATCTTTCTCTAACTCTTCATTTATGTAGTATCTCTGTTATGTGAGAAGCTCAATGGTTTTGGTTCTCAACAAGGGTAAAACAGAGATTCATTGCGTTATTGGAGCCTTTGCATTAAATGCGTAGTGGACCACTAACATAAAACCGTCAGAGCATACTTTCTCTTTGTAATATCAACCGTTGGATAAAAAACGGCTTTAAAATCAATGGCCACGATTGTATTTCATGTCATGATTTATAACGAGTTTATCTGTGCCATGATTAACGCCACAAATTGATTTTACCTTGATTCACGGGATTTGATCTGTTTTACTCCAACGCTAATTGCTTGATGAAGTAAATAAGAATCTTTTGAGCGATTTATTCAATTTGACTTTAGTACTTACCTTTTCAAGTAACAAGCCTTGTATTTGCTGAAAATTCCTCCTTAATCAAATATCTCATATTTCTTTAAGGTAAAAGACATTTTTGAGTTCCCGTCTCAGTAAATTCTTTTTATATTGAGATATCCTTAGGTAAAATTTGAGAAGTATTTTTCTCGTTGCTGAGTTCCCGTCTCAAATCTTTCTTTTGATACTTGAATACCTGTTTCAGTATCCTTGATTGTCTGAATGCCAGATTCAGCAATCTTTGAAGTTTTTCTTTACTGAGTACCCGTCTCAGCAAGTGATCAAGTTTCCTAACAAATACCCGGTTTGAAGGAATTACTTGCTGAATGCCTGTTTCAGCAAACATATAGTGTACGGTCATCTCTTTTTAGAGAAGTCAATGGAAATGGACTTTTCAAGGAATACTTTTAAACAATCATTGGCTTGCTGAATGCCTGTTTCAGCAATCCACCAAATGTATTCTTTTTTTATTGAGGTAGTTCAATCAATTCAAGGTTATACCTTAGCATTGCAAACCTATTATCTGGTAGCGGCTTGGTAAAGATGTCAGCAAGTTGATCATCAGTACCTACTTTTACAACCTCAATGTCTCCTTTTTCCACATCTAATGAAATGATGTCTAATATCAATGTACTTTTTCCTAGAGTGGAACTTAGGATTTTGCGTGATAGCAGTAGCACTTGTATTATCACAAAAGATTGGTGTTTTCTTTGTAGAAATACCATAATCTCTTAATTGTTGCTGAATCCATAGGATTTGAGCTGTGCAACAACCAACCGCAATGTATTCAGATTCAGTGGATGAATTGGCAACACAGGTTTGCTTCTTGCTGAACCATGATATTAATCTTGTACCTAAAAACTGACAAGTTCCAGAAGTACATTTTCTATCAGGAGGTGATCCTCCATGATCAACATCAGAATAACCAACCAATCCCAATCCAAAATCTTTTGGATACCATAATCCAACATTGACTGTACCTTTGACATATTTCAGTATCTTAAGTGCCTTTTTGTAGTGTGATTCTCTTGGATCAGATCGGAATCTTGCACACACACAAACAACATACTGAATGTCAGGTCTACTTGCTGTTAGATACAACAAGGAACCAATGAGCTTCCTATACTTGTGTTCATCAACACTTTTATCTTGTTTAGTATAGCCCAATTTGGTACCTACGCTCATAGGGATCTTTTCAGGTTTTTCATCCTCTTTGATCCTGAACTTTATGAGCATTTCCTTTGCATACTTTGCTTGATTTATGAACATTCTATCTTTGAGTTGCTTGACTTGCAATCCTAGGAAATAATTCAATTTACCCATCATACTCATTTCAAATTTGTTTGTCATGAGTTTGGCAAAATCATCACAAAGTTGCTTGTCCTTAGATCCAAATATTATGTCATCCACATAAATCTGGACTAAGAGTATTTTACCATCATGGTTCATGGTAAATAAGGTTTTATCAACTTCACCTTTCTTGAAACCATTATCCAACAAGAACTTAGCTAAGGTATCATACCAACCTCTTGGTGCTTGCTTTAGACCATATATAGCTTTCTGAAGCTTGTATACCATCTTGGTTTCTGAGGGAAGTTCACAGCCAGGGGGTTGTTCTAAGTAGACTTCTTCAGCAAGTTCACCATTTAGGAATGCACTTTTAACATCCATTTGATAAACAATGAAGTCATTGTGAGCAGCAAAGGCAAAGAAAAGTCTAATTGCATCCAATCTTGCAACTGGTGCATAAGACTCATCATAGTCCAATCGTTCAGTCTGGCAGTAACCTTGAGCAACTAAACGTGCTTTGTTCCTTGTTACTTCTCCAGACTCACTCAGCTTGTTTCTGAACACCCACTTTGTACCAATTGTTTTTTTTCCTTCAGCAAGGGGTACAAGTTTCCAGACTTTGTTCCTTTCAAATTGATCCAGTTCTTCTTGCATTACCTTGATCCATTTAGAATGCTTTAAAGCTTCTTCTATGGTCTTAGATTCAATTTCTGAAACAAAGCAAGAGAACAAAGCTTCTACTTCAATGACGTTTGCCTCTTCAGCAAGTTCTTGATTAGTAGATACTTTAGATCTAGTCACTTAGCGTTTGTCAATATCACTAATCATATCCATAGAGGGATGATCTCTAATCCACTTATTAACAGGTTTCCTGCTCTTCGGATCTGGATAAGTTTGCGTTTCAGCATGTGACTCTTCAGCATGTACTTGTTCAGTACTACTGGTATCTGATGAATGTGTATTTTACACTTTCATTTGAGTCTTTTTCACCTATTTTAGCTATCCTCTATGTTAATTTAGCTATATTTTAGTGCATTTTATTAGAATAGTGTAACGTTTCCCTTTAGATTTTATTTTACAGGTTTTGGTTGAAAATCGAGGATTTCCGGGCAATTATATTGAAATTGACAAGGAATTGGTGTTCCAGAAGCCTATTTGGAGTATCTGAAGGTTTTCGGATAGGATTTGGAGTCTAGGGGTCGAATCTGGAGGTTAGGAGGCCACTAGAAGACAGAAACCGACTCCGGATAGGGGAAGAAATCCAAAAACTCGTCGAAAATGCGGAATTCCGCAAAATAATATCCCGTGCGAACCGCCCCAGACGTGGGGCGACTCGCCCCACACCGGGCGAACTGCCGGGCGTGTGGGGCGAACCGCCCCACACTATTTCGGGCCTATATATAGTTGCTCAGATTTTCTCCGAAATTCATACTTTTCCAAACCTACTTTCTCACCTTTCTCTGTAGTTTTAGGTAGGAACTTCCCAAAGCCTGTTCTGGGGGTTCGTAGCTTAGGGGACACTTTTTCATAGCAGATTGGAGCTTGTAGGATCGCAATTCTTCGGAGATTGACAACCTTCGGTAACATTGTATCTTACAGTTTATTCTACTTATTTTAATATATCTTTCAACATGTTTTCTTCTATGATCTATGTTGATTGCATGTCTATTATGAGTAGCTAAACTTATCGTTGGTTGTAGTATGTGAATTCTTAGCGAAGGGAAGATAATCATGTTAATGGCTATATCGCGCATTATACTCCGTGTTATTGCTTTATTTCGTTGACCAGGCTTAGCCTAAATTCTCGTATGTTATATTAATTATTATGCACAATTGGACCCTCGTCGACCTATACGCATGTTTATCTTCGTAGTGTTGAATAATTACGGAACACAATAGGACAATAGAGATTGACTTGTCAGAACCATTATCTTCGTAGTGCTTAATAATTGCAACAGGACATTAGATTGATCAAAGATCTCCATGCAAGACCAAGGAATTTACGCATGATTATCAACCCGTTATGCTTTGAAGGATCATACTATCACCAATCTCCATTATCTGTTAGAAAAACCCTTTGCTATCTGTCTGCTGTTTTATATTCCTAGTTAAATAGATAAAGCTAGTTATAGTCCTAAGAGAACGACACTCGAGGTCATTCTACTGCTACACTACGGTTTTTGTTGTAGTTGTTAATTGCCTTTGTCTAAATAACAAATTTATTTGATTGAACCGGAACTGACAAACCCGCGTTCATCAAATTGGCGCCATTGCCGGGGACTATACTCCTTTTTTCTGTTTAATTTGTTTATATTTTCAGCATTCAACCCCCAGAACAGCTCTTGGATTGTCTCTCAAAAATTTCACCTTCTTACCCTATTTCTTTCCTCCTATCTTCTTCAGTAAATTCATCTAATCTGATCTTGGTTACTTTGCGTGTTTGTGCTCTCGGAATTTTTGGTGATATTGTGTTTGATTACGCTAATAGAACTAATTTTTAGTTTTGAGTTGATCTTACTACAGAAATACAGATATGATGTCCATGCGCGCTCGCATGACACCCCAATTCTCGCAGGTGAGGAGAGGATCTTCCGTATACCTGGAAGATGAGTTAAGAAGGTATGAGGTGACGGAGTCCATGGTGAGGTACTTACCAAGGTACGAAGATGGAGTAGGGATGGACCCATGGAGTTTCATTCGATCCTATGAGAAGGAAATAGAAAGAATTCCAGCAGAAGGGTTTACAAAGGACCAATTGTGCAGGAAATTATTTTGTTTTACTCTGGGGTATGAGTCGAGGCGTTGGAATGCAAGGTTAGAACCAGGATCGCTGAAAACTTGGGGCCAAGTAGTAGAGGAGTTCTTGGCGCGGTTCATGCCCTATCATGAGACAATTGCCTTACGTGATAGGATCCAATATTTCGAGCAAGGAGAGTATGAGCAGTTTTGTGACGCCTACGAACGTTTTGAGCTGTATAAACATGAGTGCCCCCATCACCGTTTCAAAGATGGGGAGTTGATTTGGTGCTTCGTTGGTGGACTTCGTGAAGAGGAACGACTTAGAGTGGATCGGTTGAGCGGCGGACTGGGAGAATGTACGGTCGACGAGGCAGAAGAAGTCTTCTGTAAGTACGCCAGAGGTTCAACACAATCCGCTGAGGTCATACCAATTCACATCACCGCAAAGGAAGTAGATCGAGGTGAAGCAGGAAGCTCATCCGAGGAGTATTTTGAAGCCGAAGAAATCAGTGAGGAAGATGCACATGCCGAGCAAGTTGAAGATGACCTTCGTATAGCAAAAGTTGTTGAAGAAGTTGAAGTAACTGAGCATCTTACGGAAGAATTCAGCTTGTTGAATTATGCTGAAGTAGAAGAGGTTCGAGAACTTGAAGAGGAAAAAGGATTGGAAGGCGACGCCCCCTAGAGGTGGGGGGCAACTCGCCCAGCATGGGGGGGAACCGCCTCCCATGACCAGTGAGCTGGATGACCCCTGCTCCCCTGTTTCTTTACTCGCAGACATTCGCATCAATCCAAAGCCACTTCCTTCCGTTACTACTGAGGTTCTTAAGTACAAAGAAGTGAATCTACTCCTCCGAGGAGGAAAGCTTGACAAGCAAGATACACAGGAGCCACCACTAAACAAGCACCTCGATGAAGTCAAAGTGAATGTCCTCCTATTGATGAAGTCCTTATTGGATATGCCTGCAAAGCAAACCGGTCCATTCACCATGGTGAGATCTTTGAAGCTTCCTAGGTCTCTTTGCTACATCGGACCAAGAGAATGGCGGCCACCGTGGGGAGGTACTCTTGAGTCCATTCTTGAATACTCAGCTGACCGAGGCCAAACCGTTCGGTAACATCTAGTATCACTTTTTATTTACTCATTCTATTTTGCTAGGGACTAGCTTAAGTTTCATGAGGGGGATGGGATTTGAACCATGATGTTAAGTATTGTTTGGCTTTGTGATGTTGAGTATGGTATCTTGTTTTTTAATTGCATTTGCACGTTTACCGCTTTCTTAGTTTTTTAGGTTGCATTTACTACATTCATCCTAGGATAGTCTTGCATGTTTTATATGGAGTTTATTGCCGAATTTTTTGAACTTTTTTATTGGGTAGATCAACTAACTATGTCATTAATCGTATGCTTCATCTCTATGAATTTGTTTGAGATTTTTCTCGCTTGGCTTCTCACATTTATGTATTGCACTTAGTTAAGCTTGGTAGTCTCGACATCACTTAGTGGTGTTTTCTCTACTGCGGTTCACGAAGGCCTTTATAATAGGATGATGCATGTTAGGGTCTTATGGTTGTTTTCCCGAGTAATTATGTACCTAAGAGGCAACAAGTCTTCACCATGCTTTGAGATTGCTAAATGCCTAGGAAGGAGGTAGTGTGAGGTTGTGTGATCCTTTGTTTATAACATATTCTTCCGAATAGGTTTGGGGAGGGGGTTACACCATCATAGACTTGTTCTCGTTTTCCATTTTCGTATCGTGAGTTTATTTTTCCTTTTCCGTAAATTTTGTACTCCAACCTATTCTTTCGAATAGGTTTGGGGAAGTCGTGTGAGTCATTTTGTTTCTCTTTTTGTTATGCTACTGCTGGTTAGAAAAAAATCGAAATAAAAGAAAGAGAAAATTTCCAGGAAAAAAAGAAGAAAAAAAAAGGAAAAAAGAAACTGGAAAGAAAAAAAGAAAAAAAAAAAGAAGAGAAAAGACCCCAAAAAAGAAAAGAAGGGTCCAAAAAAGAAAAGCCAAATAGCAGTTTAGCAAAGTGTTGTGTCTCATTTTCCAATTCTTGTAATGTTCGTAATCGTGTCGTAATTTTCTTCTTTTTTTTTTTATCTTTTTGTCTTAAGTGTCATCTGTTCTAGACCACCCTCGTCTTGCCATTCAGGAAGTGGTGAATAGCTTAAGACTTTACTTGAGAGATGGGTAGAATAGGGGAGTGTTATCTTTTATAGGGAACCCTCCTTCGTTTTATGAGAGCCAGTACTGGTTCGACCTCTTTGAGGAAAAGTCTTAACATGGTGGAACAACAGTAAGTCCTCAGTTTCATAGGCATGGGACAGCCATTCGTATCTTAGCATGCTTCATTACGTCGTCACTGACTAGGTCCAGGTAGAGAATGTTACGAGAGACTATCTTGTCTTGACATAAGTGCTTATGTGGATGTGTATAAGTCAATCGGGGTACTCTTCAACCTATATTCATGCTTTGATTTATATGGTTTTTGTTCATATGTTTTTTGGTAGATTCAGTAGATTAGTTCATTTTATTTGGCATGAGACTCCATTTTGTGTCTTGCATGGTTTTTTGCATTAGAGTCTAGCTTAGTTACTTGAGGACAAGCAAAGGTTCGGTTTGGGGAGTTTGATGAATGTGTATTTTACACTTTCATTTGAGTCTTTTTCACCTATTTTAGCTATCATCTATGTTAATTTAGCTATATTTTAGTGCATTTTATTAGAATAGTGTCACGTTTCCCTTTGGATTTTATTTTACAGGTTTTGGTTGAAAATCGAGGATTTCCGGACAATTATATTGAAGTTGACAAGGAATTGGTGTTCCAGAAGCCTATTTGGAGTATCTGAAGGTTTCCGGATAGGATTTGGAGTCTAGGGGTCGAATCTGGAGGTTAGGAGGCCACTAGAAGACAGAATCCGAGTCCGAAAAGGGGAAGAAATCCAAAAACGCGGAATTCCTCGAAATAATCTCCCGGGCGAACCGCCCCAGACGTGGGGCGACTCTCCCCACACCGGGCGAACCGCCCGGTGTGTGGGGCGAACCGCCCCACACTATTTCGGGGCCTATATATAGTTGCTCAGATTTTCTCCGAAATTCATACTTTTCCAGACCTACTTTCTCACCTTTCTCTGTAGTTTTAGGTAGGAACTTCCCAGAACCTGTTCTGGGGGTTTCGTAGCTTAGGGGACACTTTTCATAGCAGATTGGAGCTTGTAGGATCGCAATTCTTCGGAGATTGACAACCTTCGGTAACATTGTATCTTACAGTTTATTCTACTTATTTTAATATATCTTTCAACATGTTTTCTTCTATGATCTCTGTTGATTGCATGCCTATTATGAGTAGCTAAACTTATCGTTGGTGGTAGTATGTGAATTCTTAGCGAAGGGAAGATAATCATGCTAATGGCTATATCGCGCATTATACTCCGTGTTATTGCTTTATTTCGTTGATCAGGCTTAGCCTAAATTCTCGTATGTTGTATTAATTATTTTGCACAATTGGACCCTCGTCGACCTATACGCATGTTTATCTTCGTAGTGTTGAATAATTACGGAACACAATAGGACAATAGAGATTGACTTGTCAGAACCATTATCTTCGTAGTGCTTAATAATTGCCACATGACATTAGATTGATCAAAGATCTCCATGCAAGACCGAGGAATTTACGCATGATTATCAACCCGTTATGCTTTGAAGGATCATACTATCACCAACCTCCATTATCTGTTAGAAAAACCCTTTGCTATCTGTCTGCTGTTTTATAATCCTAGTTAAATAGATAAAGCTAGTTATAGTCCTGAGAGAATGACACTCGAGGTCATTCTACTGCTACACTACGGTTTTCGTTGTAGTTGTGAATTGCCTTTGGCTAAATAACAAATATATTTGACTGAACCGGAACCCGACAAATCCGCGTTCATCAGTATCTTGTTGTGTCTCTGCTGAAATTTGTTCATCAGCAACTGCTTGTTCAGCATTGCTGGTTTGCGGTAACTCATCAGCAGAGAGAAGAAGTTGCATAGTTTCAGCAACATCTGGAGCAACCGCGTCTTTTGCCGTAAATTCTTTATCATGAACTATATTTATCTTGTGATGACTTGGGGGAGGTGAATCATTGTCAGAATCATCATTTAGTGATGAATGTGTATTTTACACTTTCATTTGATTCTTTTTCACCTATTTGAGCTATCCTCTATGTTAATTTAGCTATATTTTAGTGCATTTTATTAGAATAGTGTCACGTTTCTCTTTAGTTTGTATTTTACAGGTTTTGGTTGAAAAACGAGGTTTTTCGGGCAATTATATTGAAGTAGACAAGGAATTGGTGTTCCGAAGGCCTAATTGGAGTATCTGAAAGATTCCGGATAGGATTGAAGTCTAGGGGTCGAGTCTGAAGGCTAAAAGGTCACTAGAAGGCAAAAACCGAGTCCGAAATGGGGAAGAAATCCAAAAACGCGTCGAAAACGCATATCTGGCCGAAAAACACTCCCGAGCGAGTCGCCCTGGACGTCGGGCGAATAGCCCCACACCAGGCGAATCGCCCGGTGTGTGGGGCCCTTCGCCCCACACCTCCCGAATACCTATATATAGTTGCTAAGTTTTCTCCGTTTTTCATACTTTTCCAGACCTTTTCTCTCACCTTTCTCAGTAGTTTTAGGTAGGAATTCTCCAGAGCCTATTCTGGGGGTTCTTAGGTTAGGAGATACTTTTTCTTAGCAGTTTGGAGCTTGTAAGATCGCGATTCTTCGGAGATTGACAACCTTCGGTAACATTGTATCTTATAGTTTTTCTATTTATATTTATATACCTTTAATCATGTTTTCATTCATTCGTGATATGATTTATGTTGATTGCATGACAACTATGAGTATCTAAGCTTCTCGTTGGTGATAGTATGTGATTTCTTAGCGAAGGGTTAATAATTATGCTAATGGCTATATCGCGCATTATACTCTGAGTTATTGCTTTATTTCTTTGATCTATCTAAAACCTCTATCTTCGTAGTGTTGAATAATTACGGAACACAATTGGACAATTCATTGATCAAAGATCTCCATGCAAGACCGAGGAATTTATGCACGATTATTAACATGCTATGCTTGGAATGACCATACTATCACCAATCTCCATTATCTGTTAAGAAAAACCTTTGCTAAGTCGTCTGCTGTTTTTATATTCTTAAGTTAGATTAGATAAAGCTAGTTATAGTCCTTAGAGATCGACACTCGAGGTTATTCTACTACTACACTACGGTTTTCGTTGTAGTTGTGAATTGCCTTTGGCTAAATACAAATTTATTTGATTACTTAGAATCTGACAAATTCTCCGTTCATCATTTAGTTCAATTGATTTGATATTCCTAGCATCAGATTCAGTTCTTTGCTCGTGTATGAGTAACTTCTTCATACATTCTGATATTTCTTCTTCAGCAGGGACTCCTTGTGACTTTTCATATAATACAACATGCACTGATTCTTCGATCTTTTGTGCCTTTTTGTTGTAAACTCTATAAGCTTTACTATGCAAGGAGTAGCCAAAAAATATCACTTCGTCTGCCTTTGATTGAAATGTTCTTAACTATTCTCTATCATTGTTAAGAACAAAGCATTTGCAACCAAATACTCTTAGATGGGTGATGTTAGGAGGTCTTCCAACAAATAACTCATAGGGAGTTTTGTTGTATTCCTTAGATATCAAGCATCTATTTTGAGTATAGTAAGCGGTATTAATCGCTTCAACCCAATAAGCTTCACTTATTTCAGTGTCAGCAAGCATCATTCTAGCTGCTTCCTTAAGGGTACGATTCTTCCTTTCAGCAATACCATTTTGTTGAGGTGTCCTTACTGAGGATAACTGATGTTGTATGCCTTTTGAAGTGCAATACTCAGTTATGTACTGGTTTACAAACTCAGTACCATGGTCTGTTCTTAGGACTTTTACCTTGTCATTTTTCATGACTTCAAGCTTGTTCAGCAAGTTAGGTATTTCAGTCCTTGTTTCAGACTTGTGTTTGATAAATACTACCCAAGTGAATCTTGAATAGTCATCTACCACCACCAGACCATACTTCTTTCCAGCATAGCTTGTTGAAGAAGATTCAAACAAGTCCATGTGCAAAAGTTGTAAAGGTTTTGTAGTTGACGGTACTGCCTTGTTCTTGAAAGAAGATTTGGTTTGCTTTCCTTGCTGACATGCATTGCAAACACCATCCTTCTTAAAAGTAACCTTAGGTAATACAACTACAAGTGCCTTTTTAGACAGCTTATTCAACGTCTTGAAGTTTAGGTGACTTGTTCGTTTATGCCATAACCACGCTTTTTCAGCAAGGCAATGATGATCTGAGACAAGGCATTTTTCAACGACTGTTGAAGACCAATCTACGGTATATAGACCTCCTGATCTTCTAGCAACCATAATAACCTTCTTTGTCTCAAAGTCTATAAGTTTACATTCATCACTTTTGATTTTGATGAAGTAACCTTTGTCATCAAATTGACTCATGCTGAAAAAATTAAACTTAAGATTTTTGACATAAAGAACTCCCGAAATGGTAATGCATCCTAACTTCACGTCACCATAACCTTTAGTAGAACCAAAGCCTCCACCAACAAACCTTATTGTTGGACCTTTAGACCACCGTCTATAGTTTATAAGATTTTTCTTGTTGCCCGTCATGTACTTTCTGATAGTGTATATGTCCTAGAGACAGTCTATATTAAGGGCATGCAGCCCTTATTAAGGGCATATATGTACTATTACACAGGTCAACGTAATATAATATATGTTTGTTGTTTGACTATTGAGTATCACTTTCATATTTATATTACACCAGGCATACAACATGCCATATCTCTATTCCTGTCTGTATTGATATTAAACATGTCCCCTCGGATAGATGACCGATCACACAGATAGTGGGAGCTATGTGAGTTATCATCTATCCCAAACTCTCCCTAGTCGAGGTTCATCTCGTATCTAGGGGTCTGAATGAACCAACTGAGACTAGTATGTGTGGAGGTTATACTTGTTAGAGCAAGTGTGAGCCGATCCCACGGCCACGGAACGGATTGTTGGACAATCAAGAAACGTTCCCATAACTCCGCATAGTTGTTCGAAGGGTGATTACCGAACAATGGAAGTACCCACCGGAAACTCCCATCGATGTATACTCTACACCGAAGTGTCGATGGGAACTGGAAAGTTGTCGAAGAGATGCCAGTCGTCCTTTGGACTTACAAGACTTTATCATCACATTTGTTGCCCCATATCCTTGGTGGACCCGTCGATGTCAGCTCTGAATAAGCAGTTGACCCAAGACACGATCCAGGATTATGGCTACATACAAATGGGGATGATAAGTGATTCTGTGAATGATTTATCTCTCATGTGTAGCACAGGAGAGCGCTGCTCATAGTCGTTCATAGTTGTGATTGGTAAAACCGCTGGCCAGCGTATCAATATTATTGTGATAGTCATAATAGATATTGGATTCACCAAGCAACTCACTGAAGACGCCCGTGGATGTATTATTGGGATAGACACTTCATCGATCCTAGATGCATTCGAGTCAGTCAGATGAAGGGACGTTACCATCGCCGCGTTGAGCGCAACAGACTTCACAACGAAAGGGTTTGCTTTGAGAAACCTCTCAAACGTCCTCATGTATTAATATTGCAAATGAAACCGTCTAGGAATTTCATTTTGCCTAGTCTAGGACTTGCTTAATACAATGAGGCCCTATGGGTCACACTATGTGGTGATTCAGCTTATCCGAATATCCTTGAAGATGGAATCGCAATTAATTTTGAATTAATTGTGATTGATGAATTATAATTGATTTGGAATTAATTATTCATATAGATTATAAGTATGGGATTATACTTTTCATAATGAAATTATGAAGTCATTTGGCATTCACATAGGCTACTACTTGTTTGTTTGCTCAATATGCTAGTTTGACAATGCATGTTTAAATACCACGTGTTTTACTTTCCGTTCGACCGCTATGCATGCGAGGGTAGGCCGCGCCCTCTTATTTGTCAGACCGCATATTTTTATGTATGGGTAGGCGGCGCCCATTATGTGCTTGACCGCGTTTAGAACTAGAATGGATAGGCGGCTCCCATTACGTGTAGACCGCTCATGCATGATGGGTAGGCGGCGCCCTTATTTGTTTGTAGATGACTGATAACAACCCTCAAACTACAAGCCCCAACCAATATAAGTGCAGAAATATGTACATGTATGTGTTTATGAGATGCTTTCCATGGGGTGCTTTAATTCTGAACTTTCATTGCGTTTCCCTGTATTGGCGACCTCGTCTTGCAGACTCGCAGTGATCGTCAGATTAGAGTAAGCCTATGGTTATAACTTACTGCATATTGTATCTAGCGACCTCGATAGGTACAATATGTAAAACATCGGGTTAAATTAGATTTAACACCCAAGAGTTGCGTGACGCAATTGGATAGTCCTACCGGTTATATTATGTTATGCGACCAGCCCCCGTTGGAGTATAGCATAGTATGAATTTGGATCTTGGCCACTACGGTAACTTGTTGGACATTACCCGTATGTTTGTTTTGGGGGCAATCATATGTGAAAATAGTGGAAGCTAAACAGCTAAAGGACATTGGTGTTTTGTTATGTTGACTGTGTATTTAGAAATAGTATTTCAATAGTTGATTTATTATTTTCGTTCTATACTATTTCTCTTAAGAAAAACCGAAATGGCGAGTATCTCGCTCCGTGCTGTCTTAGAGAAGCAAATTTTGACCGGACCAAACTTCCTTGATTGGATCAGGAATATTCGTTTGGTGCTGAGGTATGAAATGATTGAGTACGTTTTGGACAAGGCTATTCCCGTGTGTCCCGAGAATCAGACTGCCGATCAAGTTGCTGCTTGGAATCAAGTCAACAAAGCAAAGTCTGATAAGCATCATGAGGATGCTAGATCCGCGCAGTGTATTATGCTGGCAGCAATGAGCAATGAGCTGCAGAGACAACATGAAAGCATGTTGCCGTATGAGATGCTGAAGCATCTTGAGTCGCTATTTAAGACGACAGCCAGAAGTGTTGAATTTGATTTGATCAAAGAGATACACAGATGCAAGCTCAATGAAGGAGGGAACATGTCTGAACATGTTCTCAAGATGAGAATAAGATCATGGTGATCTTTGTCCTTCAATCATTGTCGATTAACCACCATAATCTGCTGAAGACATATGATCAAACTCTTCCTAAGAAGGAGAAATCGATCATGTATGTTGGGCAACCGTCTAACCCAAACCCGAGAAACAAAGGTGCTAAGGGTAAGGGAATGTTGGGAGTCAAGGCTAACACTTCGAGTGATAGGCCTAAGCGTCTGAACCAGAAAAGGAAGTTCAAGAGGAGCGGAACGGTACGCACAGATGAATGTCTTTTCTGTAAGCAGAAAGGGCATTGGAAGAAAGATTTTCCTAAGCTAAGGGCAGATCAAGCTAAGAAGCCGTCGACTTCTAGCTCAGGTATGTTTGTTATTGAAATGAACATGACTACTTTTGATTCCAATGGTTGGGTATTAGATACAGCTTGTGGCTCACACATTTGTAATAATGTGCAGGGGCTAATTGAACACAGGCTAGTCAAGCAAGGTGAAATCGACTTGCATGTTGGGAACGACAATCCAGTTGAAGCCAAACGCGTTGGACGCTGCAAGATAGATTTACCATCAGGACATGTTTAGAATTTGATAACGTTTATTTTGTTCCATCCATTGTCAGAAATATTATTTCCATTCCATTGTTGGACAATTTGGGTTTTTCCTTTGGATTTGCTAATAATACTTGTTATTTTTCGTTAAATGACCAGTATTATGGAAAGACTCGCTTAGTGAATGGTTTATATATTTTGCAAAGTAGTCTACCTTTATTTCAAATACATAACAAGCAACCGTCTTCAAGTAGGAAGAATAATCCATCTTATCTATGGCATTGTCGGCTAGGCCATATCAATGAAACACGGATTCAAAGACTAAGGAAGTTGGACTACTTAGAACCATTTAATTTTGAATCATATGGTACATGCGAATCATGTGTTAAGGGTAAGATGACGAACAAACCTTTTGTTGGACAAGGTGTTCGTGCCACTCGCTGCTTAGCGCTCATACATACCGATGTATGTGGACCTTTTAAAGTCCAAGCACGTGGAGGTTATCCTTACTTCGTTACCTTTACTGACGATTTCTCAAGGTATGGATATATCTATCTTATGAAGAATAAATTTGAGACCTTTGGGAAATTCAAGGAGTTTAGGAATGAGGTCGAGAATGAATTGAACCTAAGGATAGTCACTCTTCGATCAGATCGAGGAGGTGAATACTTTAGTGAAGAATTTATCGACTACTTGAAGGAGAATTGAATTCAATCGCAATGGACCCCTCCTGGAACACCATAATTAAATGGTGTGTCTGAGAGAAGGAATCGAACCCTGTTAGACATGGTGAGATCAATGATTGGATTCTTGACTCTTCCAAAAATATCTATGGGGGATATGCGCTGCAAAATGCAATCTACATTCTGAACCGTGTACCATCTAAATCAGTGGAGAAAACTCCTTATGAGTTATGGAAAGGAAAGAAGCCCTCACTGGGCTATCTTAGACCTTGGGGCTGTCCTGCGATAGTCAAATTGTTGCTCACTGATAAGTTAGATGCCAAGGGTGTCAAGTATATTTCATAGGCTATCCTCGCCAGACGAGAGGCTATGAATTCTATCATGCTGAAGATCACAAAGTGATAGTATCTAGAAACGTCAAGTTTTTAGAAGCAGAATACCTCGAAGAAGAGAGGTTAGATGATATGATAGAACTTGAAGAAATTCAAGACTTTGACACGCGCGAACATGAGTTCTCTAAATCTTCTGATTTGGACTCAAGTTCAGTGGGAGCTTTCGAAGAAGACAAGGGTAATGATATGACACTTGCTAGGCATGTCATAGTCAGTGGGAGTCCTGTGATTAGATCAACAGTTGAAACCACAACAATAGAACCCGTTGTCAATCAACCTGTGCAACAAGTTGCACAAGAGCAGCCTCCTGCAAGGGAACGGGGTCGAAGCACGCGACCGGCTGCATCAGTGTCCACTGATAATGTTCGTGTTACACGAAGCCAGAAAAGAAAAGCACCAGAAACACCGACAGAAGCACCAGTCGAGCTCCGTAGGTCGAAGAGGATCCCAAAAGGACCTCAGAAGCAAAGCCTTATGATAGAAGACATTAGTGAACTTGATGTTGGCTTATCAGATCGGGAAGACCCCGAGGCCTACAAAGAGGCAATAAATGATATTGATTCAGACAAATGGCAAGAGGCCATGGAATTGGAAATGGACTCCATGTACCTGAACCAAGTGTGGAGGTTGGTAGACTTGCCCCAAGGGGTTAGACCTATTGGGTGGAAATGGGTCTTTAAACGAAAGATAGATGCCGATGGCAAGGTACAAACGCACAAGGCTAGACTTGTGGCGAAAGGCTACACGCAAAGGTATGGCATCGATTACGATGAAACCTTTTCACCGGTAGCAAAGTTGAAGTCTATTCGAATTCTACTTGCGATAGCTGCCTTCTATGATTATGAGATCTGACAGATGGATGTAAAGACTGCCTTCCTCAATGGCAACCTTGAGGAAGAGGTCTGTATGGTACAGCCGGAAGGTTTTATTAGTAAAACCAGGCCAACTGCTGTATGAAAATTACAGAGATCCATCTATGGGCTAAAGCAAGCGTCTAGGAGCTGGAATATCCGCTTTGATGAAGCTGTCAAATCGTTTGACTTCGTCAGAAGCATAGAATATCCCTGTGTCTACACTAGGCACAGCGACAAGGGAGTCATTTTCATGATCATTTATGTTGATGACATGTTGATCATGGGAAACAATGTCTCTATGCTAGAAGAGACTAAAGTTTGGTTATCAAGTACCTTCTCAATGAAGGACTTGGGTGAAGCGGATTACATCCTAGGGATAAAGATCTATAGAGATAGATCCAAGAGGATGTTAGGATTGACACAGTCCACCTACATCGACAAAATACTGAAGCGTTATAAGATGGACGACTCAAAGAGAGGCTTTCTCCCAGCTAGGCATGGGATCGTGCTTGATAGTGTATATGTCCTAGAGACAGTCTTTATTAAGGGCAGACAGCCCTTATTAAGGGCATAAATGTACTATTACACAGGTCAACGTAATATAATATATGTTTGTTTGTTTGACTATTAAGTATCGCTTTCATATTTATATTACACCAGGCATACAGCATGTCATATCTCTATTCCTGTCTGTATTGATATCAAACATGTCCCCTCGGATAGATGACCGATCACACAGATAGTGGGAGCTATATGAGTTATCATCTATCCCAAACTCTCCCTAGTCGAGGTTCATCTCGAATGTAGGGGTCTGAATGAACCAACTGAGACTAGTACGCGTGGAGGTTATACTTGTTAGAGCAAGTGTGAGCCGATCCCACGGCCACGGAACGAATTGTTGTACAATCAAGAAATGTTCCCATAACTCCGCATAGTTGTTCGAATGGTGATTACCGAACAATGGAAGTACCCACCGGAAACTCCCATCAATGTATACTCTACACCGAAGTGTCTATGGGAACCGGAAAGTTGTCGAAGTGCTGCCAGTCGTCCTTTGGACTTACAGGACTTTATCATCACATTTGTTGCCCCATATCCTTGGTGGACCCGTCGATGTCAGCTCTGAATAAGCAGTTGACCCAAGACACGATCCAGGATTATGGCTACATACAAATGGGGATGATAAGTGCTTCTATGAAGGATTCATCTCTCATGTGTAGCACAGGAGAGCACTGCTCATTGTCGTTCATAGTTGTGATTGGTCAAATCGTTGGCCAGCGTATCAATATTATTATGATAGTCATAATAGATATTGGATTCACCAAGCAACTCACTGAAGACGCCCGTGGATGTATTATTGGGATCGACACTTCATCGATCCTAGATGCATTCGAGTTAGTCAGATGAAGGGACGTTACCATCGCCGCGTTGAGCGCAACAGACTTCACAACGAAAGGGTTTGCTTTGAGAAACCTCTCAAACGTTCTCATGTATTAATATTGCAAATGAAACCGTCTAGGAATTCCATTTTGCCTAGTGTAGCACTTGCTTAATACAATGAGGCCCTATGGGTCACACTATGTGGTGATTCAGCTTATCCGAATATCCTTGAAGATGGAATCGCAATTAATTTAGAATTAATTGTCATTGATGAATTATAATTGATTTGAAATTAATTATAAAAAAATTTGTGGCTCAATTAATAATATGGAATTATTAATTGAATTGATGATTAATTGTATTTTATGTAAATACAATTAAAGATTATATTTTAGAAATATAATAGAGGTTTGATTTGAAAGGATATGTTAATTTAGAATTAATATATGCACATAGGCAAAATCTACTTGGAGTTTGAATTGCCTTAGAATTATAAGTGGGTCCCAAAATTGGGATCCACCTATCCCCCTTTGACACCCGAGTGAAGCAGTAGTAGTAGGGGAAGGAGTTCGACTCCTTCCTCTATTAGAAGTCAAGGGATAAGTTAGATTTTCCTGATTGAATTCTAATTTGATTGGGAATGAATGCAGACTTGAATTGGTTTCCTTGTGAAATAAGAATTAGATTCTTAATCCTTTATAAAGTCTAATTGATTATTCTTTAGGCTTCTATTGACTACTATATATAGTAGACTATTAGAGAGCTTTTATGACATGGTTGAAAACAGTTGATTCAAGATCATTCTTTCTACCAGTTTTCTTAGAGAAAATAAAAAGCTCTCCCCTACCTCTCCATAAGCCGCGCGCGCCACTCCTACCGGAGGAAAATTGCCGCCCCATCTTCTTGGCCACATAAAGGATATCCTAGCATTCTTTCCGATAAGCTGTTCATCCGTGGATACCAAGGTTGAGGTTCCAAGAGCTGGAAACTAACTTTTATTGTCTTGCACATAATCAAAGTATTGCAGATATCTTCGACTTCGACGAAGGAGAAGATTCACCGGACTATTACGAAGACTTTATCGATTGGCGTATCGATTCGATACCTGTTCTTGCTTTTGGAGTATTGTAACTCTTCTGATTAACGTGTTTAATATATACGCTATATACATGATCAATTAACATGCATGTTAAGAAAAGTTTTGAAATTCCGTTGCGTACCCTAGGGGTAACTCTGACCATATTTTCTTACAGTGGTATCGGAGCGAGGTTAATTGATTATGAATATACGTATATATGTTATGTGATTATGTAGTTTATGTGGATGCAATTGATTCTATGATTAATTCGATTTTCAAAAGTTTTGTTTTTATATAAATTTAGAATTTATATTTTTCAAAAAAAAATTATTTTATACATATATATATATATACACCGCCTGCGGCCGCAGGCACCCTAGGGAACGGGACTCAATCCCGTCCCCGTATATTATATATATATATATATATATATATATATATATATATATATATATATATATATATATATATATATATATATATATATATATATATATATATATATATATATATATATATATATATATATATATATATATATATATATTTTCGGGTTGGACCTAAAATCAAATTTTGGAAATTTTGAGGATTGAATTTTATATTTGGAATATAAATATGATTTAATTGTAATTATTGTTAACTAGAGGGGTTAAATTTAATTAGTATTAAGTCAAGGGGCTTATTTGTGATTTATCAAGTTATTGTTTATTACAACTAAGTCTTTCTACTTTTGAATTTTAAATTTAACACCTCCAAGGTTTCGAAAATTACAATTGAGTCCTTCGGGTTTTTGAAAATTGCTACCTGGTCAATAGAATTTTCGATTTTTCAATCTAGTCCAAATTTTCAATTTTTCATAGAGATTATTAGTATGGGATTATAATTTTCATAATGAAATTATGAAGTCATTTGGCATCCACATAGGCTACTACTTGTTTGCTTGCTCGATATGCTATTGTTTGACAATGCATGTTTAAATACCACGTATTTTACTTTCCGTTTGACCGCTATGCATGCGAGGGTAGGCGGCGCCCTCTTATTTGTCGGACCGCATATTTTTATGTATGGGTAGACGGCGCCCATTATGTGCTTGACCGTGTTTAGAACTAGAATGGATAGGCGACATCCATTACGTGTAGACCGCTCATGCATGATGGGTAGGCGACGCCTTATTTGTTTGTAGATGACTGATAACAACCCTCAAACTACAAGCCCCAACCAATATAAGTGCAGAAATATGTACACGTATGTGTTTCTGAGATGCTTTCCATGGGGTGCTTTAATTCTGAACTTTCATTGCGTTCCCCTGTATTGGCGACCTCGTCTTGCAGACTCGCAGTTATCGTCAGATTAGAGTAAGCCTATGGTTATAACTTACTGCATATTGTATCTAGCGACCTCGATAGGTACAATATATAGAGCATCCGGTTAAATTAGATTTAACACCCAAGAGTTGCGTGACGCAATTGGATAGTCCTACCGGTCATATTATGTTATGCGATCAGCCCCCGTTGGAGTATAGCATAGTATGGATTTGGATCTTGGCCACTACGGTAACTTGTTGGACATTACCCGTATGTTTGTTTTGGGGGCAATCATATGTGAAAATAGTGGAAGCTAAACAGCTAAAGAACCTTGTTGTTTAGTTACGTTGACTGTGTATTTAGAAATAGTATTTCAATAGTTGATTTATTATTTTCGGTCTATACTATTTCTCCTTAGGAAAACCAAAATGGCGAGTATCTCGCTCCGTGCTGTCTTAGAGAAGCAAATTTTGACTGGACCAAACTTCCTAGATTGGATCAGGAATATTCGTTTGTTGTTGAGGTACGAAAAGATTGAGTACGTCTTGGACGAGGCTATTCCCGTGTGTCCCGAGAATCAGACTGCCGATCAAGTTGCTGCTTGGAATCAAACAACAAGGCAAAGTCTGATAAGGATCAAGAGGATGCTAGATCCACGCAGTCTATTTTGCTGGCGGCAATGAGCAATGAGCTGCAGAGACAACATGAAAGCATGTTGCCGTATGAGATGCTGAAGCATCTTGAGTCGCTCTTTAAGACGACAGCAAGAAGTGTTGAATTTGATTTGATCAAAGAGATACACATATGCAAGCTCAATGAAGGAGGGAACATGTCTGAACATGTTCTCAAGATGATTGGTCTCTTTGAAAAGCTTGCCGATGCCGGTGTCAAGCTGGAGAATAAGATCATGGTGATCTTTGTCCTTCAATCATTGCCAAGTTCGTATTCGCAGTTCATCATTAATTACACCATGAATGCGAAGGACGTTACACTGCCTGAGCTCCATAATCTGCTGAAGACATATGATCAAACTCTTTCTAAGAAGGAGAAATCGATCATGTATGTTGGGCAACCGTCTAACCCAAACCCGAGAAACAAAGGTGCTAAGGGTAAGAGAAAGTCGGGAGCCAAGGCTAACACTTCGAGTGATAGGCCTAAGCGTCTGAACCAGAAAAGGAAGTTCAAAAGGAGCGGAATGGTACGCACAGATGAATTCCTTTTCTTTAAGCAGAAAGGGCATTGGAAGAAAGATTGCCCTAAGCTAAGGGCAGATCAAGCTAAGAAGCCGCCGGCTTCTAGCTCAGGTATGTTTGTTATTGAAATGAACATGACTACTTTTGACTCCAATGGTTTAGTATTAGATACAGCCTGTGGCTCACACATTTGTAATAATGTGCAGGGGCTAATTGAACACAGGCTAGTCAAGCAAGGTGAAATCGACTTGCATGTTGGGAACGACAATCCAGTTGAAGCCAAATGTTTTGGACGCTGCAAGATAGATTTACCATCAGGACAATGTTTAGAACTTGATAACGTTTATTTTGTTCCATCCATTGTCAGAAATATTATTTCCATTCCATTGTTGGACAATTTGGGTTTTTCCTTTCGATTTGCTAAAAATACTTGTTATTTTTCATTAAATGACCAGTATTATGGAAAAGCTCCATTAGTGAATGGTTTATATATTTTGCAAAGTAGTCTACCTTTATTTCAAATACATAACAAGCAACCGTCTTCAAGTAGGATGAATAATCCATCTTATCTATGGCATTGTCGGCTAGGCCATATCAGTGAAACAGGGATTCAAAGACTAAGGAAGTTGGACTACTTAGAACCATTTGATTTTGAATCATATGGTACATGCGAATCATGCGTTAAGGGTAAGGTGACGAACAAACCCTTTGTTCGACAAGGTGTTCGAGCCACTCGCTGCTTAGAGCTCATACATACCGATGTATGTGGACCTTTTAAAGTCCAAGCACGTGGAGGTTATCCTTACTTCGTTACCTTTACTGACGATTTCTCAAGTTATGGATATATTTTTCCTATGAGGAATAAATCTGAGACCTTTGGGAAATTCAAGGAGTTTAGGAATGAGGTCGATAATGAATTGAACCTAAGGATAGTCACTCTTCGATCAGATCGAGGAGGTGAATACCTTAGTGAAGAATTTATCGACTACTTGAAGGAGAATGGAATTCAATCGCAATGGACCCCTCCTGGAACACCACAACTAAATGGTGTGTCTGAGAGAAGGAATCGAACCCTGCTAGACATGGTGAGATCAATGATTGGATTTTCGACTCTTCCAAAATATCTATGGGGATATGCGCTACAAACAGCAATCTACATTCTGAACCGTGTACCATCTAAATCAGTGGAGAAAACTCCTTATGAGTTATGGAAAGGAAAGAAGCCCTCACTGGGCTATCTTAGACCTTGGGGCTGTCCTGCGATAGTAAAATTGATGCTCACTGATAAGTTAGATGCCAAGGGTGTCAAAGTATATTTCATAGGCTATCCTCGTCAGACGAGAGGCTATGAATTCTATCATGCTGAAGATCACAAGGTGATAGTATCTAGAAACGTCAAGTTTTTAGAAGCAGAATACCTCGAAGAAGAGAGGTTAGATGATGTGATAGAACTTGAAGAAATTCAAGACTTTGACACGCGCGAACATGAGTTCTCTAAATCTTCTGATTTGGACATAAGTTCAGTGGGAGCTTTCGAAGCAGACAAGGGTAATGATATGACACTTGCTAGGCATGTCATAGTCAGTGGGAGTCCTGTGATTAGATCAACAGTTGAAACCACACCAATAGAACCCGTTGTCAATCAACATGTGCAACAAGTTGCACAAGAGCAGCCTCCCGCTAGGGAACGGGGTCGCAGCACGCGACCGGCTGCATCAGTGCCCACTGATAATGTTCGTGTTACACGAAGCCAGAAAAGAAAAGCACCAGAAACACCGACAGAAGCACCAGTCGAGCTCCGTAGGTCGAAGAGGATCCCAAAAGGACCTCAGAAGCAAAGCCTTATGATAGAAGACATCAGTGAACATGATGTTGGCTTATTAGATCGGGAAGACCCCGAGACCTACAAAGAGGCAATAAATGATATTGACTCAGACAAATGGCAAGAGCCCATGGATTTTTAAATGGACTCCATGTACCTGAACCAAGTTTGGAGCTTGGTAGACTTGCCCCAATGGGTTAGACCTATTGGGTGCAAATGGGTCTTGAAACGAAAGACAGATGCCGAAGGCAAGGTACAAACGCACAAGGCTAGACTTGTGGCGAAAGGCTACACGCAAAGGTATGGCATAGATTACGATGAAACCTTTTCACCGGTAACAAAGTTGAAGTCTATTCGAATTCTACTTGCGATAGCTGCCTTCTATGATTATGAGATCTGGCAGATGGATGTAAAGACTGCCTTCCTCAATGGCAACCTTGAGGAAGAGGTCTATATGGTACAGCCGGATGGTTTTATTAGTAAAACCAGGCCAACTATTGTATGCAAATTACAGAGATCCATCTATGGGCTAAAGAAGGCGTCTAGGAGCTGGAATATCCGCTTTGATGAAGTTGTCAAATCGTTTGACTTTGTCAGAAGCGTAGAAGATCCTTGTATCTACACTAGTGATGAATGTGTATTTTACACTTTCATTTGAGTCTTTTTTCACCAATTTAGCTATCCTCTAGATAATTTAGCTATATTTTAGTGCATTTTATTAGAATAGTGTCACGTTTCCCTTTAGTTTGTATTTTACAGGTTTTGAGTGAAAAACGAGGTTTTCCAGGCAATTATATTGAAGTAGACAAGGAATTGGTGTTCCGAAGGCCTAATTGGAGTATCCAGAAGATTCCGGATAGGATTTGAAGTCTAGGGGTCGAATCTGAAGGCTAAAAGGTCACTACAAGGCAAAAACCGAGTCCGAAAAGGAAAAGATATCCAAAAACGCGTTTCAGCCGAAAAAACCTCCCGGGCGAGTCGCCCGGGACGTGGGGCGAATCGCCCCACACCAGGCGAATCGCCCGGTGTGTGGGGCGACTCGCCCCACACCTGCCGAACCACTATATATAGTTGCTCAGTTTTCTCTGTTTTTCATACTTTCTCAGACCTTTTCTCTCACCTTTCTCATTAGTTTTAGGTAGGAATTCTCCAGAGCCTGTTCTGGGGATTCTTAGCTTAGGAGATACTTTTTATTAGCGTTTTGGAGCTTGTAAGATCACGATTCTTTGGAGATTGACAACCTTCGGTAACATTGTATCTTACAGTTTTTCTATTTATATTTATATATCTTTCAAGATGTTTTCATTCAATCTTGCTATGATTTCTGTTGATTGCATGACATCTATGAGTAGCTAAACTTCTCGTTGGTGATAGTATGTGATTTCTTAGCGAAGGGTTAATAACTATGCTATTTGCTATATCGCGCATTATATTTTGAGTTATTGCTTTATTTCTTTGATCTATCTAAAACCTCTATCTTCGTAGTGTTGAATAATTACGGAACACAATTGGACAATTCATTGATCAAAGATCTCTATGCAAAACCGGGGACTTCATGCATGATTATTAACCTGCTATGCTTTGAATGACCATACTATCACCAATCTCCATTATCTGTTAAGAAAAACCTTTTCTACGTCGTCTGTTGATTTATATTCTTAAGTTAGATTAGATAAAGCTAGTTATTGTCCTTAGAGATCGACACTCGAGGTTATTTTACTGCTACACTACGGTTTTCGTTGTAGTTGTGAATTACCTTTGGCTTAATACAAATTTATTTGATTAATTAGAATCTGACAAATTCTACGTTCATCAAATTGGGAGGAGGAACTTGCGTTTTACGCAGGGATTAAACCCATTGAGAGTGTTTTCAAGATAGCACACGCAGAGCAAGCTGAGAACAATCTTCGCATCGAAAAGGCTTTTGAAGCGGTCGAAGTAACTGAGCAACTTATCAAGGAGCTTAGCCTGTTGAAGTGTGAAAAGTGCGGAAAAGCAGTCAAAGACGCCCCCTGGAAGTGGGGGGGCGAAAAACCCAGTGTGGGGGGCGAATCGCCCCCCACAGACAGAGACATGATTATTAACCTGCTATGCTTTGAATGACCATACTATCACCAATCTCCATTATCTGTTAAGAAAAACCTTTGCTAAGTCGTCTGTTGATTTATATTCTTAAGTTAGATTAGATAAAGCTAGTTATAGTCCTTAGAGATCGACACTCGAGGTTATTTTACTGCTACACTACGGTTTTCGTTGTAGTTGTGAATTGCCTTTGGCTTAATACACATTTATTTGATTAATTGAGTCTGACAAACCGGTTCATCAAATTGGCACCGTTGCCGGGGACTATACTCCTTTTTTCTGTTTAGCTTTTTTATATTTTCAGCATTCAATTCCTAGTTCTAGTAGTTTTTAGTTTTCCTATTTAATCTCTATCTGATACTCCTTTCCTAGTTTGTTACAGATAGTGTATGCGACATACACGATCTAGAGGAACACCTTTTGCTGATAAAATTGCTGAGATCGACAGAGTCTACCACCAAAGAAGGCGACTACTTCGAAGGCGTGAACTAGAGGAAATAGAGGATACCGATTTCTTGAATCTCTACACAGTCTTTTCAAGGAAATCGACGGAATGGCAGAATCTAGACCACTGAAAGCATGGGTTCAACCCTCCAAGGATCGTATGAGGGGATCGGCGATTCTTCTTTCGTCTGCAACTCGTGATCTGGAAATCAAGAACCACGTGTTCCAACAACTTCCGAGGTTCTATGGCTTAGCAAGGGAAGATGTGATGGGGTACTTGCACGATATCGATGATTTCGTCAACCAACTCCCACGACCCGGAGCTGAAATAACAACGAATGAGTTGAGGATGAAGGTTTTTGCTATGGGACTTGGCGACAAAGCCAAGTCATGGTTGAGTTCTCTACCGGCGGGCTCGCTGGACACTTGGGAGAAGGTTTTTTCAGCTTTCATGGAAAAATACTTCCCTCACACCTTGACTACCGCGCTTAAGGCGCAAATCACTGGGTTCAAACAAGACTATGATGAGACCATCTACACCGCGTTTGAGAGGTTCCAAGACCTCATGAACAAGTGCCCTCACCATGGTTTTGAGCTTTCTAATCTAGTCCAACACTTCTACAATGGACTAACCTTCGAGAACCAACAAGTGGTGGACTTCCAATGCCGTGGCAATATTTGGGAGTTAACCGCAGAAGCCGTCTGGGTAGTTTTCGAAAGTCTTGCTAAGGGTTCGCAATTCAAGGACCCAAGAGCAATGGTTAGGAGACGTGGACCTGAAGCTCCACCTACTCAAGAAGCCCCTATGTATGGGGGGAATGGAGATCGATTCGAGTGCTTTACCAACAAATTGAACCAAGTCCTCAAAAGCTCCACTGGAACAGCTATGTCAAACGAGGTTTGCCGAATATGCAAGAACTATGGACATGGATCTCATATGTGTAGATCGGAGCTTGCATATGATGATGGCAAATGGGTTCAAGGAGGCGAAGAGGAAGCCTTTTCTACGGAATTTGGTACTCAAGAACTTAGCTACGGACAAGACGGTAGGAATCCTCGAGGTGGATTTTGGAGAAGAGGGTTCCGAAACAATCAAGGATATGCACCGGCTAGCCAAACTTATGGACCTTACCAAGACCGTAGTAGGCTTAACTATGGTAATGACCACTGCGAAAATCCCGCTCCAAAAGAGCAACCGAAGTTGAAGACAGCTCCACTGATGGAGAACTTGCAAAAGATGGTTGATCACACCCAAAGTTTTCTCAAACGTTATGAAGAAGATTCTGAGAAGACTAGTGCAAGGCTTGATCGGTTGGAAGAGAGCACTAGGCTTGCCCATCAAAAGATGCAAGAGTTGATCGACCGAGGAGCAAGGGAAGCTGCCTAGCAACACTGAGAAGTCGATGTCTATTACCTTGGTTGGTGATCTACCTGTTGAAATCACCATCAAGAAGGTTGCTAAGTGCAAGTGTTGCAAGGAGGAAGAACCCACACTGGCCAAGGAAGAAGAGAAGGACCTTGGTTCTAACGAGAGTGAAGAGGAGCAAGAGGATCCCGAGCCACTCCCTCAAAGTTTCGATGTTAAGTTAGGGATTGGTGAACTTGAAGATGTCCGTGCTACGCTAGACACGAGATCCTACTCTAATGTGCTCCCAATGAATGTGTTCGAGAAGAGCAGCCTTGGAAAACTATCGGAGCATAAGGCTATTGTGCAATTGGCGGATGGATCCTTTGTGAGACCCGAAGGCGTTGTGAAGAACGTATTGGTCAAGATTGGTGAAGATTCTGTATACACCAATTTTGTAGTTATGCCGGCGTCTACACCTGGGATGGGGGGTGTTGTTCTCTTGGGGCGAACGTTCTTAACCAAACTATGCTCCGTGATAGACATCTACCGAAGGACTTGCACCATTGAGGTGGATGGCAAACGACATGTGTTGCGAGCCATATCTGATCCACCTGATCACTTCAATGCTTCTCACACTATTCACTACTGTGGTCTTGCTGTCTATGTTCATTCTTATTCACATGTTCGTGGCATGAGGAGAAGATCCATGAAGGGGAAGTCTAGTACCGTCAAGAAGAAGAGCTAGGCGCAAGAAGGAGTCGAGTCAAAGACAATAAACAATGGCGCTATCCGGGAGGCAACCCGGAGTTTTTATCGCTTTTTTACCGCTTTATTGCATGCATTCATACTTGAACAATTTGCTTTTCTTATGTGAATTTGTTCATCTCTGTGTCGTATGTGCTTATGTTTGTGTTTGAGTGAACTTTTTCGAGTGGTTTTATGAGAAAAATGGTTTTCGGGGATTAAAAAACCGCAATTTTTTCGAAAGTTTCGTCTCCCCACCTCAGGAGGTGGGGGGCGAATCGCCCCCCATGTCCAGAGAGCTCCGCGCTCTCTGGACGTGCGGGGCGATTCGCCCCACATGCGGGCGACTCGTCCCACACCAGGGGCGACTCACCCCACGAGTTCTGCAGAAATAAAAACGCGAGAAACTCCCCTTTCTCCTCATTTTCTTCATCTTCTCCACTTCTTACTCCCCAAAATCCGAAAAAAACGAAAATACTTCAATCCTTCATAGAATCTTCAATCTTCCATCAAATTTTGTGTTATTTAGCTTCAATCGAAGCCCATTACGTGCTCTTTCTTTTCATCCGAACAACTTTCACTCTAGTGCATTTGTTTTCCAGATCTGAGGTATCTTCACATAAACCCTAATTTTTCAAATTTGGGGGTTTTCTGTTTTGAGCTTCAATTAGGCTTATATGATGTATGGGTAGGTTGTTTGTGCGATTAGAAACGTTATTTACTATCAATTGCATGCTCAATTATGCTTGGATTGTTGATTTGAGAATTTTGCTACTAGATGTTTTTTTCTTGTTATGCAATGTATCTTTTTCTTCGATTCCATACATATGATTGTGTTTACTGATGTAATGATGATGGATATGATTGTAGAATGCATAATTGTTGGGTATGAGGATTTATGCTGTTAGAATATTTCGCTACTATGGTATGAATTGAGCCTTATTATTTAGGTTATTGGTTGTCTAGCACGAGCGTAATACGATATGTACATGTCGAAATTATTTTGGTGTGTTGCATATTAGTAGCTAGATTAGACATGAAGGATTTGCGGAGCTCGATTGTTGATTTTATCACTCGTGTGTTTCGCTCTTACATTAGCATATGCATGAGTCAGTTTTGTGTCATACGAGGTACTAACTGCTGTTTGTAGGAACCATGCCATAAAGGGAGAGAAGCACTCCCATTTGGCTACTATGAAGTATTGGAGGGGGATCGATTACAACCATGTCAAGGAGAGTGATCTCGTTAGAGGTGCGTTCGAGTCCCGGGCTCTTGCAACAACGTCGCGGTTTATCCAAAAGGAGGGGCGAGAATCCACCTGGAGTAAGGACTCCTATGCCTATTCATGCACCACCGAAGGGATAGAAACAATTATTACGTCATCAATCTATCACAAGGACCGCAAGGTTCGAGTGAATAGGAAGGCACCGGGACGACCTCACCACAACGGGTTCAGTCTTGAGTCGACAGTGGTGAGAATGTTCCGAATCGCTAGCTTGGTTCCAAAACATAATGACATGGACACCCAGCCCCTCTTAGGGGTTCCCCTTGACTGCCTCTAAAGGGAGCACCATATAGACATCGGGGGCATCAACCGTAGAGAATGTGGTCGACATTGGAAAAAATGGAAGAAGACCTCTGAGTATCCGAGCATCTTACTGTAACTTCCTCGGGGTGTAAAACGTTGGAGAGGGAGGCTCTGATACCACTGCTCTTTCCCCTTCAACAGTTCACAACCTATTGGAGAGCTACAAGATGGACGATTCCATAACTTCGGCGGCTAATCTTGAGGATTCTCTTCGACAATGCAACTCTACTGGTGACAATGGTGATGACAGTAGTGACAATGAAGACCATAGGGACAATGAGGATGCCATGAATACTGATGGAGGAGTTGGCCCTATCCATGGAACTACCACCACCACCACGAGCTCCGATGATCACCTATAAGGCCCCTCGAGCAGTCTCAATACCTTGCATTCAACATACTCAGCCGACCGAGGCCAAACCACGCGGTAACATCTAGTATCACATCTTATTTCCTCATTTTCTTACTGCTAGGGACTAGCTTTAAATTCATGAGGGGGGGTGGGATTTAAGTGGACTAGTGTTGTTAGTTTGGAGCTTGCCATTGATGGTTTAGAGCTTGAGATTGGTAGGATGAGTATAGTACCTTGCATGTTTATCCGTCTGCATTTGCATTTGCACGTTTACTGCTTTCTTAGTTTTTAGTTGCATACACTACATTCATCCTAGGATAGTCTTGCATGTTTTATGTGGAGTTTATTGCCAAATTTTTTGAACTTTTTTATTGGGTAGATTAACTAATTATGACATTGATCATATGCTTCATCTCTATGAATTTGTTTGAGGTTTTTCTCGCTTGGCTTGTCATATTTATGTATTGCACTTAGTTAAGCTTGGTAGTCTCGACATCACTTAGTGGTGTTTTCTCTACTGCGGTTCACGAAGTCCTTTATAATAGGATGATGCATGTTAGGGTCTTATGGTTGTTTTCCCGAGTAATTATGTACATAAGAGGCAACAAGTCTTCACCTTGCTATAACTGACACAACAGGTTGTTGCTGTAACGTGTGATCCTTTGTTTGCGACCTATTCTTCCGAATAGGTTTGGGGAGGGGGTTACGCTATCATTAGACTTGTTTTTCGTTTTTCAATTGTGTGTTGTGAGTTTATTTTTCCTTTTTCGTAAATTTTGTACTCCAACCTATTCTTTCGAATAGGTTTGGGGAGGTCGTTTGTGTGTCATTTTTATTTCTTTTTCGTTGTGCTACTGCTGGCTCAAAAAAAAATCAAAAAAAAAGAAGAAAAATTCCAGAAAAAAAAGAAAAAAAAACTGGAAAATAAAAAAAAAGAGAAAAAGAAAAATACCCCAAAAAAGCAAAGAAGGGTCCAAAAAAAGAGCCAAAAAGCAGTTTAGCAAAGTGTTATCTCATTTTTCAATTTTTATAATGTTCGTAATCGTGTTGTAATTTTTTGTCTTTTGTTTTTGAGTATCATCTGTTCTAGACCACCCTCGTCCTGCCATTTAGGAAGTGGTGAATAGCTTAAGGCCTTGCTTGAGAGATGGGTAGAATAAGAGAGTGTTATCTTCTTTATGGAACCCTCCTTCGTTTGATGAGAGTCAGTATTGGTTCGACCTCCATGAGGAAAAGTCTTAACTTGGTGAACAGTAGTAAGTCCTCAGTTTCATAGGCACGGGACAACCATTCGCATTCTAACATGTTTCATTACGTCGTCACTGACTAGGTCCAGGTAGAGAATGTTACGAGAGACTATCTTGTCTTGACATAAGTGCTTATGTGAATGTGTATGAGTCAATCGAGACATTCTTCAACCTAAATTCATGTTATGATTTGTATGGTTTTTGTTCATATGTTTTTTGATAGATTCAATAAATTAGTTCATTTTATTTGGCATCAGACTTCATTTTTTGTGTTGCATTGTTTTTTGCATTAGCGTCTAGCTTAGTTGCTTGAGGACAAGCAAAGGTTCGGTTTGGGGAGTTTAATGAATGTGTATTTTACACTTTCATTTGAGTCTTTTTTCACCAATTTAGCTATCCTCTATTAGAATAGTGTCACGTTTCCCTTTAGTTTGTATTTTACAAGTTTTGAGTGAAAAACGAGGTTTTCCGGGCAATTATATTGAAGTAGACAAGGAATTGATGTTCCGAAGGCCTAATTGGAGTATCCAGAAGATTACGGATAGGATTTGAAGTCTAGGGGTCGAATCTGAAAGCTAAAAGGTCATTAGAAGGCAAAAACCGAGTCCGAAAAGGAAAAGATATCCAAAAACGCGTCGAAAACGCGTTTCAGCCGAAAAAACCTCCCGGGCGAGTCGCCCGGGACGTGGGACGAATCGCCCCACACCAGGAGAATCGCCCGGTGTGTGGGGCGACTCGCCCCACACCTGCCGAACCACTATATATAGTTGCTCAGTTTTCTCCGTTTTTTATACTTTCTCAGACCTTTTCTCTCACCTTTCTCATTAGTTTTAGGTAGGATTCTCCAGAGCCTGTTCTGGGGGTTCTTAGCTTAGGAGATACTTTTTCTAGCGTTTTGGAGCTTGTAAGATCGTGTTTCTTCGGAGATTGACAACCTTCGGTAACATTGTATCTTACAGTTTTTCTATTTATATTTATATATCTTTCAACATGTTTTCATTCAATCTTGCTATGATTTCTGTTGATTGCATAACATCTATGAGTAGCTAAACTTCTCGTTGGTGATAGTATGTGATTTCTTAGCGAAGGGTTAATAATTATGCTAATGGCTATATCGCGCATTATACTTTGAGTTATTGCTTTATTTCTTTGATCTATCTAAAACCTCTATCTTCGTAGTGTTGAATAATTACGGAACACAATTGGACAATTCATTGATCAAAGGTCTCTATGCAAAACCGGGGACTTCATGCATGATTATTAACCTGCTATGCTTTGAATGACCATACTATCACCAATGTCAATTATCTGTTAAGAAAAACCTTTGCTAAGTCGTCTGTTGATTTTATTTTCTTAAGTTAGATTGGATAAAGCTAGTTATAGTCCTTAGAGATCGACACTCGAGGTTATTTTACTGCTACACTACGGTTTTCGTTGTAGTTGTGATATGCCTTTGGCTTAATACAAATTTATTTGATTAATTAGAATCTGACAAATTCTACGTTCATCAAATTGGGAGGAGGAACTTGGGTGTTACGCAGGGATTAAAGCCATGGAGAGTGTTTTCGAGATAGCACACGCAGGGCAAGCTGAGAACAATCCTCGCATCGAAAAGGCTTTTGAAGCAGTCGAAGTAACTGAGCAACTTATCAAGGAACTTAGCCTGTTGAAGTGTGAAAAGTGCGGAAAAGCAGTCAAAGACGCCCCCCTAGAAGTGGGGGGCGAACCGCCCAGTGTGGGGGGCGAATCGCCCCCACAGACAGAGACATGATTATTAACCTGCTATGCTTTGAATGACCATACTATCACCAATCTCCATTATCTGTTAAGAAAAACCTTTGCTAAGTCGTCTGTTGATTTATATTCTTAAGTTAGATTAGATAAAGCTAGTTATAGTCCTTAGAGATCGACACTCGAGGTTATTTTACTGCTACACTACGGTTTTCGTTGTAGTTGTGAATTGCCTTTGGCTCAATACAAATTTATTTGATTAATTGAGTCTCACAAACCGGTTCATCAAATTGGCGCCGTTGCCGGGGACTATACTCCTTTTTTCTGTTTAGCTTTTTTATATTTTTAGCATTCAATTCCTAGTTCTAGTAGTTTTTAGTTTTCCTATTTAATCTCTCTATGATACTCCTTTCCTAGTTTGTTACAGATAGTGTATGCGACATACACGATCTAGAGGAACACCGCTTGCTGATTCAATTGCTGAGATCGACAGAGTCTACCACCAAAGAAGGCGACTACTTCAAAGGCGTGAACTAGAGGAAATAGAGGATACCGATTTCTCTGAATCTCTACACAGTCTTTTCAAGGAAATCGACGGAATGGCAGAAGCTGGACCACTGAAAGCATGGGTTCAACCCTCCAAGGATCGTATGAGGGGACCGGCGATTGTTCTTTCGTCTGCAACTCGTGATCTGGAAATCAAGAACCACGCGTTCCAACAACTTCCGAGGTTCTATGGCTTAGCAAGGGAAGATGTGATGGGGTACTTGCACGATATCGATGATTTCATCAACCAACTCCCACGACCCGGAGCTGAAATAACAACGGATGAGTTGAGGATGAAGGTTTTTGCTACGGGACTTGGCGACAAAGCCAAGTCATGGTTGAGTTCTCTACCGGCGGGCTCGCTGGACACTTGGGAGAAGGTTTTTTCAGCTTTCATGGAAAAATACTTCCCTCACACCTTGACTACCGCGCTTAAGGCGCAAATCACTGGGTTCAAACAAGACTATGATGAGACCACCTACACCGCGTTTGAGAGGTTCCAAGACCTCATGAACAAGTGCCCTCACCATGGTTTTGAGCTTTCGGATCTAGTCCAACACTTCTACAATGGACTAACCTTCGAGAACCAACAAGTGGTGGACTTCCAATGCCGTGGCAATATTTGGGAGGAAACCGCAGAAGCCGTCTGGGCAGTTTTCAAAAGGCTTGCTAAGGATTCGCATATGATGATGGCAACTGGGTTCAAGGAGGCGAAGAGGAAGCCTTTGCTACAGAATTCGGTACTCAAGAAGCTAGCTACGGACAAGACGGTAGGAATCCTCGAGGTGGATTTTGGAGAAGAGGGTTCCGAAACATCAAGGATATGCACCGGCTAGCCAAACTTATGGCCCTAACCAAGACCGTAGTAGGCTTAACTATGGTAATGACCACTGTGAAAATCGGGCTCCAAAAGAGCAACCAAAGTCGAAGACAGCTCTACTGATGGAGAACTTGCAAAAGATGGTTGATCACACCCAAAGTTTTCTCAAACGTTATGAAGAAGATTCTGAGAAGACTAGGGCAAGGCTTGATCGGTTGGAAGAGAGCCCTAGGCTTGCCCATCAAAAGATGCAAGAGTTGATCGACCGAGGAGCAAGTAGGGACCAAGGGAAGCTGCCTAGCAACACTGAGAAGTCGATGTCCATTACCTTGGTTGGTGATCTACCTGTTGAAATCACCATCAAGAAGGTTGCTAAGTGCAAGTGTTGCAAGGATGAAGAACCCCCACTGGCCAAGGAAGAAGAGAAGGACATTGGTTCTAACGAGAGTGAAGAGGAGCAAGAGGATCCCGAGCCACTCCCTCAAAGTTTCGATGTTAAGGTAGGGATTGGTGAACTCTAAGATGTTCGTGCTACGCTAGACACGGGATCCTACTCTAATGTGCTCCCAATGAATGTGTTCGAGAAGAGTAGCCTTGGAAAACTATCTGAGCATAAGGCTATTGGCGGATGGATCCTTTGTGAGACCCGAAGGCGTTGTGAAGAACGTATAGGTCAAGATTGGTGAAGCTTCTGCATACACCAATTTTGTAGTTATGTCGGCGTCTACACCTGGGATGGGGAATGTTGTTCTCTTGGGGCGAACGTTCTTAACCAAACTACGCTCCATGATAGATATCTACCGAAGGACCTGCACCATTGAGGTGGATGGTAAACGACATGTGTTGCGAGCCATATCTGATCCACCTGATCACTTCAATGCTTCTCACACTATTCACTATTGTGGTCTTGCTGTCTATGTTCATTCTTATTCACAGGTTCGTGGCATGAGGAGAAGATCCATGAAGGGGAAGTCTAGTACCCTCAAGAAGAAGAGCTAGGCGCAAGAAGGAGTCGAGTCAAAGACTATAAACAATGGCTCTATCCGGGAGGCAACCCGGAGTTTTTATCGTTTTTTTACCGCTTTATTGCATGCATTCATACTTGAACAATTTGCTTTTCTTATGTGAATTTGTTCATCTCTGTGTCGTATGTGCTTATGTTTGTGTTTGAATGAACTTTTTCGAGTGGTTTTATGAGAAAAATTGTTTCGGGGATTAAAAAACCGCAATTTTTTCGAAAATTTCGTCTCCCCACTTCAGGAGGTGGGGGACGAATCGCCCCCCATGTCCAGAGAGCTCCGCGCTCTCTGGACGTGCGGGGCGATTCGCCCCGCACGGGGCGACTCGCCCCACGAGTTCTGCAAAAATAAAAACACGAGAAACTCCCCTTTCTCCTCATTTTCTTCATCTTCTCCACTTCTTACTCCCCAAAATCCGAAAAAAAACGAAAATACTTCAATCCTTCATAGAATCTTCAATCTTCCATCAAATTTTGTGTTATTTAGCTTCAATCGAAGCCCATTACGTGCTCTTTCTTTTCATCCGAACAACTTTCACTCTAGTGCATTCGTTTTCTACATCGGAGGTATCTTCACATAAACCCTAATTTTTCAAATTTGAGGGTTTTCTGTTTTGAGCTTCAATTAGGCTTATATGATGTATGGGTAGGTTGTTTGTGCGATTAGAAACGTTATTTACTATCAATTGCATGCTCAATTATGTTTGGATTGTTGATTTGAGAATTTTGCTACTAGATGTTTTTATCTTGTTATGCAATGTATCTTTTTCTTCGATTCCGTACATATGATTGTGGTTACTGATGTAATGATGATGGATATGATGGTAGAATGCATAATTGTTGGGTATGAGGATTTATGATGTTAGAATATTTCGCTACTATGGTATGAATTGAGCCTTATTATTTAGGTTATTGGTTGTCTAGCACGAGCGTAATACGATATGTACATGTCAAAATTATTTTGCTGTGTTGCATATTAGTAGCTAGATTAGACATGAAGGATTTGCGGAGTTCGATTGTTGATTTTATCACTCGTGTGTTTCGCTCTTACATTAGCATATGCATGAGTCAGTTTTGTGTCATACGAGGTACTAATTGCTGTTTGTAGGAACCATGCCACAAAGGGAGAGAAGCACTCCCGTTTGGCTACTATGAAGTATTGGAGGGGGATCGATTACAACCATGTCAAGGAGAGTGATCTCGTTAGAGGTGCGTTCGAGCCACGGGCTCTTGCAACAACGTCGCGGTTTATCCAAAAGGAGGGGCGAGAATCCACCTGGAGTAAGGACTCCTATGCCTATTCATGCACCACCGAAGGGATAGAAACAATTATTACGTCAGCAATCTATCACAAGGACCGCAAGGTTCGAGTGAATAGGAAGGCACCGGGACGACCTCACCACAACGGGTTCAGTCTTGAGTCGACAGTGGTGAGAAAGTTCCGAATCGCTAGCTTGGTTCTAAAACATAATGACATGGACACCCAGCCCCTCTTAGGGGTTCCCCTTGACTGCCTCTAAAGGGAGCACCATATAGACATCGGGGGCATCAACCGTAGAGAATGTGGTCGACATTGGAAAAAATGGAAGAAGACCTCTGAGTATCCGTGCAGCTTACTGTAACTTCCTCGGGGTGTAAAACGTTGGAGAGGGAGGCTCTGATAACACTGCTCTTTTCCCTTCAACAGTTCACAACCTAATGGAGAGCAACAGGATGGACGATTCCATAACTGCGGCGGCTAATCTTGAGGATTCTCTTCGACAATTCAACTCTACTGGTGACAATGGTGATGACAGTAGTGACAATGAAGACCATAGGGACAATGAGGATGCCATGAATACTGATGGAGGAGTTGGCCCTATCCATGGAACTACCACCACCACCACGAGCTCCGATGATCACCTATAAGGCCCCTCGAGTAGTAACAATACCTTGCATCCAGCATACTCAGGCGACTGAGGCCAAACCACGCGGTAACATCTAGTATCACATCTTATTTCCTCATTTTCTTACTGCTAGGGACTAGCTTTAAATTCATGAGGGGGTATGGGATTTAAGTGAACTAGTGTTGTTAGTTTGGAGCTTGCCATTGATGGTTTAGAGCTTGGGATTGGTAGGATGAGTATAGTACCTTGCATGTTTATCCGTCTGCATTTGCATTTGCACGTTTACTGCTTTCTTAGTTTTTAGTTGCATACACTACATTCATCCTAAGATAGTCTTGCATGTTTTATGTGGAGTTTATTGCCAAATTTTTTGAACTTTTTTATTGGGTAGATTAACTAATTATGACATTGATCATATGCTTCATCTCTATGGATTTGTTTGAGGTTTTTCTCGCTTGGCTTGTCACATTTATGTATTGCACTTAGTTAAGCTTGGTAGTCTCGACATCACTTAGTGGTGTTTTCTCTACTACGGTTCACGAAGGCCTTTATAATAGGATGATGCATGTTAGGGTCTTATGGTTGTTTTCCCGAGTAATTATCTACCTAAGAGGCAACAAGTCTTCACCTTGATTTGAGATTGCTAAATGCCTAGGAAGGAGGTAGTGTGAGTTTTGTGATCCTTTGTTTGCGACCTATTCTTCCGAATAGGTTTGGGGAGGGGGTTACGCTATCATTAGACTTGTTTTTCGTTTTTCAATTGTGTGTTGTGAGTTTATTTTTCCTTTTTCGTAACTTTTGTACTCCAACCTATTCTTTCGAATAGGTTTGGGGAGGTCGTTTGTGTGTCATTTTTATTTCTTTTTCGTTGTGCTACTGCTGGCTAAAAAAAAAAATCAAAAAAAAAGAAGAAAAATTCCAGAAAAAAAAGAAAAAAAAAACTGGAAAATAAAAAAAAAGAGAAAAAGAAAAATACCCCAAAAAAGCAAAGAAGGGTCCAAAAAAAGAGCCAAAAAGCAGTTTAGCAAAGTGTTATCTCATTTTTCAATTTTTATAATGTTCGTAATCGTGTTGTAATTTTTTGTCTTTTGTTTTTGAGTATCATCTGTTCTAGACCACCCTCGTCCTGCCATTTAGGAAGTGGTGAATAGCTTAAGGCCTTGCTTGAGAGATGGGTAGAATAAGAGAGTGCTATCTTCTTTATGGAACCCTCCTTCGTTTGATGAGAGTCAGTATTGGTTCGACCTCCATGAGGAAAAGTCTTAACTTGGTGAACAGTAGTAAGTCCTCAGTTTCATAGGCACGGGACAACCATTCGCATCCTAACATGTTTCATTACGTCGTCACTGACTAGGTCCAGGTAGAGAATGTTACGAGAGACTATCTTGTCTTGACATAAGTGCTTATGTGAATGTGTATGAGTCAATCGAGGCATTCTTCAACCTAAATTCATGTTATGATTTGTATGATTTTTGTTCAAATGTTTTTTGATAGATTCAATAGATTAGTTCATTTCATTTGGCATGAGACTCCATTTTTTGTGTTGCATTGTTTTTTGCATTAGAGTCTAGCTTAGTTGCTTGAGGACAAGCAAAGATTCGGTTTGGGGAGTTTGATGAATGTGTATTGTACACTTTCATTTGAGTCTTTTTTTCACCAATTTAGCTATCCTCTATGATAATTTAGCTATATTTTAGTGCATTTTATTAGAATAGTGTCACGTTTCCCTTTAGTTTGTATTTTACAGGTTTTGAGTGAAAAACGAGGTTTTCCGGGCAATTATATTGAAGTAGACAAAGAATTGATGTTCCGAAGGCCTAATTGGAGTATCCAGAAGATTCCGGATAGGATTTGAAGTCTAGGGGTCGAATCTGAAGGCTAAAAGGTCACTAGAAGGAAAAAACCGAGTCCGAAATGGAAAAGATATCCAAAAACGCGTCGAAAACGCGTTTCAGCCGAAAAAACCTCCCGGGCGAGTCGTCCGGGACGTGGGGTGAATCGCCCCACACCAGGCGAATCGCCCGGTACTCGCCCCACACCTTCCGAACCACTATATATAGTTGCTCAGTTTTCTCCGTTTTTCATACTTTTTCAGACCTTTTCTCTCACCTTTCTTATTAGTTTTAGGTAGGAATTCTCCAGAGCCTGTTCTGGGGATTCTTAGCTTAGTAGATACTTTTTCTTAGCGTTTTGGAGCTTGTAAGATCGCGATTCTTCAGAGATTGACAACATTCGGTAACATTGTATCTTACAGTTTTTCTATTTATATTTAGGGATTATTACGTCTACACCCCCTGCTAGATAGCACCTTTTCATCTGAAGGACCATCGTATTTTTAATTACATCTGGATCCATTTTTCCTTATCCGAGTTGACCAAAAAATATTGGCCTTTTCTCTCTCTTCTCCCCAAACATGGCCTTAGATTTTCTTTTTTAATTTATCTTTTTTTTTCCTTTTTACTTTTTTTTCTTCTTCTTATTAAAAAATCCGGTGCCGGAATCCGGCACCGGAACCGGTCAGAGATACCACGCAGCTCCGGTCAGAGCTGCCATGGCAGCTCCGATCTGGGCTGCCACGCAGCTCCAGATCGGAGCTGCCCTCTGACCGGAGCTGCCATGGCAGCTTCCGATCTGGAGCTGCGTGGCAGCTCTGACCGGAGCTGCCACCGGTTTCGGTGCCGGATTTCGGCCTCAGATTTTTGAAGAAGAAGAAGGAAAAAAAAAAGGAAAAAGGATTGAAAAAAAAAATTTTGGGACTTATTTTTTCATATTAATGTTGTTGGGATAGATTTGCAATTACATTTGGGATCCATTTGAAAATTTTCAAAGTTTTTCGTGTAAATTTCATAAACTAGAAAATACTGAGGGTCAATGTATAATAAACATAAATTAATATTGTTTGGTCAATGCAAAATTCTGAATTTTGACCAGGGGCAAAAATGTACTTTCCACGTTTTAATTCTCGAAAAGTCAAGATCGTGGACCTGGATGTAATTAAAATCCATCTAGTTGGAGACTATATGTAATTGATGAACTAATGGTCCGTTATATGTAATTAGGACATCTAAGAGGGGTACTGTATGTAATTTGCCCTTATATTTATATATCTTTCAACATGTTTTCATTCAATCTTGCTATGATTTCTGTTGATTGCATGACATCTATGAGTAGCTAAACTTCTCGTTGGTGATAGTATGTGATTTCTTAGCGAAGGGTTAATAATTATGCTAATGGCTATATCGCGCATTATACTTTGAGTTATTGCTTTATTTCTTTGATCTATCTAAAACCTCTATCTTCGTAGTGTTGAATAATTACGGAACACAATTGGACAATTCATTGATCAAAGATCTCTATGCAAAACCGGGGAATTCATGCATGATTATTAACCTGCTATGCTTTGAATGACCATACTATCACCAATCTCCATTATCTGTTAAGAAAAACCTTTGCTAAGTCGTCTGTTGATTTATATTCTTAAGTTAGATTAGATAAAGCTAGTTATAGTCCTTAGAGATCGACACTCGAGGTTATTTTACTGCTACACTACGGTTTTCGTTGTAGTTGTGAATTGCCTTTGGCTTAATACAAATTTATTTGATTAATTGAGTCTGACAAACCGGTTCATCAACTACGCACAACGACAAGGGAGTCGTTTTCATGATCATTTATGTTGATGAAATTTTGATCATGGGAAACAATGTCTCTATGCTAGAAGAGACTAAAGTTTGGTTATCAAGTACCTTCTCAATGAAGGACTTGGGTGAAGCGAACTACATCCTAGGGATAAAGATCTATAGAGATAGGTCCAAGAGGATGTTAGGATTGACACAGTCCACCTACATCGACAAAATATTCAAGCGTTATAAGATGGACGACTCAAAGAGAGGCTTTCTCCCAGCTAGGCATGGGATCGGGCTATCAGTTAAGGATAGTCCTAAAACTGATGAAGAAAGAAAGGCCATGAGTCGTGTGCCCTATAAATGCTTCGGCAGTAGGGTCTATTATGTATGTAATGAATTGCACAAGGCCAGATGTGGCATATGCGCTTAGTGTCACTTGTCGACACCAACAGAATCCAGGAGTACCTCACTGGACTGCTGTAAAGAACATTCTTAAGTACCTTCGACGGACTAAGGAAATGTTCTTGGTGTTTGGTGGAGAACCAGAATTAAAGATGTCTGGTTATGTCGACGCTGGATTTGAATCAGATTCTGATGACTTTAAGTCACAGACAGGATACGTATTCAAATTGAACGGAGGAGCTATCTGTTGGAAGAGTTCTAAGCAAGCCACGATTGCTGACTCATCCACAGAAGCCGAGTACATTGCTGCATCAGAAGCATCGAAAGAAGCTGTCTGGATTTCAGAGTTCTTGAAGGAATTGAGGGTTGTTCCTGCTCCTAGTCCAATAACGATTTATTGTGACAACACGGGCGCCGTCGCTCAAGTCAAGGAGTCTAGATCTACAAACAAGAACAAACATGTACTTAGAAAGTATCACGTTATACGTGAGATTATTGATAGAGGAGAAGTTAGTATAGAACGTGTCTCAACCACGGACAACGTGGCAGATCCTTTCACCAAGGTCTTATCAGTGGATGTCCACTTAAGACATTATGTTAATCTAGGTATTAAGCATAAAGGTGACTGGCTCTAGTCCAAGTGGGAGATTGATAGTGTATATGTCCTAGAGACAGTCTTTATTAAGGGCAGACAACCCTTATTAAGGGTGTTAGTAATTGTAGGAAATTACCTCTAAGGTTAATGCAGCGGAATTCAAAATTTTCCTACATGGATCGTTTATTGAATAATCATTTAACATGCTTCATATAAATGACTTACCCGTTATCCAGCTTCCAGCTTCCATTAATGAATGATCTAATCATGAATTTGTTCTTCAAAGAACAATTGATGATCTTCTAAAGATTCTGACTGAACTCAGAACAATTCTAAGCTGCCTACGTACCCTCAGGATCAAGTCAAACGTAGTTCAATTCTTCGTTGATGAATTCTCCATGGATGCTAGGAAATCCATATTCATAATCTACATTAAGCAAAACAAGAAATCTCAAAGATCATAATAAAATGAGAATTAATCCAAGAAGAAAAGAAAAGAGTTAGAACGAATACAACCGTGTAGAACAAACCCAAAAGAGAAGGAAAGCTCTAAGCCACAATCAGCAACAACACGTAAAAACCCTTACTCTCTATCTACTGCAGCCGCAGCCCTAGATAGGTAAAACGCTGATATAGTGTTTTACATGGGCCTGGCCCAGTTGGTATGTGTGCAGACTAATTTTCTGGAGATCACGGGTTCGAAGCCCATCACTAGCAACCTTTTCTTTTGGGCTTTTAACACATGAACCTCATTCTAAATTGGTTCAAATGCACATTCTAACTTTAATTAAATTAAATATAATTTAATCTAATTATTCTTTTCTTCTTTTATTAATTAAATCAAATTTAATTAATTTACTTTCTAAAAGTATAAATTAATTAAGTACATTGAATTCAATTCAACTTAATTAATTAATTCTATCAAATAGAACATTCTCAACAATATTAAATTAAATATTTATCAATCCAACTGATATTTTATTTAATATAGTAATTACGTCATAAATCCAATTTTAACTTAATTAATGATTTCCATCAAATGAAATGTCATTTACAATAGTAAATCAAATCTTATCAATCCAATTGACATTTAATTTACCCTAATGCTTAATCGGGAGAATTATCACCTAGTTGTATATGACCCATAGGCCCTCACATATTAGGCAATGATCAAATCAAGGTCTTTGTGAATATTCCTAGACAATTGTCACTAGACAATACTAATATGTAAGTAACGTTTGTTGAGGAGATACAAACTGCCTGTGATGTAGAGTACTTTGATGATACGGTCCTTTCATTCTCGAATACTCGAATGAGTCTAGAATATGGATTAGTGTCTATTCCAATAACTCATCCATTGTCTCTCAATCTTCTTAGTCGATCTAGATGATTATGTCCAAACACCATTTTGACATATATCTTTGCAGTGGCCACTGACTAACGAACGCAATAATATGAGATGTAGAGTATTCTCTCCTTGAATCTATTCGGACGAATGAATCATGATCTTGGTCCAATCACTCACACCATATGCTTCCTAATATACCCAACGCATGTCGTATCTACCCTACTTTAAGAGTGCAAGCGTTGCGCATGGTCAAAGTATATTATTCCACATATGATGTAGTATTGACCTCAAGTCTGAGGACTATTACACCACCCTACAATCCGATACTCCCATAGACACTTAAATAGAATTTACCAAATGGTTTCTCGGCTGGGCATGCCAACACTCTCCAAAGTGTCCATGTGTCCATCATGAATAACCAAGCTATTCGCAGCAGTGAGAACTACTACATCCTCGAAGGATCTGATGCAACACATGCTAGTCTCTATCGCATCATTGATATTCCATATCTCAATGACCATCAACTAGTGGCTAATTTTAGGACTTAAGTTCTGACACGCAAGCTCCCACTAACTTGGTGATTATCTTTAGTCTTTGGGAACATCTTACAGAATAATTCAAACAACCAAATAATCTATTCAGTAAATGTAATGCCAATTGTATTTATGTATGCTTAAATAAATGTAACATAAATAAATACCAATAAGCTGAATGCGGTAAAGTACATATCGTCCTTAATGTTGGTTGTCTCTAGGACATATATACTTTCAATCTCCCACTTGGCCTAGAGTCAATCACTCATGTGTGTCTAACATTTAGATTCTTGGAATGGCTAACTTGTCTCTCCAAAGACAAGGTTTTGTGAAAGAATCAGCGTAGTGTCCTCACGGAGAAATTACTTTATTTGTTTATGTTGCAATCTATCAGTGGTTTCCAAACCAATGATAGTGTCTCAGTAGATCCATGCTAGTATCATAAGATCTTGGTTCCTTTGCATGTGCAGTCGCCTTAGTATAATCGCAATTTCACAATTTGATTACTAACACTTGGAACTACCCCTTGTTCTTCTAAGAACCTTCTAGCATAATCATACATGACATAGGTTGTTGAATCTATACATCATTAGATCTAATATAATATGATACTATTACTATAATGAATACAAAATTATAATTGCAATAAGTCCAATCATCACATTTATAATGAAGCTTACTACTCATATATTTAGTATATATATAAGCTAAGCTCCCACTGTCCATGAAATCCGTTGATAATTCTAAGTCACCTTGACTGTTTGATGTATCACATTTGTACATTTTAGGCGATGGTTGCACTATACAACATCGTGTATATGTACAGAGTTCATACTTCAATAAGACAATCTATTATTGACAGTATAACCATGTGATAATAATAATAGATTCTCCTAGAATTCTATTATTGTTTATCAACACATTATTTATTCAAAATAGTGAATATTATGAAGAATTTGAATATTCTCTCGAACCTATCCAACAAGGTTTCAATATGAAAATATCCTAGAAACTTTCATTCAAGCCCCCTCACAATGAAAGTCTTGAATGACCAATATTTTGACTGTTAACGTGGAAGCTATTTCATATGATGTTGGTGTCAATCATTTTCAATCATATAGATAAGAGCTTCTCACAAAGACTTCTAAAGATGTACAGATGATTCATCTACTTTTGAAATAAGTTAAACTAATTTACTTATTTCAAATGTAAATGATCAAACTCCTAGAGGCTTGCATAAGTCCACAATGGTCTTATCTTATTTGATTTGCATATCCATACATGATTTGAATTCGACACTAAGGCCTATAACTGTGTCAAACACACTTTACAATAAAGTTTCTCCTCAGAAAGTGGTATAGGCTTGTTATCGAATATATCATGCAATTATTAGATGCTTATGCAAGTAAAATCTTATAGGACTGGTCTATAATCCAACCAATAGATAAGATATAGTATGTCTCCCAGACTCAACTATATAATTTTGATTATCCTACACTATGTAGGCATAGACTCCGTTGTTGATATAATACTTTCCTAAAAGAAACTACTACTATGTAATAATAAAATATCAACTTACTTAAGTTTTAAACTTAAGTAATATCTAGTCCATCTCTTAAGATCCTATGGATTTAAGCCACCTCTCAAAATCGATATCAAATATCATTTTGTTAGCTATAGGTTATAAACTCATCCCTGCGTATGACAGTAAATAATCGTGTGATCCTTCTAAAGGATTCCATACAATTCAATTTGTCACGACAATTTACTTAACCTAGGAGTTTGTTCATTTGCGTTCGAATTCGTTTAATTATCCTGAATGTTATAAGACATTCTAATACTGGGACACCCAACAAGTTATAGTGATCAAGGTAGCACTCAAATGCTAACCTTACAAAGAAGAGTGTGCAACTTCCAAGTTGCAATATATTAACTTATGAGAATATCTTATTCTTAAAAGGACTACTCTCAAAATGCTTTCATTAGCTTATGGGCATTACCAAGTAACTTACGCCCACTAACTTCAAGCACTGTTGACTCTTCCCCTGAATCTTTGTCATGGTTAAATGTACCAACCTCATTAGTTAATTTGTGGTCTTGAAACCATTTCAAACATTGTACTTCCATCTAATTCGTTCTTTATAAACTCCTCCAAGTCTTAAAAGAATAGTATGTCAAGAAACAACATCCAATTTGTCTCTTATAAAGATAGAGATAAAGTTTCACAAATTAACACATTCTAAAATCCTATTAATCATGAAGAACTTTAATACATATATGGGACAACCCCATATTCAACTATGTAATAAAGAATCTTACAAAACTATTATGTGTCTCTAAGACTGATTTAGTAAGGATATAATTAGGACACATATTGAGCTTCAATTGCACGTGTAACAAAGTACATGGGTTAATATGTCGAACATAGCATTTCCGTTTCAATGGAACCCATCATGGGAGATTAACCATGTCTAACAAGGTTTAATTAATTCCACTCTATTAGAACCATGGCCTTTCATAACAATCCATAACCATGTTCTAAGTATTATTCTATTGACCCAATCAAAGAATAAAACACTTCGTATAACATGTTTAATCTATTCAGCATTGTGACCTTGTACTTCTCAAGGGCAGTGAACTCGCATCTTCATAAGCGCAAGTGTTTAGACCAAGGGAAATATAAATCACATGGTGAATTAGGACAATTCCCAATTTAAATGCTCACACATGCCTTGCAATGTGTGTCTTCTCAAATTGTTATTTGGTATTCATCATTTTCCAAAAAGATCTAGTGAATACCAATTAATTATAAGATAAAACTACAATTCATATGTTTCAAAACAAATGGTGTTAAGTAGTCTAACTTACTTAACACTTGTCATTGTTATCTCACAAGTTTAACCAAGTTGACAAATAACATAATTTTGGGAAATTAGTTTGTTATGTTGGTCTTCTTATCGTGTATTGACAAAGTCATGTCTTATGGTTAAGAACTTTTGATCCATGTTCTTGAAGACGTCTACCTCTATACTATTAGTGTAACTAAATAGTAGGTAAATCCATTGTCGTCTTAACAAGTACAGGAACAATGTTCTTAACATATGAAATTAATAGTCAAATAATTTCATTTGTAAGTAGTATCCAATACTAAAATTACTTCATAGACATAACCAACTTTCAATACGCAATAATGTGCTTGAATCTCTAAGCAATAATTGCTTTAAGTTCAAGGAATCAAACTTTGCTACCCATACTCTCATTGAATTACTATAATTTCAATAGAGTGAATTATTCGTTAGAAATTTACTCTTTCTTCCAAGGTCATTTTAAGATAAATGGAAATATACTTAGAGCAGCTCTTAGTATATTTATTCTACTTTTCATTCCTTGCGGATTGGTTTAATAGAACCGCTCACCATGAGCACCATTACCCATGGATGATGTTCTTGCAAAAGACTATGAGTAGTAAGCAGCTTTAGTCAATTTCACTTCTATTGTATTTAATATTCACTATGAAATTAATACAAATCATGAAGTGACTTAATAACAAATTAATTGAAGAAATGTTAAGCAATATTCTCTAAGAATTTCAACATCCTCAATTGACTTTCTTATTCCAAATAATATGAGAGCTTGTAAGGAGAAATCAAATTTCAACATTTAAAGACAATACACATTGACTATCATAAGAACTTGTACTCCCACTGAGTTAGCCAAACTCTATAATAGAGGTTGACCAAAGTCATTGTTCATCATACATGTTCTAAGAGGTATCTTCTATAATGTCTTCATATTCTCATGTTGTGTAAGCTACTTGTGTACCATACACGCCTAAGTCGAATACGTTACGTAGTTGTCCTTGTCTGTCCAACTCGAAATACTCAAATTCAAACACAAGACAATCTTGGGTACGTGCATGTCCAAGACAAACTCAATTAAATCAAACGCAAATCACAGTACAGTCAAAATGTCATTGGTAAATAAATTAAACTAATAGTATTCATCAATGTCATTCTACAACAACCTTATAAAACATAATGTAAATAAAGCGTGAATTAAATTTAACTCAACTTAAATAACAATTCACAATATCCTAATTCAGCGACTAAATAATCAAGACCTTTTGACTTATTTAGTTCCATTAATTTTATCATATTCACCGACCCCATTGGAAGAATACGGATTCATTTCTAATATGAATCTTAATGACCAAGATCCAAATCTGCACTACTACAGCCCCTGCTATGGCTGATCACTGTAATAGCCAAATAAGGTAGGTATCTAAACCAATTGTACAATACAACTCTTGGTTGACCAAAGCTACTTTGATCGACGTCCTATAGACTATGCCTGACGCTATGGCGACTCGACATAGCCCAAGTAAGTCACAACCATCACACAGTACCAACTATGGACCTATGAAAGAGACTTTCCACCGGCAAACAGAGTAAGCACTATGGTGCATATTACTCATGAGATTAGATGGTTCCATTCATCATTCAATTATGATGGGTGACGTCGTGCGATCAAATCTAGACTTAAATTTTAGATGGGGAACATTTATGTCGGGGTATTTAATCGCTTAAACAAGATCTTAGATAACTATCAAACATAGGGCGCCGCCTACCCACACATACAATTCGCGGGCAAAGAAATAATGAGTGCCGCCTACTCATGCATACAATATGCGGACAAGCAAGTAATGGGTGCCGCCTACCCATGCATATGACAGATGTGGTCCGGAAACTAGTGGGTGCCGCCTACCCATACATAGGGACATAAAGTGCTATACTGATTTAAAGTAAATCATATAGGCAATCAAACATATGTGAGCAAGTACTTGTGAGTTTAAAGTTTGCAAGAAAATATAATTTGTCTCATCTTTATACTTCTAAAGTATTTATAAATGTTTTATTTCAAAATAAAACATTTACTAATTTCCAAGAAATTAGAATAAATTATAAATCCAATTTATAATAATTTATATGTCATAAATCTCATTTATGAATTATCCAGAAATTTATAAATATTTAAAACAAGATTTCTATAATAATATAGTCTTCTAAAGAATATGTTAATATTTAAACATAGTTTATAAACTATTTATAAACTAACCATCAAGTTTTAAATATTATAAACATCAAGTATGCCACAAAACATTAATATAAGCCTCCAAATGTTATATTAGGATACAAATCTAATTTATAAACTATTTATAAATCAAATATTGAGTTTCTAAAACTCTAGGGGTCCAATTTAAATTTTCAGAGGACTTATACGAATTTACTAAAACTTATCAGGGTTAAATTGAACATACCAAGTATTAAAGGGCTAATGTACAATTTCTAGAAGTACAAATCTAATTTAATTGGACTGAATTGAAGTTTTAAATAATCAAGGACTGAAATTAGTAGTTTCAACAGTGCAGGGGCCTCAGCCACAATAAGGCAGAAGAATCTGTAGAATTGTAACAGAGGTCCCTGATCTTCTACATTCTTTCAAACCAACCCCAATATTTTCATAACATTCAATTCAATCCCTGGTCTTCTGAAAACTTGTAATTGAGTCCCTGTAAATATTCAAAGCTTGCAACTATGTCCAACAATGGAGGTTTTGAATCCAATTTCAAATTCAATCACCCAATCGATGTTCTAAACTCGAATATAACAATGAATCCTCCATTGTTCATCATCTCTCCACCTATATCATCAATCAATTGAATCAAATCCCTCAAAAAACGCCCAATTTTTTTTTTATTTTTATTTGATCGATCGAATCGATCTTGTTTCAAATTGCGATTCCTGTTCGCGTTTCAGTGAGGATTCGTGATGAGAATGGCGTATGCAGCCGAGCTTCAGTGATTGTGATGTAGGATGAAGAAAACGCCAATGGGAGCAACTGAACCGGGGCGGAGAAGCCAAGCTTCCAGTAGCCATGGAAACAGTTTGGGATATAACCCAGTTATTGACACCAACAGGATCGACCCACTGCCCAGGTTTATCTCTTCTATACATACAAATGAAAGAAAGAGAATAAAGTTTAAAACAATAAACCTAGTTCATTATTTTCTCTGCAGCGAATGGGTTTTAGAGGTTTAAACAAGGCCAATCATCCAAGCTAATTAACTAATCCAAATCTAATTAATTAATTAATTAACCTAAAATAGAACCCAGTTCATCTCCACGGATAATTAAATCCAGTTTTATTAAATATCACAAACACCCAGTTCATCGAGATCAGTCTTCAAACATAAAACTCATTTTAAACATAAAATAACATGTAATAATTCATTCAATCAGCCCAGCTCTGATACCACTGTTAGTAAATGTAGGAAATTACCTCTAAGGTTAATGCAGCGGAATTCAAAATTTTCCTACATGGATCGTTGATTGAATAATCATTTAACATGCTTCATATAAATGACTTACCCGTTATCCAGCTTCCAGCTTCCATTAATGAATGATCTAATCATGAATTTGTTCTTCAAAGAACAATTGATGATCTTCTAAAGATTCTGACTGAACTCAGAACAATTCTAAGCTGCCTACGTACCCTCAGGATCAAGTCAAACGTAGTTCAATTCTTCGTTGATGAATTCTCCATGGATGCTAGTAAATCCATATTCATAATCTACATTAAGCAAAACAAGAAATCTCAAAGATCATAATAAAATGAGAATTAATCAAAGAAGAAAAGAAAGAGTTAGAACGAATACAACCGTGTAGAAGAAACCCAAAAGAGAAGGAAAGGTCTAAGCCACAATCAGCAACAATACGTAAAAACCCTTACTTTCTATCTACTGCAGCCGCAGCCCTAGATAGGTAAAACGCTGATATAGTGTTTTACATGGGCCTGACCCAGTAGGTATGTGTGCAGAATAATTTTCTGGAGATCACGGGTTCGAAGCCCATCAGTAGCAACCTTTTTCTTTTGGGCTTTTAACACATGAACCTCATTCTAAATTGGTTCAAATGCATATTCTAACTTTAATTAAATTAAATATAATTTAATCTAATTATTGTTTTTTTCTTTTATTAATTAAATCCAATATAATTAATTTACTTTCTAAAAGTATAAATTAATTAAGTACATTGAATTCAATTCAACTTAATTAATTAATTCTATCAAATAGAACATTCTCAACAATATTAAATTAAATATTTATCAATCCAACTGATATTTTATTTAATATAGTAATTACGTCATAAATCCAATTTTAACTTAATTAATGATTTCCATCAAATGAAATGTCATTTAAATAGTAAATCAAATCTTATCAATCCAATTGACATTTAATTTACCCTAATGCTTAATCGGGAGAATTATCACCTAGTTGTATATGACCCATAGGCCCGCACATATTAGGCAATGATCAAATCAAGGTCTTTGTGAATATTCCTAGACAATTGTCACTAGACAATACTAATATGTAAGTAACGTTTGTTGAGGAGATACAAACTGCCTGTGATGTAGTGTACTTTGATGATACGGTCCTTTCATTCTCGAATACTCGAATGAGTCTAGAATATGGATTAGTGTCTATTCCAATAACTCATCCATTGTCTCTCAATCTTCTTAGTCGATCTAGATGATTATGTCCAAACACCATTTTGACATATATCTTTGCAGTGGCCACTGACTAACGATCGCACTAATATGAGATGTAGAGTATTCTCTCCTTGAATCCTTTCGGAGGAATGAATCCTGATCTTGGTCCAATCACTCACACCATATGCTTCCTAATATATCCAACGCATGCCGTATCTACCCTACTTTAAGAGTGCAAGCGTTGCGCATGGTCAAAGTATATTATTCCACATATGATGTAGTATTGACCTCAAGTCTGAGGACTATTACATCACCCTACAATTTGATACTCCCATAGACACTTAAATAGAATTTACCAAATGGTTTCTCGGCTTGGCATGCCAACACTCTCGAAAGTGTCCATGTGTCCATCATGAATAACCAAGCTATTCGCAGCAGTGAGAACTACTACATCCTCGAAGGATCTGATGCAACACATGCTAGTCTCTATCGCATCATTGATATTCCATATCTCAATGACCATCAACTAGTGGCTAATTTTAGGACTTAAGTTCTGACACGCAAGCTCCCACTAACTTGGTGATTATCTTTAGTCCTTGGGAACATCTTACAGAATAATTCAAACAACCAAATAATCTATTCAGTAAATGTAATGCCAATTGTATTTATGTATGCTTAAATAAATGTAACATAAATAAATACCAATAAGCTGAATGTGGTAAAGTACATATCGTCCTTAATGTTGGTTGTCTCTAGGACATATATACTTTCAAACGGCATATATGTACTATTACACATGTCAACGTAATATATGTTCGTTTGTTTGACTATTAAGTATCGCTTTCATATTTATATTACACCAGGCATACATCATGTCATATCTCTATTCATGTCTGTATTGATATCAAACATGTCCCCTCGGATAGATGACCGATCACATAGATAGTGGGAGCTATGTGAGTTATCGTCTATCCCAAACTCTCCCTAGTCGAGGTTCATCTCGGGTGTAGGGGTCTGAATGAACCAACTGAGACTAGTATGCGTGGAGGTTATACTTGTTAGAGCAAGTGTGAGCCGATCCCACGGCCACGGAACGGATTGTTGTACAATCAAGAAACGTTCCCATAACTCCGCATAGTTGTTCGAAGGGTGATTACCGAACAATGGAAGTACCCACCGGAAACTCCCACCGATGTATACTCTACACCGAAGTGTCTATGGGAACCGGAAAGTTGTCGAAGTGATGTCATTCGTCCTTTGGACTTACAGGACTTTATCATCACATTTGTTGTCCCATATCCTTGGTGGACCCGTCGATGTCAGCTCTGAATAAGCAGTTGACCCAAGACACGATCCAGGATTATGGCTACATACAAATGGGAATGATAAGTGCTTCTGTGAAGGATTCATCTCTCATGTGTAGCACAGGAGAGCACTGCTCATAGTAGTCGTTCATAGTTGTGATTGGTCAAATCGCTGGCCAGCGTATCAATATTATTATGATAGTCATAATAGATATTGGATTCACCAAGAAAATCACTGAAGACGCCCGTGGATGTATTATTGTGATAGACACTTCATCGATCCTAGATGCATTCGAGTCAGTCAGATGAAGGGACGTTACCATCGCCGCGTTGAGCGCAACAGACTTCACAACGAAAGGGTTTGCTTTGAGAAACCTCTCAAACGTCCTCATGTATTAATATTGCAAATGGAACCGTCTAGGAATTCCATTTTGCCTGGTGTAGCGCTTGCTTAATTCAATGAGGCCCTATGGGTCACACTATGTGGTGATTCAGCTTATCCGAATATCCTTGAAGATGGAATCGCAATTAATTTAGAATTAAATGTGATTGATGAATTATAATTGATTTGGAATTAATTGTAAAAAAATTTGTGGCTCAATTAATAATTTGGAATTATTAATTGAATTGGTTGATTAATTGTATTTTATGTAAATACAATTAAAGATTATATTTTAGAAATATAATAGAGGTTTGATTTGAAAGGATATGTTAATTTAGAATTAATATATGCACATGGGCAAAATCTACTTGGAGTTTGAATTGCCTTAGAATTATAAGTGGGTTCCAAAATCGGGACCCACCTATCCCCCCTTTGGCGCGCGCGCGAAGCAGTAGTAGTAGGGGAAGGAGTTCGACTCCTTCCTCTATTAGAAGTCAAGGGATAAGTTAGATTTTCCTGATTGAGTTTTAATTTGATTGGGAATGAATCTAGACTTGAATTGGTTTCCTTGTGCAATAAGAATTAGATTCTTATTCCTTTATGAAGTCTAATTGATTATTCTTTAGGCTTCTATTGACTACTATATATAGTAGACTATTAGAGAGCTTTTATGACATGGTTGAAAACAGTTGATTCAAGATCATTGTTTCTACCAGTTTTCTTAGAGAAAATAAAAAGCTCTCCCCTACCTCTCCATAAGCCGCGCGCGCCACTCGTACCGGAGGAAAATTGCCGCCCCATCTTCTTTGCCACATAAAGAATATCCTAGCATTCTTTCCGATAAGCTGTTCATCCGTGGATACCAAGGTTGAGGTTCTAAGAGCTGGAAACTAACTTTTATTGTCTTGTAGATAATCAAAGTATTGCAGATATCTTCGACTTCGACGAAGGAGAAGATTCACCGGACTATTACGAAGACTTCATCGATTGGCGTATCGATTCGATACCTGTTCTTGCTTTTGGAGTATTGTAAGTCTTCTGATTAACGTGTTTAATATATACGCTATATACATGATCAATTAACCTGCATGTTAAGAACATTTTTGAAATTCCGCTGCGTACCCTAGGGGTAACTCTGACCATATTTTCTTACAGTGCTATCAGTTAAGGATAATCCTAAAACTGATGAAGAAAGAAAGGCAATGATTCGTGTGCCTATGCTTCGGCAGTAGGGTCTATAATGTATGCAATGAATTGCACAAGGCCAGATGTGGCATATGCGCTTAGTGTCACTTGTCGACACCAACAGAATCCAGGAGTACCTCACTGGACTGCTGTAAAGAACATTCTTAAGTACCTTCGACGGACTAAGGAAATGTTCTTGGTGTTTGGTGGAGAACCAGAATTAAAGATGTCTAGTTATGTCGACGCTGGATTTGAATCAGATCCTGATGACTTTAAGTCACAGACAGGATACGTATTCAAATTTAACGGAGGACCTATCTGTTGCAAGAGTTCTAAGCAAGCCACGATTTCTGACTCATCCACAGAAGCCGAGTACATTGCTGCATCAGAAGCACCGAAATAAGCTGTCTGGATTTCAGAGTTCTTGAAGGAATTGAGGGTTGTTCCTGCTCCTAGTCCAATAACGATTTATTGTGACAACACGGGCGCCGTCGCTCAAGCCAAGGAGCCTAGATCTACAAACAAGAACAAACATGTACTTAGAAAGTATCACGTTATACGTGAGATTATTGATAGAGGAGAAGTTAGTATAGAACGTGTCTCAACCACGGACAACGTGGCAGATCCTTTGACCAAGGTCTTCTCAGTGGATGTCCACTTAAGACATTATGTTAATCTAGGTATTAAGCATAAAGGTGACTGGCTCTAGTCCAAGTGGGAGATTGATAGTGTATATGTCCTAGAGATAGTCTTTATTAAGGGCAGACAACCCTTATTAAGGGCATATATGTACTATTACACAGGTCAACGTAATATAATATATGTTTGTTTGTTTGACTATTAAGTATCGCTTTCATATTTATATTACACCAGGCATACATCATGTCATATCTCTATTCATGTCTGTATTGATTTCAAACATGTCCCCTCGGATAGATGACCGATCACACAGATAGTGGGATCTATGTGAGTTATCATCTATCCCAAACTCTCCCTAGTCGAGGTTCATCTCAGATGTAGGGGTCTGAATGAACCAACTGAGACTAGTATGCGTGGAGGTTATACTTGTTAGAGCAAGTGTGAGCCGATCCCACGGTCACGGAACGGATTGTTGTACAGTCAAGAAACGTTCTCATAACTCCGCATAGTTGTTCGAAGGGTGATTACCAAACAATGGAAGTACCCACCGGAAACTCCCATCGATGTATACTCTACACCGAAGTGTCTATGGGAACCGGAAAGTTGTCGAAGTGATGCCATTCGTCCTTTGGACTTACTGGACTTTATCATCACATTTGTTGCCCCATATCCTTGGTGGACCCGTCGATGTCAACTCTGAATAAGCAGTTGACCCAAGACACGATCCAGGATTATGGCTACATACAAATGGGGATGATAAGTGCTTCTGTGAAGGATTCATCTCTCATGTGTAGCACAGGAGAGCACCGCTCATAGTAGTCGTTCATAGTTGTGATTGGTCAAATCGCTGGCCAGCGTATCAATATTATTATGATAGTCATAATAGATATTGAATTCACCAAGAAAATCACTGAAGACGCCCGTGGATGTATTATTGGGATAGACACTTCATCGATCCTAGATGCAGTTGAGTCAGTCAGATGAAGGGACGTTACCATCGCCGCGTTGAGCGCAACAAACTTCACAACGAAAGGGTTTGCTTTGAGAAACCTCTCAAACGTCCTCATGTATTAATATTGCAAATCAAACCGTCTAGGAATTCCATTTTGACTAGTGTAGAACTTGCTTAATTCAATTAGGCCATATGGGTCACACTATGTGGTGATTCAGCTTATCCGAATATCCTTGAAGATGGAATCGCAATTAATTTTGAATTAAATGTGATTGATGAATTATAATTGATTTGGAATAATTATAAAAAAATTTGTGGCTCAATTAATAATTTGGAATTATTAATTGAATTGGCTGATTAATTGTATTTTATGTAAATACAATTAAAGATTATATTTTAGAAATATAATAGAGGTTTGATTTGAAAGGATATGTTAATTTAGAATTCATATATGCACATGGGCAAAATCTACTTGGAGTTTGAATTGCCTTAGAATTATAAGTGGGTTCCAAAATCGGGACCCACCTATCCCCCTTTGACGCGCGCGCGAAGCTGTAGTAGTAGGGGAAGGAGTCGAACTCCTTCCTCTATTACAAGTCAAGGGATAAGTTAGATTTTTCTGATTGAGTTTTAATTTGATTGGGAATGAATCTAGACTTGAATTGGTTTCCTAGTGCGATAAGAATTAGATTCTTATTCCTTTATGAAGTCTAATTGATTATTCTTTAGGCTTCTATTGACTACTATATATAGTAGACTATTAGAGAGCTTTTAACATGGTTGAACACAGTTGATTCAAGATCATTCTTTCTACCAGTTTTCTTAGAGAAAATAAAATCTCTCCCCTACCTCTCCTCTAGCCGCGCGCACCCACTCCCACCGGAGGAAAATTGCCGCCCCATCTTCTTGGCCACATAAAGAATATCCTAACATTCTTTCCGATAAGTTGTTCATCCGTGGATACCAAGGTTGAGGTTCAAAGAGCTGGAAACTAACTTTTATTGTCTTGCAAATAATCAAAGTATTGCAGATATCTTCGACTTCGACGAAGGAGAAGCTTCACCGGACTATTACGAAGACTTGATACATGTTCTTGCTTTTGGAGTATTGTAAGTCTTATGATTAATGTGTTTGATATATATATACTATATGCATAATTAATTAACCTGCATGTTAAGAAAATTTTGAAATTCCGCTGCGTACCCTAGGGGTAACTCTGACCATATTTTCTTACACTTTCCACAACCACTGTCAAAGTGACAAATTGCATTGTTTGTCTCCGTGGCTGAAGTCTGCACAATCAAGAGCAAACAAGTTAATTACCCAATATTGGATGTCCATTAACATGCTCAAGAAAGCGTCCAGTGGAAACCCAAGTCTTGAGTTTTTCAACTTTGACTTGTTTTCTACTTGCTGAGGAACTAGAGGGTTTAGAACCGAAAGACTTTTGATCATTGCTAATCAAGTCCACTTTCTGATGTGGCGTCTTTCTTGGTTGACCCTTTTTCTGAACATACTTTTCAGTAAGTTCTTTTCTAGCAAGGTTCCTTCTAGTCCTAGCATTTTGAGTTTTGTCATAACTCTTAGGCTTGGTTTTTTTCATCTCTTTGAAGTATATTTGCTGACTTTGCTTATACTCATGAAAAAGTTGACTTTGCTTGGTTTTGAATCCAAGTCCACTTTTCGGAGAATGTTGAGCTTTTGTCTCAGCAACCTTACTTGATTCAGGTTTGTCAGCAAAGGCCTTCTGATTACTTTTAGTAATCTTGCCTTTTGTCTTAACAAATTGCTTTTCAGCAACTTGTTTGGCGGAATGCTTTACAACATCCTTTTTCTTAACAGTTTGCTTTTCAGCAACTTGTTTTCCTTTTAAAGTCTTGTTACTTTGAGTAGCAACAGCGGGATTTATGGTCATAGGTACTTGATTACATATTTCAGCAACCTTAGATTGACCAATCTGATAGATTTCTGGTTGACCACTATCAACTGCACGAACAAAGGTGATTGGTGATTTGTCTTTACTCAAGATTGTTACACCATCACCTTCATGCGTTGCACCTAAACCTTCTTTCTGAGATGGATCTCTCAGATAAGAGTTTAGTTCAGTCAGCGTGTTACTCGCATCAGCATAAGATTTGAAATTGATTTTCACCTTTTTCATTTCTTGTATTTCAGCAAGTAACTTTAGAATTGAAGACTGATACTCTTCCAATTCTATTGCCATTTGAGAATTCTTCTCTGTAGCTTCAGCAATTAACTTCTTGAGATGCAATATTTCAGCATCCTTCTTTTCTGACTCAACGCTCAGCAAGACATACTTTTCAGTAGTTTCTTAGTCAGAAATTCAACATTCTGTAGTTTCTCTTGCTGTTTGCTCAGAGTTTTCTCAAATCTTTCGATTTATCCTTGAATTCTATCAAGGTCAATGTCATCTTCACTTTCTGAATCAGAGTCAGAGGTAGGACAATTTACCTGACCGGCCATGAGGCAGAATTCGTAGTTTGACACATCTGGATAAGCTTCCATAGCTATTCCACAAACTTCCTTGCCAATCTCTACATCAAGAGTGGCTTCTTCTTCAGTGTCTGAGCTCTCTACCTCACTGTCTTCAGACCTTGTATCAATGCAAAGCGCCTCAATTTTTTCTTGAAGCTTCTTCTTTTCTTCAGCAATCAAAGACCTTTTGAACTTCTTCTTCTTTTCAGCAGATTTGCCTTTCAGCAAAGGACAGTTTGCTTTGAAGTGTCCAAGATTTTTGCAATAAAAGCAGAGATCATTGCCAACTACTGGTTCTTCAGAGGAATTTGCTTGCTGAGCTTTCTTGTTTAGCGAGCTAGCTTCATTCTTGTATTTATGGTAGTTGTTACCAAGATGCTTTTTCAGCTTCTCTTTTGCTTTTCGCCTTTCAAGTTCCTTACTCATGAATTTCTTCATGTTTCTAACAACAAGAGTGTTTTCATCAGCAGGCTCTTTATCATTCTTCTTTTCAGAAGATGATGGTTTAGCGACAAGAGCAATGTTTTGCGTTTTTTCAGCAAACACATTTTCTCTTTGCTTTGTCTTGTAGTTGACAGTAGCAAGATGAGAGAACAACTTTGTTGGAGTGATATTTGGCATTCCTTGATTGTAGTAGAAGTTCTGAGTATGGATCCATTCTTGGTTTAGACTTCTGATAATGGTTTTCACCTTCTCAAAATCTGAATAGAAGTTTCCAACTCCTAAGGCAGCCATCTCACTCACTAGAGTTGTAAATATGAAATTCAAGTCTTCTAGTGACTCATTTGTACCTTGTTTAAAGTTTTGGAACTTTAACTTTAGCACTTCGAGTTTGTTTTCCTTGGTTTTGTTAGATCCAGCACAAAGATTTTGAACCATTTTCCAAGCTTCCTTAGCAGTTTTGGCACCCCATAGTTTGCACTGTATAGTATCTGGAGTTGATCGAATAATGATGTTTCTTGCTTGGCCATCAAGCCATCAAGACGGAATCCTTTGGCTTCGTCGGAAGTCCATTCCTCTCTTGGTTTTGGAACGGCGGTATCAACCGGTTCTCCTAAGATAGTTTCCTTTCCAACAGTATCCGTGGTTTTGTGAGAAAAGCTTCTCTCAAGTTTAGTGATCTTGATAGGTCCATCATTTATGACAGTAACCATCTCATCACTAATGGCCTCAAGATGTAGCATCATGTTGTTTCACCATTTTTCATAGTTTTCCAGCTTCAGCAAGGGAGCGGCTCCTAGCTACATCTTGTCAGCAAAAGACTACCAAACTGATCAAGTGAAAGTGATTTACGGAAAGCACCTAAGGGGATCTAGGTTCAGTGCTAAAGGTTAAAGAACCTGGCTCTGATACCACTTGTTGGTCCCTTTAAACAACAAGAAAAGACTAAGGGGGGGGGGGTGTGAATAGTCTTTTCAAACTTTCGTCGTTTAAAAACTTTCTCAGCAAGTGCTTATTACTTTTCAGTAATGAGTTTGCTGGTACTTAACTTTCTCAGCAAGTACTTGTTACTTTTCAGTGACGAGTTTGCTGGTACTTTAAAAACAGAGTGCGGAAGACTTTATACAATAAGTGCTCTTCAGAGAGTGCTAGTTTCAGCAAGCGGACAGAGTGACAGTGTACAATAAGTATAGCTTGCTGAAAACTAAATGCGGTAAATTAAAGCACACGAACACTTTTATAGTGGTATCTGAGAGTGGCGTAATCTCTCAACTAATTCACTTTGTCCTTTCTAGGACTGAATCCACTAAGATAAGATGTGAGGTTCCTTACAAATCCTATCTATAATGATTCTTCAGAAGCCAAAGCACACTTTCTTCATTTCCAACCTAACTAGAGAACTGTAACCTTGTTCTCCACCAAACTTGGGACTTATAATCAGCAACACAATGCTTGATTAATTCCCCCTTAATTTCACGCCTGAAAAAGGGTGTTTATCAGTTAGAGAGGTTTGGGATGAGATGACTTGAGTATAACTTTTTCATCTATAACAAGTTATCTAAAGAAACACAACTTTTAATACTTTTCAGTAAGCAAGTTAAGTTATTCTGGTGTCAAGACTTGTTCTTGTTCAAAAGAAAGAACAATAAGCTAATTTCTTAGCCGTGAATGTTCTACTTCTTCACAAGTAGCTTTTGTTTCAAGTTTAAGTCTCGGAACGGATCAATCGGCAGTAAAAGGTATGGAAGATTGAGTGTTTAAGCACAAGTGAGAGTTTGATCACGTTGTTGACACACTTCAACTTTTTTCCGGATGACCTCTATTTATAGTGAATCAAGGGAGCCGTTTTAATTTCAAATCTAAGGCTTTGTACCTTAAGATGTCACTATCTTTCTTTTGTACTTTCAGCAGCGTTCTTCATTTGTCTTCTAGTCTTTGATGAACACGCGCTGGTGTCGTATTCCAACGCGAACGAATCAAATAAATTTGTTATTTAGCCAAAGGCAATTCACAACTACAACGAAAACCGTAGTGTAGGAGTAGAATGACCTCGAGTGTCGTTCTCTAAGGACTATAACTAGCTTTATCAAATCTAATTTAGAATATAAAAACAGCAGACGGAAAAGCAAAGTTTTTTCTAACAGATAATGAAGATTGGTGATAGTATGATCCTTCAAAGCATAACGGGTTAATAATCATGCGTAAATTCCTCGGTCTTGCATGGAGATCTTTGATCAATCGATTGTCCTGTTGTAATTATTAAGCACTACGAAGATACAGATACTGACAAGTCAATCACTATTGTCCAATTGTGTTCCGTAATTATTCAACACTACGAAGATATAGATATGCATAGGTCGGCGAGGGTCCAATTGTGCATAATAATTAATCAACATACGAGGATATAGGCTGAGCCTGATCAACGAAATAAAGCAATAACACGAAGTATAATGCGCGATATAGCCATTAGCATGATTATCTACCCTTCGCTAAGAATTCACATACTACCACCAACGATAAGTTTAGCTACTCATAATTGTCATGCAATCAACAGAAATCATAGAAGAAAGCATGTTGAAAGATATATAAAAATAAGTAGAATAAACCGTAAGATACAATGTTACCGAAGGTTGTCAGTCTCCGAAGAATCGCGATCTTACAAGCTCCAAACTGCTATGAAAAAATATCTCCTAAGCTACGAACCCCCAGAACAGGCTATGGGGAGTTCCTACCTAAAACTACAGAGAAAGGTGAGAGAATAGGTCTGGAAAAGTATGAATTTCGGAGAAAAACTGAGCAACTATATATAGGCTTCGAAATAGTGTGGGGCGAAGGGCCCCACACACCGGGCGATTCGCCCGGTGTGGGGCGATTCGCCCGAAAGTAAATTTCTCGGAATTCCGCATTTTCGACGCGTTTTTGGATTTTCTTCCCCTTTTCGGACTTTGTTTCTGACTTCTAGTGGCCTTCCAACCTCCAGATTCGACCCCTAGACTCCAAATCCTATCCGGAAACCTTCAGATACTCCAAATAGGCTTCTGGAACACCAATTCCTTGTCAACTTCAATATAATTGCCTAGAAATCCTCGTTTTTCAACCAAAACCTGTAAAATAAAATCTAAAGGGAAACGTGATACTATTCTAATAAAATTCACTAAAATATAGCTAAATTAACATAGAGGATAGCTAAAATAGGTGAAAAAGACTCAAATGAAAGTGTAAAATACACATTCATCAGTCTTCATGTTCTTCTCGTGCCTACTTTGCATTTAATGTTCATTTGAATCGAATTCAAATGTGAACGTTGGAGCCAAAATGCAAGTACTTTCAGCAAGTAGGTCACATATGTTGTTCAGCAAGTGGTCAGTCTCAGTTTCAGCAAGCACAACCTACTCTTTCATATAGATTTTCACTTATGCGAGCTGTTGCTGAAAATCTCACTTTCTGAGCAACATGTGCCTTTGTAGATACCTTTCTCAGAATTCTTCTTAAGTCTTCAGTCTTCGAATCTTCAAGTTTTTGAGCGGTTCTAGTGCTTCAATAGTTCATTTGTAAAAACAAAGTACATCATCAACAAACTAAAGCACCTAACTAGTACCTACACTAAGTCTTCAGCAAACGTTCCTTTTTTACAATGTCCTTAAAATTCTAAATTCCTCTGGACCTTAAGATTACTAGTTACTGGTCTTTCCTCAATTTAGCATGGTTAATTGCTCATCAAAATTACACGTTTCCTAACAGTAACGACCCGACCAATCTGGCCGGCGTGGTTACTCCTGGACGGACCCACACACGTCCCAACAGTATGATATTGTCCGCTTTGGGCCTGAGCCCTCACGGATTTGCTTTTGGAATCACCCAAAAGGCCTCATACCATGTGAGAGTGGTGGTCTAACATATATACCATTTATTCCTCACTCTTAAGTGATGTGGGATGCGGGACATTACAAACTACCCCGCTTAAAGCTTCGACGTCCTCGTCAAGCGCCTTGAGTGGTGGATGTGACAAACTGACAATAACCTTTACAACCAGTCCACCCGGTGCGGGCTTTGTGTTGGTCAAGGCTCTGATACCATTTGTAACGATCCGACCAATCTGGCCGGCGTGGTTACTCCTGGACGGACCCACACACGTCCCAACAGTATGATATTGTCCGCTTTGGGCCTGAACCCGCACGGATTTGCTTTTGGAATCACCCAAAAGGCCTAATACCATGTCAAAGTGGTGGTCTAACATATATACCCTTTATTTCACTCACTCTTAAGCGATGTGGGATGTGGGGTATTACAAACACCAACACCTAGTTTTAACCGTGATTTAACACCGGTTGTTGACCTTACGATACAATCCAACCCAAGCAAATTTGAACCTCCTAAACCTTGAACCTGAACCTGAACCCGAACATACTGAACCTTGAATCTGAACCCGAACCTCATGAACCCGAATCTCCTGAACCATCAACTTGAACCCGAACATGATAACACCCGAAATCCAACGCACCAGTCCAAGCACAGGCCGCACTCACATTCGTCACCACAACTGGATCTACTTGACCAATATGAATCTACCTAAACAACACAAAAACCTCATTCATCAGCGCCATATCCAACACAAAAACCTTCGCCATATCCAGCACAAAAACCTTGACCTCGTTCAAAAACCTCGGCCTAAATACGTACTTAAAATATTATAGGAAATGAGTTTAATATGATTTTAGAGAAATATTTATAGGGAAACTTTTGTAAATGCTCTTAACTAGATAGATTCATGGATCATTAGAGTTCTAAGCACAATTTAATTTGGAAAACAAAGTTCATGTGGATAAGGATAAGGTTCATGGTGCTAATCTATTTTTCACATATTGAACAACATACAATCAATCGTATCCACAATTTCTGACAAACTGAATTAAACATTAATTCTCGATACTATACATATGAAGACACGTGAGAGGTAGAAACACACATAAACACATTAAACAAACAAACATCCGACGAACTCATTGCATAATCACAACAAAACCGGCTCTTAGTTTCAGCCTGACTTGCTATACCACCACGCCCAACTGGACACAACATCTTCCTTCGAAAATTTGCATGGTGGGATCATTGAGGAAAACATTTTGTGAGTTTAAAAGTGAAGAAAAAGAATGGGGTGATTTTTCCAGAGTATTTGAACCCGACTTGAATCGAACACGCAACCTTATGATCTGGAGTCATAATCACAACCAAATCGGCTCTCAGTTTCATCCCGATTTGCTCTGCCACGAAGCCCAACTGGACACAACATCTTCCCATGGAAATTTGCACGAAATAATCATTGGAAAAAAATAGGGAATATTACTTTTGGACCCCCTGCTAGATGACATCTTTTCATCTCAAGGACCGTCTTGCAAAGAATTACATTCAGGCCCATTTGGCCGTTCCGGGTGTTGACCACAGAATTTTGAGATTTTCTCTCTCATACAACCAAATATGGCCTTATATTTTACTTATTAATTTTCATTTTTTTTTCTTTTTTCTTTTTTTTTTCTTTTCTATTTTTCTTCCCTTCTTCTTCTCCAAACCCACTACCGGATTCCGGTACGGTATCGAACTTGATGTGTAACGGTACCGTTACAGTTGGTATCAGAGCTTGAGTTCAAACTCGAGCTTGCTAGGATAGGATCTTTTGACCTTTGGGGTGTGTGTGAGGGTCCGAGTCGCTGGTTAGGTTTTGTATTTTCTGTTGTTTTTTTTTCGGATTCGAGTCTTACGTACTAACCCTGAACCGTCTCTTCATCTTCTCTGTTCTGTTTCTGACTACCTTTGACCCGTTCTGAAACCGTTGACCTTCCGTGGTTGTTTGATTCTGACGTAGATATTAACTAGTTAACTACGCGTGTGCTTACAGATAGGTATGAGTTCTGAGAAGAGGGTTATTCGTTATCGTCTAGTCGAAGGAGAATTCAACCCGTATACCTCCGTTCCTATTGTTGGCGTTTACCCTGGATTCGTGATGGATAGAGTCGTGCATGAACGTGATCACTACTGGCTGGAGAACTTTAAGCTTCGAGATGTGATAGCAACGAAGGAAGCTGAGATCGGATTTCTGAAAACAGCCTTACGCGCCGCGAAGGAGCACTCTGGCTTTGTTACGTTAACCGCGTCCAATGTTGGCAACCGGATTCCCAGGAGGAAGGCTCGGAGGACGTTTCCCGAGGGTTGCGGACCATCCCGTAGAGGAAAGAGTGAAGACGAGGAAGAATCCGAAGAAGATCCCGAGGAGGACTCCTCTGAGGGAGAAGGAGGAGATGCTCACGTGCCCCAGGGACGTTCCGAGGATGACAGCGAGGACGCTTATTAGGATAGTTGCCTTTTCGAGCTCGTACCGAACTTCTTTGTTTCTGCCAAGCGAGTTTTTCTTTTAGTTCAGCCGACTGAGACTGCTTATGCTTTTCCGTTTATTTGACTCTGTGGTTTTCCGTTTTCCTCGCTAAGACGAGTAGAGATCGTTTTTCTTTTGTTTTATTGCATGCTTGGCTGTTTTGAGACTTCGTTGTTTTCTTGTTTTTGCTTTTTGTTTTAAAGTTCAAGGCACGTTTTCTTCTTCACTGCTCAGTTTATACCTGTTGTAGAAGATTAAGTACTGGCCTTAGTTCTTTGTTTTCTGCTCTTCTCTAAGTTAGAGATTCGAGGTTGTTAAATCAACTGCTAAGTAGTGCCCTTTGTTAGAATGAGTCGCAGAAACACTCGTGGTGCCAGCAGCAATGGAAGTGGAGACGATCAGCACGCTGAAAATGGAGACCAAGTAGACCGTATCATCGCTGCTCTGGGGAATTTCAACGAAACCATTCGCCGCGCTGGAGTACCAACACCACCTGTTCAGCCTCTGCCACCACCACCGATCCAGACCATCGATCAGGCTGCAGAACGGTTCACTCGATTCCATCCTGAGAGGTTTGAGGGAACACCAGATCCCCGTAAGGCTGAGCTCTGGATCGAAGGTATGGAGAACTTATTCTCGATCCTGCATTATCTGGACGAGAGAAAGATCGAGCTTGCTGCTTTCCAGTTCGTGGGAGCCGCCAGGAACTGGTGGAGAACTGTGAATGCGAGATGGAGGCAAGAGGGAGTTGCTCGTACCTGGGAGAATTTCACCAAGGACTTTATGGACAAGTACGTGCCTCGCCTGGTTCGCGAGAACCGGAGAGATGAATTTCAAGCTTTGGTGCAAGGGAACATGGATGTTGCCGACTATGACTCGGAGTTTACTCGGTTACTGAAGTACGTGCCGCATTTCCAGGATGATGAACGAGAGAAGGTTCGTCACTTTGTGAAGGGACTCAACTCCGAGATCCGGTACAGTCTATTTGGGACCAATATGCCTACCTATCTCAAGGCTGTCGAACTCGCCTCTGAGGTAGAGAGTGGTCTCAAGGAGATTAAGATGGCTGATAAGCCATACTCGAGCAAGAGGAGCTACTCTAGTTCTTCTGGGAGCCATGGAGGAGGAAGCCAATCTGGGTATAAGCGGGAGAATCGAGGAGGATATCAATCTGGATATCAGGCACCACCGGTGAAGTATTCCCGTACTCAGCATGACAACCGTTCTCGCAACACTACTGGAGGGTCTGGGCAGTCGTTCCAGGCAAGGAAGAATTGCAACTACTGTGGAGGAGTGAATCACGATGAGCACAACTGCTGGAAAAGACAGGGCTTATGCTTGGCTTGTGGGAGTAAGGATCACAAGATTAGCCACTGTCCGAACCGACATGCCATTGTCAAGGGAGGAAGGCCAGGAGACTATGCTCCGAGAAATGATGGAAAGGGTACTATGGCGAAGCCCCGAGTTTTCAGCATAGGCGGTCATGAAGTTCCTGACACCGCAACTGTGGTTGAAGGTACGCTACTGATCGCTCAAACTTCTTCTAAAGCTTTATTTGATCCTAGTGCTACGCATTCGTTTATTGCTGAAGTATTTGCTGAATCACTCGCTTTACCATACAAAGTATTACCCTACGCTTTAGAAGTATGTACGCCTTTGGGAGCTAGTCTAATCACTAAGAAGTTCGTCGAGCGATGTGAGATTTCCATCCTAGGAAGAACTTTCCATGCCGACCTAATATTTCTACCTCTATCAACCTACGATGTTATTCTGGGTATGGATTGGTTGTCCGAGCACTACGCCCAACTGGATTGTCGAACCAAGGCCATATCCCTGGGAAAACCTGGAGAGGAGAAAGTCGTATGGAAAGGAGATAAGAGAAAGGATGAGAAGTTTTTACTGTCTGCCATGGAAGCTAGGAAGCTGTACGTGAAGGGTGCTACCTGCTTTTTGGCATATCTGATCAATAAACCCAAAGATCAGCCAAAAATCGAGGAAGTCAGGGTGGTTAAGGAGTTCAAGGGTGTTTTCCCTGAGAAGCTGGATTCCGTACCCCCTGAACGAGAAGTGGAGTTTAGCATTGATCTGGTACCTGGCACTGCACCATTATCGAAGTCACCGTATAGGATGGCACCTGCTGAGCTTAAGGAGCTGAAGACTCAACTGCAAGATCTGGTGGATAACGGTTTTGTGAGACCTAGTTCGTCACCTTGGGGATCACCGGTTCTGTTCGTGAAGAAGAAGGATGGTACTATGAGGATGTGCATCGACTACCGAGGCTTGAATCAAGTCACTGTCAAGAACAAATACCCCCTTCCCCGTATTGAGGAACTTTTCGATCAGTTGGAAGGTTCGAAGGTTTACTCAAAACTTGATCTGCGACAAGGCTATTATCAAGTTAGGGTAAGGAAAGAAGACATACCTAAGACTGCCCTAAACTCGAGGTATGGTCATTACGAGTTCGTAGTGATGCCGTTTGGCCTTACGAATGCCCCGGCTGTGTTCATGGATTTGATGCACCGAGTTTTTCAGCCGTATCTGGATCAGTTTGTTGTTGTTTTCATCGATGACATTCTCGTTTACTCAAAATCTGAAGAAGATCATGAGAAACATCTTCGAATTGTCTTGGAAACTCTTCAGAACAACAAATTGTATGCCAAATTCAGCAAGTGTGAATTTTGGCTAGATAAAGTAGCCTTCTTAGGGCACATTATCTCTGGAGAAGGTTTGGAGGTTGACCCGTCGAAGATTGAGTCGATAGTCAATTGGAAGAGACCCGAATCTGTCACTGAAGTGAGAAGTTTTCTTGGTTTGGCTGGTTACTATCGCCGTTTTGTGAAGGATTATTCGAAGATAGCTGGACCCTTGTCCTCTTTAACAGGGAAAAATCCTAAGTTCGTATGGAGTGACAAGTGTCAGGAAAGCTTCGAGGAGCTGAAGAAGAGGCTGACCACCGCCCCTATACTAGCCCTTCCCGAGGGAACCAACGACTTTATAGTCTACACTGATGCTTCAAAGGAAGGTTTGGGTTGTGTACTGATGCAACGAGAAAAGGTGATCGCATATGCTTCGAGAAAACTGAAGCCATATGAAAGAAATTACCCAACCCATGACCTTGAACTAGCTGCTATAGTCTTTGCGTTGGGAAAGTGGAGACACTATCTTTATGGTCTTGAGTTCACTATCCTCACGGATCATAAGAGCTTGAAGTACGTGTTTACCCAAAAGGAGTTGAACATGAGACAACGACGATGGATGGAGTTTCTGGGCGATTGCACCTGTACCATTCAATACCATCCTGGTAAGGCCAATGTGGTCGCCGATGCCTTAAGTCGTAGGGTACACGTGTCAAATCTCGAAGTATCCAAATTGTCATGTATGTTCGCCAATATCACTTTGAGGTATGAGTTGGCAGGAAAGATTCTTGAGGCTCAAGAGCATGACGAAGAGCTTCAAGATATCAAGGCACATATTACTGAGCCTCGAAATGCGAAATTCTCTATTGATGAGAGTGGAGCTCTAAGGTTTCAAGGTAGATTGTGTGTGCCTTCTGATGAAGAGCTTAGACGATTAATTTTGGAGGAAGCTCATAAGTCTAAGTATTCAATGCATCCTGGAGGAAACAAGATGTACGAGGATTTGAAGAAGGTTTACTGGTGGACCTATATGAAACGAGATGTTGCACAGTTTGTGCAAAGTTGCGTAGTCTGCCAGCAAGTGAAGGCTGAGCACCAGAAACCGGGAAGTTTACTACAGCCACTCGAGATTCCACAGTGGAAGTGGGAGATGATCACTATGGATTTTGTGGCTGGTTTGCCGGTAGCTAGGGGTGGTTTTGATAGTGTATGGGTTATTGTCGATAGATTGACAAAATCGGCACATTTTCTACCCGTTAAAACCACCTACACATCCGAGAAATTAGCTGAAGTCTACCGCGATGAGATAATTAGGCTTCATGGCACTCCGGTGAGCATTGTCTCAGACAGAGATCCAAAGTTCTTCTCGAGATTTTGGAAGAAAGTACATGAAGGCTTAGGTACTAAGTTGAATTTTAGTACCGCAGCACATCCGCAGACGGATGGTCAATCTGAAAGGACCATTCAAACTTTAGAAGATCTTCTGAGATTGTGTGTGCTAGATCACCAAGGAAGCTGGGCACAGCATTTGCCGTTGGTGGAGTATGCTTATAACAACAGTTATCAAGCATCAATTGGTATGGCACCGTTTGAGGCACTGTATGGTCGGAAGTGTAGATCACCACTGTATTGGGATTTGGAGGACCGAGTTTCTACCCCAGTAGCTGGAGAGAGGACTCTCAACGAGATGATACAAGAAACCTTGGAAAAGGTTAGACTTATCCGTGACCGTTTGAGAACTGCTCAAAGCCGACAGAAGAGTTACGCCGATAACCGCAGACGAGATTTGGAATTTGAGGTGGGTGATTTTGTCTTTCTCAAGCTATCTCCAAGAAAGGGAATTGTTCGTATGGGTCGTCGAGCTAAGCTGAACCCGCGATATGTGGGTCCATACGAGATCATTGAGAGAGTTGGCATTGTAGCTTATCGGTTGCAACTGCCCACTACTATTACTGGAATTCATAATGTGTTCCATGTATCTCAACTGAAGAAGTATTATCCGGATCCGTCGCACGTGATTCAACCCGAGGAAGTGACCATTGAGGAGGATTTGTCCTATGTGGAGCAACCGGTTCGTATTCTTGACCAGAAGGTACAACAGCTCCGTAATCGGCAAATCAAGCAAGTAAAGGTTCTGTGGAGAAATCATCAGTATGAGGAGGCAACCTGGGAAAGCGAGGATGACATGCGCCGGCAGTATCCCGAGCTCTTCAACTTTTCAGGTGCGAATTTGGAGACCAAATTCTTTTAAGGGGGGAAGAGTGTAACACCCCGTTTTTTTAATTATTTATTTAATTATTTAATTATTATTTTATTATTTAATTATTTATTTTAGTTAATTAATTACCAGAGTAAATTACTTATTCGGTAATTAATTAATTATTTCCGCGTAAGTTAGTTCGTTTCGTTTCGTTTGGATTAAGCTGGACTATCTGATCTGCTAGCTCTTGGCCCATCTCGTTTAGCCCAGTGAAAGGCCCCTTTGACCGGCCCATTAGTTGCCAAAACCCTAAGCCTAGTCAGACTACTTCCCCAGCCGTTTTTTTCCATTTAGTAAGAAAGAAAAAGAAAACTTTTCCTCTCTCTCTCTCATCTCTCACGCTCACTCATCATCTTCATCAATCATCTTCCTTGTTTCTTCTTACCATCTTCATCATCACCACTCACCACCGGCCGCCGCTCCGCCCGATTCCAGTCGCCGCCGCCGCCGCCGCGCCGCGATCCCTGTTTATCGGTCGATCCGTTCCGTCTCACGGCCGCCGTCGGTTCCGTGTCGATCGATCGATCGATTCGTCTGTCTGTTGCCGCCGTTGATCTCCGTTGCTCGCCGCGCCGCTTACTGCTCCGTTTGCCGCCGCTCGCCGCGTCCGTTTGCCGCCGTTGCCGCTTCGATCCGCTCCGTTTCGTGCCGCCGGTTCATTCTGTCCGAGCCGCGTTGATCCAACTCGACCGATCCGTCTCCGCCTCCGATTCCGTTCGCTCTCCCCGCACCGCGCCGACCTCGCCGCCGCGCCTTGCGTTCGATCGCCGTAGATTCGTCCGGCCGGTTCGTTCCTCCGGTCTGTTACTCTGAGCCGATCGATAAGTCGGTTCAACCTTTCTGTTCGGGTTCGGTTTTGTTTTCGATTCGATTCGAATCTTGTTTTAATTCTCTTTTCTTTTCGATTTATTCGATTGCAGATTTGTTCAACCTTTTATTTCGATTCGAAGGTAAATTTCGTTTCCTTGCTACTGCTCTCGATTTTAGACTCGTACTCGTACTCTGGTTTGGACATTTTTACCCTTGGACAATTTTACCCCTGATCGATCTGACATTGTAATTTATTTCGAACCGAGAACCGGGACTTAGGTTGTTAGTTTAGTTACTGTTTGTTGGACTTGTGATCTTTTGACCTCGTATATTGACTTGATTTCATGTTTGACCTCGAAAGGACTTTTGGACCTTGATGTTATGTTTTGGATTCTTTGTGGACTGATTTGGGAAACTTTAAAACCTAAGGACCTTTTGCAGTTTTACTTTTGACCATAGTTGACTGACAGTAGGCTTGTATCGTAAACCTTTTTGCTTTGAGAAGACTGTTTGATGTCTGGAAAATACTGGTTCGTTTGTACTGTCTGTTTTCGAAAAGGGTTTTCTTGCAATTTGCCACCTGAGGGTATTTTGGTAATTTCCAGAATCTGAAAATCGAAAGAGTTTCTGAAAATGTTTTAAACTTAGTTTCTATTTTTGTAAGTTAGTATTGACTTGACTTGCTAGCCTAGTTGGTTAGGTCCTTGCTTGACTAACTTAGAGGTCCCGAGTTCGAACCCCGACTTAACCATTCCTTTTTCACCCTTTTTCCTTCCGTCCGTTCGACTTCTAAATTGTGTTTAGTACTTTCTTGTTAGGTTCTCCGTTGTCCGTAAACCCATAAGCTCGTTTCTTGTTGAAGGCCGTTTGATCGCAAGCTAAGGTGAGTGTTCACCCCTAAACCTATTATTTGCGAAAAACTGGAAGGTTATGTGACTGTTTGTACCTATTACTATCTACTGTTTACTGTATGCTTCCGCGTAAAAGTATAAGTCCTAAGTATGACTTTTTGCATTTCTGTTTTTGCTGCTCTGCTCTGTACTGACCTTTCTGCAGGAACACCTCTCGGTGTTAATTGTCTGTATCTGTTACTCTGTATCTGTTCTGTTTCTGTGTGACCGGTCGATTAGGTTATGGTTAGGTAGGCTTGGGTAGTAGAGGACTATCGGGTTTGCTTGATCGTGGCCTAGTCTATTCCCTTTTAGGCGCGAGGCAGAAGTCGCTGAGGTCTATTAGGGTCGTAGGATCTGTTTCCCCAAAGTACACGGGGGTTTCTGTTTCTGTCCGGAGTTATGCATCCTCTGGAGGGAGTTATAAGGGCATTCTGGGAGTAGGAGCAATAAGGCGGGCTGCACCAACGGTCTACAACGTTTCTGTTCTGTTAATCTGTTATATGTGCTTTGTTCTGTTTGCTCGTTTTCTGAAAAGGATTTTGTTTTAAAACTGTTTTACTTTCTGTTTAACTTAGAACCTCACTGAGATCCTTTATCTCACACTCTTTTGTTTTTCCAAAATTCCTTCCTTCCAGATGCTGTTGAGGACGTGCGTGACTAGGAAGCCAACGACTGAGAGAAGGGTCTGGGGTGTCACGGGTTTCTTTTCAAAATAAGAAGAACACTTTTATTGTCTTCATTCGTTGTCTTTTCGAACTTGAGTTGTCATTGAATATTATTTGTTATCGTTAGCGTCAAAGATTATTTTGGGCATTTATTGCCGACCGTTGTTGTTAAAGTATTTTCGAATTTTCTGTTTCAAGAGAATATTTTGTTTTCAAAACTGGTACCGTTACATGATGGGAGCATGTAAGCTCCCAAATCGGAGCTTAGTCCGATCTGGGAGCTTACAGAAGCTCCCGATCGGAGCTTAGTAAGCTCCGATCTGGGAGATTACAGCTCCCGATCGGGAGCTTCTGTAAGCTCTGATCGGGAGCTTCTATAAGCTCTGATCGGGAGTTTACAGAAGCTCCCGATCGAAGCTTCTGTAACCTCCGATCTGGGAGCTTACAGCTCCCGATCGGAGCTGTGGCTCCGGTCACCGGTGATAATTCCGGTGACCGGAGCTGTGTGAAGAAGAAAGATGGAAAAGAAAAAAAAATTAAATTTTTTTTTAATTTATGTTAAAATAAATTTGGGTTGTATTGTAAAGAAAAATAATTTGGGATTGATTTATAATAAAGTTTTAGGGGTATTTTGAAATTTGTATATATTATATGGTTTAATTTTCAATTAGTTAGTGTCATTTTTGTAAAATAGAAAATATTAGGGATTATTGTGGAATAAATATTAAATGAATTCGTTTGGGTGAGAGAATAATCAGATTTTCCGGCAAGGATAAAATTGTCTTTTCCATGTTTTAGTTCGCCGGAAGTCAAGATCGTGGACCTGGATGTAATTAAAATCCATCTAGTTGGAGACTATATGTAATTGATGAACTAATGGTCCGTAATTAGGACATCTAAGAGGGGTACTGTATGTAATTTGCCCAAAAAAATATGTGAGTTTAAAAGTGAAGAAAAGGAAAAGGGTGATTTTCGCAAGTTTTGAACCCGACGTGAATTGAACACGCAAACTTCTGATGATCTGGAGTTAGACGCGCTACCATTGCGCCACGGATCCCTTTGTTTCATGTTTGTATTTTAAGCCTATATATTTTATTGATTGGAAAGAAAACTAATAATCGAAATGTTACTTGGTTTTTATTTTTCCAATAAGACAACTAGTAGTCAACTATCGGTCCATTAGCAGAGGCGTATGCGGTAAGTATGGAAATCTGGTTGACAATTTATATGGGGTACGACAGAGTTATCTTGGAAGGAGATTCGTTGGTGGTTGTCAATGGATTAAATTCATCTGTGTACGACGGATGGGCCACTGGGGCGCAATAGTCAGTATTCCGCAGTATACCTCCATTAGACAACAAACTCACTTCCTTTGTTGAATCTCAGGTGGTCCATGTTCGTACAGAGGCGAATCACCTTGCTCACATACTATGCAGAAATTTAACAGTGTAACGGATCCATTTCGTTCGACTATCAAGAGACCACGTAGTTAGCTATTTTATGACTATGTAACGGATCCTATTCTATGTACTTTCAACTGGTTTTGTAATTAAAAAGAAAAATATATATAGTGTTCAATTAGTGTTTTTTATTTTTATTTTTTTAAACAGCAAATCTAATTACCCGGCTCCAACACTATTCATTTACCATCTTAGCACCAGGGACCGCCCAAAGGTTGTGTAGTCAGCCCAACTACACAGGACCACATTTTCTTTGGGGCCTCAAGGCCCAGTATACTAAAGCCCAGTAGTAAGCTTATGCAAAATAAAATAAAAAATTAATTCAGCTGAATTTTCAGAAAACATATGACTCTTCACCAACACAGCCGCAATTTCTAATTTCTCAGTCAAGAGTTTTGAACTTCCCTCTTTCTTCTCAACCTCCATTAAACTCTCCATCAATTTCTCTATTTCCTAAAAATAATTACCGTTTGAATATCAATCTCTGTATACATCATGCATTACAATTTACTTTTACCCAATTTCAATCATCTTCTATTATCTAAGTTTAATCTACCATATTAAACAAGAAAACAGTCGAGATTTGGCATAGTTTTGATCATTTCGATCTATCTCAGATGTGGGCATCTTCGAATTTTGAAGGTATTTACTGAATTTGATCAATACTCTTATTTGAATTTTCTAGGATTCTTGTATTTTCCTAACTCTGGAAACTGAATATAATTTATAAATTATAAACAAATTTGGGTTCCTGTATTTTGATTAATTGAAGTTCAGTTCTACAAAAAAAAAAAAAAAAAAAAAAAGAATAAAAAAAAATTGTATTTAATATTAGTACTTTGGACCTCGTCTAAAATTTTGCACATGGCCTCTAAAATTCAGAGATGCCCCTGCGCAGCACAGTCTTTGCAGAATGTGTAAAATATCAGCCCTAATACCTCATTATAGTTTGTATGTTATGTTTTACAACAATATTACGACTTCAACACCACACTTATTTTTAACAATAACATCCATTGTAGGTAGTTCAGAGTGCGTCGTATCCAATTTAGGTACTTTGGGATGGCTAAATTCAATTTAGTGTAATTTTCATACAGACCCCCTGTTAGTTTCATCAATTACGAATCTTCCCCTGTTAGTTCAACAATAAAATATTTCCCCTCGTTAGTGAAAAACAATTACATCTAGCCCACGACCTTGACTTTCGGCGAATTAAGGCATGAAAATGACAAATTTGTCCTCATTCAAAATTCAAATTTCATCAACACCCAAAGACAATCAACTTTCCTTTATTGCACATTTGACTCTAAAATTTCTTATTTAGCAAAATTAACCTACATAATTTTTTAAATTTCAAATTCATCAAAAATATTTTTATAAACAAGTCCCTACGCATTTTATATCTCAATACCAGCCCCAAAAATATTAAAACAAAATAAATAATAATAATAATCCCAAAAACTAATCAAAATTAAAAAAAAAAACAAAAAAAAATAGAAAAAAGAATATTTTTTTGATCGGAGCTACTGTAGCTCCGAATGGACCTCCGGGAGCTGACAGCTCCGGCTGGAGCTATAAATAGCTCCAACTGGAGCTGAGGAGCTATTTACCGCTTCGATTGGGGCTGTTTCAGCCCCAATCGGCGCTGTAAAACAGCTCCGGCTGAGCTGTTACTGTCCGACCAGAGCTCCGGTTAGACATCTCCGGTACCAGAAAAATTACGATACCGGAGAAATTGATCGAAGCTACTGTAGCTCCGAATGGACCTCCGACTGGAGCTGACAACTCAAGTCGGAGCTGACAGCTCTGGCTGGAGCTATAAATAGCTCCAACCGGAGCTGAGGAGCTATTTACAGCTTCGATTGGGGCTGTTTCAGCCCCAATCGGCGCTGTAAAACAGCTCCGGCTGAGCTGTTACTGTCCGACCAGAGCTCCGGTTGGACATCTCCGGTACCGGAAAAATTGCGGTACCGGAGTTTAGACCTTGAAGAAGAAGGTTAATGGAAAAAAAATGAAAAAGAAAAAGAAAAAGTAGAAAAAAAAAGGAAAAGATAAATGAAAAAAGAAAAATGTAAAATAATAATATTGGTAAGGGCATGTTGGGAGAGAATAAAAGGTTAAGATTTATAAGTTGGTCAATATTTTTTGATAAAATGGGGTTAGATGTAATTGTTGAACTAGCAGGGGAAGAAACGTAATCAGGTGCAACAGTGGGGGTAGTTTATGGAATTTTCCCTTCAATTTAGTTACATCATTGCAACATTTTGTGTAAGGGTCCATTATTCACATGGGTCTCTTAGCGTCCCTAAGAACAAAATAAGCCCCCATAGATCAACAATAACAAATTAGGCCACGAATTTAATTTTTGAACTGTAGCAATATTGGATTTGGAGGGAGCCAAACAACATTATACCTTGGTGACTAAAATGTAATTGAATTTAAGTATCTAATGGAGTACATTTGTTTTACCGGGTCAGTTAAACAAGTACTAGTTGACAGTAACCTAGGTGACTAAAATGTAATTGAATTGAATGAAATTAATTTTTTAAAATCATTTGAAAAAACTAGACGTTGGGGCCTAAAATGTAATTGTTTGAGTTATAAAAACTAGTCGTTTCAGGCCTAAAATGTAATTGTTTTGAGTTGTAAAAACTAGCTGTTGTAGGACTCGTGCATAAATACTTCTTCAAACATCTTACTTGACAATGAATTCTTCTCTACACATCACACTACACTTTGGCTTCTCCTACACTTTAGTTTGTACATTTTGGACACTTATGGCTTCTAATTCAAGGTCAATGTTTTGGCAAGGTCATCCTTTATGCCGCCATGAAGATTGTCGTAAGCAAAACATTGTTGTTGTCTCTCCGTGTGGAAGAATGTATTGGAATTGACCAAAACATGGCTTCTCCCATTGGGATGATCTACAACTGGAAGATGAAGATTTGTTCCCACAAGTAACCAATAGAAGTCATGTAGCACGGAAACAAGTGAGGCAACTTGATGGGATGCTCAATAGAACAATAAAGGGAGGTATGGAATCAAGCTAATTGAAAATGATACAAGTGCTTGTGGCTTTCAATCTTGTGTTGTTGGCAATGTACCTTATTATACAAATTGTAAATTCCTTCAAGTAGACTAGGAAACAATGTAATGGAAGAGATGTAATGCAATATCAGCCTCAAGTAGATTTCATTCCATGTTTAAGAAGCAAAGTGACAACTGTTTTAACTTCTACCAAAACACAAGCAAATGTCATCTTCCCAACTGTGTCTAATTCAACAAAAAGACTAGCAAATCTCATCACAAGATAGCTAATTAAGAAACAGTTTCACCAAGTCATGATCAACATAGCAAAAGGTAATAAGTTAACAAGGAGTCACTCAAAGTAGCCACTCCGGGTACACCATAGCTTGTGAGCTTTGATATTGATTTGCAACACTCCTTCCTCTACCTCTACCCCTTGCCCGTTCTCTACCCCGGCCCCTGCCCCTTCCTCTTCCCATGACTCCACCTCCTCTACCTCTTTTGCCTCTAACTCCTCTGCTCCTTGTTGTTGATGTTTCAGGCTGATCATGAATTTCCTCATGCTCAGAAATAGGACCAGGTTGCGGAACTGGATCAGGCTGCAAAGTATAAAACTAAGAAAATTACAGGTACAATGTTGATCCACACAAAACTGCAACTTGAAGCACAAGGTGTATAAATGTTTCAAAAATTACCTAAGGGATTGGAACAAATGGTACTGGACCCACCCTCATTCTCAGGAATGAACTCACTGCCTTGTTGTTGAAATTAAACATACATATTGATATGAGATCAAAAAAATGGAAAATAATACTCATTCGTTTTCTGGATTCTATAAGTTTGCTTTTGGATCGGAGTTTTAGGAGGTTTATGTTGGAGAAATTGGTTTTATTTAAGCCAATATTACTAGCTAAATTAACTGTAAAGTGAAGAACTTTGAGCATTAATTTGAGTACATTACACCGTACGGTTTTTCATGTTCTTTAGTACGTTGCGAAGAGGGTTGCGCAAGCTTCGTAACTATATAAGACATGCGAGTAAACCAATTCTCAATGTGAATGATAAATTGGCTCAAAGAGACGTGGTCGAATATAACAAGTGCCGAACCGGAAAACAAGCTCGAGTCAATTGAGTCGGTTCAGACTTGGTTTATGTCTCTTGAACTTCTTTACTTCACTCATTATTCCATTTTAATGATAATAACTTTGGGTGGGTACTTTATGGCCAACTTGATAGTTGGATGAGTTGTAGAGATAACTCACGTTTGTGTTAAATTTGAGTGTTAATGTCATTAACACTAATGGCCGATCGTAACTCCCGGAAGTTTATTATCATTAAGCTAGTGAGGTTATTAAACTCATTAACTCTAATGAGTCTCTTGAGCTAGCTAGGCGTGGCTATATATATATGAGTCATTCCCCACTTGAAAAACACACTTCTCTACCCTCATCATTTTCTCTACTCTCCCTCTTTTCTACATCATATCATATTAGCTAAAACAGAGTTCCATTCTAGTTTTGCTCGAAAGACTTGCTTTCGCAGCTTCCAATAGCAAGAGTGATTGGGCGTTGTACCTTGGGAGCCTATTGTCCACGGGAGGCTTGAAGCTTACTAAGGCGGGCAAATAGAGCTTAAGGGCAAGCGGTTTAACGGCTGCCTCGTCCAGGATTTAATCCGAATCTTACTTTTCTTCTTTGGTTTGTTTGTCGTTCGACAGTGAGTTGTTACATGTTCTTGTTCTTAGCTTCCTTACTCTACTTTATGTTTATTCATTTCCATTTAAATTATTCAAATATATTTATAACCGGAAACAACAGTCTTAAGCTCTACCCGTATCTCCGGTTTTCTTTAATATAACTATCACTTACTGGATTTATTATCCTATTGTTTAGATGGATGATAATGGTGGTTCTGGAAACGGCTCTGGTGCTGGGAATGGTTCTGGTTCTGGAACAACTCCTCCTGGAAATGGTTTTGGTGGAAACACCATTGACCAAGGGCCTTTTGTCTCTCAGCTACCATCACGTTTGGTCAGTTTGATAGACCGGGCAAGTTTAAGGGTGATAATTTTAAACTGTGGAAAGAAAAAATGGTTTTTTACCTAACTGCTACCCAACTTGTTCGGTATACCAATGAGGCCAAACCTGTGGTGGATGAGAGTGATCCTAAGTCTGTGGACACGTGCAAAGCATGGGATAGTTCTGACTACATGTGTCGCAATGTTATACTTCTTTGTCTTGATGATTCCCTGTACCAAATGTTTTATGAGAAAAAGACGGCGAAAGATCATTGGGAATCTCTTGTTAAGAAGTACACCGTTGACGATGCTGGGTCCAAAAAGTTTGTGGCTGCACGGTTCCATGACTATAGGATGGTGGATGGAAAGTCGGTTCTTGATCAGGCTGAAGAACTCCAAAGGATCTATCATGACTTAGCCGCTGAGGGCATGGCGATCACTGATCAACTACAAGTCGCTTTAATGATAAAGAAGCTTCCTCCTTCTTGGAGTGATTTCAAGCACTACTTGAAACATAAAAAGAAGGAGATGACCCTTGAGGATTTGATCCTAAAGTTGAGGATCGAAAGTGATGTGAGAAAGGCTGCTAGCAAGACCCTTGGGGCTGTTTCCAAAGCAAATGTTGTTGAGGCTCAAGGATTTCGTGCTCAAAGCTCTCTGGTTGGTGGCAAGAGGAAGCGTCCAAGCTCCCCAAAGGCTTCTGACTCTAATAAGAAGTTTGCTGGGGATTGCTATGTGTGTGGCAAACCTGGCCACAAGGCTAAGGACTGTCGCAATGGTGCGCATTAACGCAAGAGCTGCAACAACAAAAACTACCGTAACAATGGAAATGGCAACAATGGCAATGGTGGAAATAGAAGAGGTGGTGGTGCCGGCCAAGCAAATGTGGCTGAGGTCGGAAGTTTGAACCAAGGTATGGAGGAGATGCACCTAATTGCTGTGGTTTACGAGGTGAACTTTGTTGGAGGAACCTCTATTGATTGGTGGGTGGATACTGGGGCCACTCGTCATATTTGTGCTTACGAGTGGATGTTCAAGACTTATCAAGCTGTGACTGATGAAGTGTGCTACATGGGAAACTCTGCTGCTTCCAAGGTAGCTGGCAAGGGAACTGTGGCCCTGAAACTGACTTCTGGGAAAGAGCTCACTCTTACTGAAGTGCTCCATGTGCCTGAGATCCGCAAGAATCTCATTTCTGGATCTGTGTTAAATAAGAAAGGCTTTCGTATGTGTTTCGAAGCTGACAAGTTCATTCTGACTAAGAATGGGTCTTTTGTAGGACAGGGTTATTGTTGTGAAAACCTGTTTAAAATGATGGCTACTACTGTATTGCCTGGTACTGAGCCTTATGGCGTGAATAATGTAACTGAGGCTTCCACTAGCTCAGCTGGAAAGAATGCCCAAGAGGCTAATGAATTTAAACAGTTTGCTTATTTGCCCGACTCTTTTACTTTATGGCATGGTAGGTTAGGTCATGTGAACAATAAAAGTTTACAAAAGTTAGTTTCACTTGACTTACTACCAAAATTTAACATAAACGAACAATACAAGTGTGAGACTTGTGTTGAGGCAAAACTAGCAAAGTCATCCTTTCATTCAATCGAAAGAAGCTCTGAGCCTTTAGACTTGGTACATACAGATGTGTGTGATTTAAAGTATGTACAAACGAGAGGCAGTAAAAGTTACTTCATAACTTTTATAGATTGACTGCACGAGATATTGCTATGTTTACTTAATGAGAAGTAAAGATGAGGCAATTACCATGTTTGTGCATTATAAAACTGAGGTTGAAAACCAACTTGGTAAGAAAATAAAAATGTTGAGAAGTGATAGAGGTGGAGAGTATGAGTCTCCATTTGCTCAAATTTGTGCGGAAACTGGGATCATTCATCAAACAACCGCTCCATATACTCCCCAGCAAAACGGGATTGCTGAGCGGAAAAATAGAACCCTTAAAGAGATGATGAATGCAATGTTAATAAGTTCTGGGGCAACCCAGATTTTGTGGGGGGGAAGCTTTGCTTTCCGCGAATTATGTCCTAAACAGGCTACCGCATAAAAGGCTAGACAAAACACCTTATGAGTTATGGAAGGGTCGTGCACCTTCTTATAAATTTCTCAAAGTGTGGGGGTGTCTAGCTAAGGTTGCTATTCCTCCTCCCAAGAGAACAAGGATTGGACCAAAGACAGTAGATTGCGTGTTTATTGGATATGCTCAAGATAGTAGTGCATACAGATTTCTGGTTCACAAGTCAGATAATTCTGAGATGCATGCTAATACTATCGTTGAGGCTAGAGATGATTCTTTCTTTGAGGGTACATTTCCCTACATTAGTCGCATAACTGTTGATCCAAAACTCGATAGGGAGGCTCATAATGTGGGGGAAGTGGAATCTATGAAAGAAGTAGAGGATCAAGCAGACGATCCAAGGCGTGGAAAGAGGACTAGAACGAAGAAAACTTTTGGTCCAGATTTTGTCATGAATTTCTTGGTTGATAAGGACCCGATTACCTATAGAGAGGCGATCATGTCCTCAGATTCTGATCTCTAGAAAGAGGCAATTGATAGTGAGATCAATTCGATTCTTCAGAATCATACGTGGGAATTGGTGGATCTTCCACCAGGTTGTAAACCTCTGGGTCACAAGTGGATTTTCAAGAAGAAAATGAAACCAGATGGTTCTGTAGATAAATACAAGGCGAGACTTGTAGTTAAAGGGTACAGACAGACTGAAGGTGTCGACTACTTCGACACATATGCTCCTGTATCTAGAAAAACATCCATAATGTTGATAATTGCTTTTGCAGCATTATTCAATCTAGAAATTCATCAAATGGATGTGAAAACGGCTTTCCTCAATGGAGATCTTGAAGAGGAAATCTATATGAAACAACCCGAAGGGCATGTGGTTCCTGGAAAAGAGAATAAAGTGTGTAAACTTGTTAAATCCTTGTATGGATTAAAACAAGCTCCTAAACAATGGCATGAGAAGTTTGATAGTGTTATGCTCTCAAATGGGTTTAGGATAAATCAATGTGACAAGTGCGTCTACATGAAAGGTGATGACAAGAACTATGTGATAGTGTGTCTTTATGTGGATGATATGATAATCATTGGAAACAATGATAATATCAAAGCTACAAAGAAGATGTTGTCACGAAATTTTGACATGAAAGACATGGGTCTAGCAGATGTCATACTTGGAATGAAAATTTCCAAGACACCAGAAGGATATTCACTTTCTCAATGTCACACGTTCAAAAGGTTCTTGAGAGATTTGACAAAGACGGTACTGAGACCGTAAGAACTCCTACAAAGGTAGTGTCTAACCTCTACAAAAATCGAGGAGAAAGTGTAAGACAACTTGAGTATGCTAAGGTCATAGGCAGTCTCATGTACCTCATGGATTGTACTAGACCGGATATAGATAATAAGTTGTCAAGGTATACGAGTAACCCATGTCATGAACATTGGGAAGCAGTGGCCAGAGTTCTCAAATACTTGAGATATACCGCTAACTATGGTCTGCACTATACGAGGTATCCATCTGTACTTGAAGGGTACAGTGATGCGAATTGGATAACAGGTTCCTCGAATGTGAAATCCACAAGTGGATATATCTTTACAATAGGAGGTGCAGCGGTATCATGGAAATCTTGCAAACAAACCTGTATTACAAGATCAACTATGGAGTCAGAGTTCATAGCACTGGATCTTGCAGCAGAAGAGGCTGATTGGCTGCGGAGTTTCTTAAAGGAAATTCCGATGTGGTCAAGGCCAATGCCACCAATAAGCTTGAATTGTGACAGTATGTCAGCTATTGGGCGTGCAAGAAGTAATGAATATAATGGGAAGTCTCCACATATTCGAAGGAGACATAAATCCGTGAAGAAGTTGTTAAAGACCGGTGTTATAGCTTTGGAATTTGTGAGATCCAAAGACAATATCGCGGACCCATTAACCAAAGGTCTGGCTGAAGACCGTGTAGTGGTTTCATCAAGGGGAATGGGGTTAAAGCCCGTTAAATGATTACCGCCCATGATGGCAACCCTACCTGAATTGGTAAACCCCAATTTGCAGGTTCAAAGGGACAACCGAATTGTGGGGGGATCGATCAAAGCACTCGGGATTTATTTTCCCAACCCATTCCTATGGTGAAAGAGTGATAGGCCTGTACAGTGGAGGTTAAGCTATAAGCTTTTAATGATCCTTATACGTTGATTTGGTAACGTGGGGTATGACAGGATACTCTTAATGAGAGATCACCTATGTCGAACGTGAAGGGGCCGCTTCTATGAGATGACAGTTTGGGCTAAATCTCTAGAGCGTTCGATGAATTTACCAAGGCAGTCTAGGGCCAAAACGGACGACAATGAAAGGGCAAACCGGAATAGGAGGAATCGTTGTGTGAGTATCATTGTCTTGGTACACACAAAATGCCGAACATTTCAAGGCATCGTGTCCACTGGTTGGCAAGTGTATCCGATGGTATTTCACTACGGGAGGTTCAAGGCTAATAACCACCTGTCCAGATGCAACGGTTTCTCGTGGAACTCTCGAAATGCATTGTTAGGTTGCATGTGCATGACCATTCAATTTTTGATTCATGTGGGGGATTGTTGGAGAAATTGGTTTTATTTAAGCCAATATTACTAGCTAAATTAAGTGTAAAGTGAAAAACTTTGAGCATTAATTTGAGTACATTACACCGTACGGTTTTTCATGTTCTTTAGTACGTTGCGAAGAGGATTGCGCAAGCTTCGTAACTATATAAGACATGCGAGTAAACCAATTCTCAGTGTGAATGATAAATTGGCTCAAAGAGACGTGGTCGAATATAACAAGTGCCGAACCGGAAAACAAGCTCGAGTCAATTGAGTCGGTTCACACTTGGTTTATGTCTCTTGAACTTCTTTACTTCACTTATTATTCCATTTTAATGATAATAACTTTGGGTGGGTACTTTATGGCCAACTTGATAGTTGGATGAGTTGTAGAGATAACTCACGTTTGTGTTATGTTTGTGTGTTAATGTCATTAACACTAATGGCCGATCGTAACTCCCGGAAGTTTATTATCATTAAGCTAGTGAGGTTATTAAACTCATTAACTATAATGAGTCTCTTGAGCTAGCTAGGCGTGGCTATATATATATATATGAGCCATTCCCCACTTGAAAAACACACTTCTCTACCCTCATCATTTTCTCTACTCTCCCTCTTTTCTACATCATTTCATATTAGCTAAAAGAGAATTTTATTTTAGTTTTGCTCGAACGACTTGCTTTCGTAGCTTCCGATAGCAAGAGTGATTGGGCGTTGTACCTTGGGAGCCTATTGTCCACGGGAGGCTTGAAGCTTACTAAGGCGGGCAAATAGAGCTTAAGGGCAAACGGTTTAACGGCTGCCTCGTCCATGATTTAATCCGAATCTTACTTTTCTTCTTTGGTTTGTTTGTCGTTCGACAGTGAGTTGTTACATGTTCTTGTTCTTTGCTTCCTTACTCTACTTTATGTTTATTCATTTCCATTTAAATTATTCAAATATATTTGTAACTGGAAACAACAGTTTATATAATGAGTGTAGTGTGTTGGTTTAGTGGCAGGACCCACAATAAAGTTGTGAGATAAAGATTTGCCAAAAATAAAAACGTATAGAATCCAAAGAAACGGACAAAAATGGAATACGTATAGAATCCAAAAAAATTGATGAGTAAATGAAGAAAAAACCATAAAAACTTACAAGTTTAGGGCATCTGGTCCTGGTATGGCCCCTCTCTAGACAATATGAACATCTAGGTTCTCTCCTCCTCTTATGCACATGTGTCTTGGCCGTTCTTGAAGAATTCTTGCCCCCTTCAGATGGATGTTTTATTTTCTTAGTACTAGGCCTTCCAGGCTGCGTTCTCTCCTCAGGTGGTAAACATTGTTCATCAGGCAAATCTTGAGGCCAGAAATGAACATCCTTAATTGCATTAAGCTTGATGTCATATGTTCTCATGTAGGCTGCCTTACTTTGGTTTTCTGAGATGTAATTCTCAGCTGGGAGCCTCATGTAGGTAAACACAATCCAAGCGTGCCTACAACATAAACCGGATATATCCCATCTTCTACAGTCACATGACATTTCATCCATGTTCGCTATGAATGTGTAAGTGAAGTATTGAACCTCAAACACATTTCCTGATTCAGTTAGGATGCTACACCTCCCACTTGCTCATGTTGTTCATTAAGGTTGTCTAATATTCTAGGCATTAGTATAGATTCACAATTTCTAGCTTTCTTCTTTCTGACTATAGTCCTCTTCATAATCTGAGTCCTAAGACCCTCCATGATATGCAGAACTGAGTAACCCCTTACTCATTTAATCCAAGAGTTAAATGACGCACTAACATTATAATTAGTGATGTGATCAACCTTGGCAATTAAGGGAACAAGAAAATGCACATAATTAGGAAGGAAGAATGTAACATGCACATGCAACAAGGCACTAATTATAGACAGTTTCATAGTAACCATAGGTAGTTTCATAACAAGATATTAATTAGCAAGGAGTAAACTCATACGTTGTTAAATCCATAGTAAGTATAGGCACTTGCAGCCTGCCAGTACAACCTCCCCAACTCCACTGCAGACCACTTAAGCTTGAAGTTGTCGTAAATGTGCGAAGCACATTTACAATTAATAACAATTGTTGCTAATTCTTCAATGGTAGGAACCAGCCCCTAACAAATGTTAAGATCAGACGACATTTCATGAAATTCATGTTTGTTTTGTGGATTCTCTGATAATTTTAGTTTGTTTTACACTTACATTTGCCAGTTCATAGCACTCATTACATGACATAATTATCATTCAACTGACAATTTCATAGTATCATATACCTGAACTGTAAATCAAACTGAAGTATCTTCTTATCAAATATTGCAATCAAATCACCTAAGTGCGCGTTTCGTTCAGAATGATAAATTTGGAGATTTGGGAGGAGGTATTTGAGCCCAAAATGTTATTTGGGTTGGAGGAGGAATTTGAGTGTGTCAAATCCCTCCGAATGTTGTTTGGTTGATTTTCCACAAACAGAGATTTCCAGGGATTTGAAATGAAATACCTCGTTTGGTTGAGGAGGGATTTGTGACGTATTTCGAATTCTGTGTGAGGGATTTCGAAGCATGTGCAAAAGTAGTCATAACTACCTTTTTGTATTTACCTTAATACCCTTCTAGCTGATATATTTTGTTCTTCATTCAGGGGGCAGTTTGATCAATTAACATGCTTAATTTTCCCTCCAATTTTGTGTATGATAGATTAGTATTCACTTTTAATGATTATATAACTTGGAACCAATTTTAACACGAATAAGACAAGACAATCGAAATCGGGAAAATACCTACAAACACGCCATATTGTGCATGGAATGGTGAAGTTTTACTAGACTCGTATTAAGATTGTTGTTTAATTCGTCATTGCTTTAAACATTGTAAGGCCTTCATTTTGATTGAGCGGCAGAATGTAACGCTTCTGCATTCAAATTTATGTTATGTTAAAATGTAACGCTTCTGCATCCAAGTGACATTGTACTACCAATTTCCTAATTCTAACTGGTAGTTAGAATTTGATATGTTCTTATCAAATTTATATTACAACACCATAATAGTAGCATAATTTGTACCTATCCAAGTGAAACATAACCACTAGAAATATTATAGCAGATACTTAGCCTATTGAAATATTTTGGTAGAACATAAAAAATTCAGACATAATGAAGGGACATGGCATATGTTTCAATGGTGATTGTTTTAAATATTTTTTATTATTAAATAAAAAATAATAATAACATAAATTGTAATATTGATATAAAATATATTTTAGATTTTTTTTGAGTTTAATTAAGAGAGAATTAGGAGTCGGAGATGGGGTGCTCCAAACATAGCCAAGAGTGGTCTCTATTTATAGATCTCGAAAAAATAAAGTCGTTGGTGATTTTTATTTATTTTTTGCATTTTTATTTTTCGAGTTATAACCGTTTTAAAATAAATAGTGTTGTCGCTTTCCTGTGTAAACACGCGACATGTTGTTTGTTGTCCGCTTGTGGTTTTTTCATTATTCTCAACTAATCATGAGGGTAGAGTTGTCATTTCGATTGGAGGCTGAAATCCCCATTTGTGTCATTTGGGAAATACCTACTCCACCCTTGGTATTTCAAGTGAGATAGAAGACAAAGCCCAAGGGGGGAGGAATTTCACAAATCCCTGGCCCGGCAGGCCGAATGCACCGTTACTAAGCGAGGTATTTGGACAAAAAACGCACCAGATCCCTCCCAAATACCTCGTACCAAAACATTAACTGAAATATCAATCACCCCACAATCAGTAATACATTTATGAGGAAATACATGGGAATATGCAAGTAAGTATCGAAATAACATTCTGTGTCCAAATGAATACTATCAACATTAGCAGTATGACTTGTAGATAAGTCCTGGAGATTACTATATTAGACAATTCCATTCAAAGAAGAAAAAAATTCAATGATGCTAATTAAGGGGTTGTTAGGAAAAGCAATTAATCATGGTTAAAAACTTACCTCTTTCTTGTTTCTCAATCTTGGTGAAGAGATAAAAAATAGAGGCGATGAGAGAGATGAGATGGTGGTCTGTTGTATATAAGGCACATACAAGCTTGCAATTGGATTTTGGTTTGGAAATGGAAATTGAGAAAGAACAGGTAGACCAGAACTGAATCGGTGGAATTTGAGTTTGATTTTGATGCTAATCAAGTAGAAATTAAGAATGATTAATGATTTTGATTAAATGAATTTCAATGTAGTTACATTATTTAAAAATTTTAAAAGCATTTTAAAATATTTTCAAAATATAATAATAAAAAATTAAATATAAATAAAAAGTTATGGGGTTACAAATGTACATTCAAGATTTACTATTAAAATTAAATTGGTTATAATTAAAATGATAAGTTCGTACCACTGCCACATGCCAACAATCTAATGGAGACCTATTCTCAGGTCAGTAAGAAGGCGACCTGAAAATAAAATTCCCCAATTTGATACACTCATTTACTTAACTTCTTTATAGACAAACTTTGATACACTCATTTACTTTATAATATTGTTATGTTCTTTTTATCCTTTATGAAATTCAAGACTTAAAAAGAAAATGGATGGATATATAGAAGCAAGAAGGTGCACAAGTAAATGGTTTCCCAGCCAGATCTACTAAAACCATTTAACCATGGCCAACTAAAATTAATTACATAAATTGAAAATTAATTAAGAATTAATACTAATAATTACCTCTCCGGGTTAAAGGAAGGAATATAGCTATCCTCAGTTTTGCTCATCCGACTACGCATGTAAGGGTCACACGAAAGGTACAGATTCTTCACCAATACGGCGCCGTCGCAGCCGTCGGGTACCTTGAGCTCCACGGCGCTGGCGGTGCTTAGTACCATATCGGATTCATTGGGAAAACGGCTATTGACGTAATCTTTGAGTAGGATCTGCTTGTTGTTGCTCATCACTTTTTCCTCTCCCATTTTCTTCTTTTCTTGAGGAACAAAAGAACGTACAATTGGAATTGCGTGCGTACCTTGTTGTTGTTGAGTTGTAGGTGTCGACGAACAAGACTCACTCTATATTTATTGTTGGTGTTAAAATATGTCCAGTCCGCATTTACAAACTGGAGCGGCCTAAGAGCGCGAACAGGCACCAAGGATATCCCTCCGGGTCTCCAAGGATGTCCCTCTGGAGCACCAAGGATATCCCTCCGGGTCACCAAGGATGTCCCTCCAAGGCTCTGAAGGTCGTCCCTCAACAGGGCTCGACCACCCTTCCAGGTACGTCACCTGAGGGTGGCTCGACCAGCATGGTCCTCATTACACTTCAAGAGGTTAACCCTCAAGATGGTTCACTAAGGATAAAGCTGACTAAGAGTGGGGCTCGAGGAGCATCCCTAGGGCTCGACCACCATAGGTGGGCGGACCGAGTAGGACCTTTCAAGGTATCACCCTCCAAAGGAGAACATGCAGAGCACTACTTGGACCATGGAACCTGAGGAAGGCATGAGGACCCAGGTCGACCACCCCTGGTCGGTCCCTAGGGGGCCCGCCTTCTATAATATTCCATGAGACCTGAAAGGTCAATAATGCCCTCCAAACCCTAGATTGGATGTTTGAGCCAAAGCCCATGGGCCTTCTTAATGGGCTTAGACCAAAGGAGGATTCCATCTCAGCCAGACACATGTCACAATCCTACACAAAGTGACAAGACAATACATGAAGTATATAAGGAGACCTCACTCCATCATTTAAAGGTAATGAACAATCTCCACCTCTCCATCAATATTTCTCTCACTAGGGAAGCCTTCAACTCCCTACACGTAAAGTCGTCCCTCCGGTCTGATCCTCGATAGACCGGGCACGAGGCACTAACCCCCTCCCCCCCCCTCATCTAGTCTATTTCAGGTGCCAGGAAGTCACGAGGAGACTACCAAAAGGTACCTGGAAGTCACGAGGAGACTACCAAAAGGTACCAGGAAGTCACGAGGAGACTACCAAAAGTCTATTTCAGGAACGAGAAAGCTACATGAAGGTCACCTAAATATCAGAGGAAGACCCTATGAAGAAGACCCAAGTAGTTTCCTCCGAAGACTCAAGAGGCCTTCCTTCGAAAAGACACAAAGTAACATCCTTTGAAGAAGACCAAAGTACCTTCATTTGAAGACTTAAGGCGAATTAGAAAGAAAGCACGAAATACCCTTCAACATTTGGCGCCGTCGGTGGGAACCGTTCAAAAGGTTACCCTAGTCCTACCAGCAAGATGGTGAATCCTTCAAATAAGACATGAAGGATGACTGGAGAAGAGGTCGCACCACCACCTCGTCCGAGGAGCTGCCCTCCTAGTAGAGGTAGAGGAAGAGATGTGACCACTCCAAGGGCTAATAAAAATAGTAATGTTGTGGGAAGAAGACATGATCCAAGAGGACTCACTTCAAGTGTCATGAAAGACATCGAAGGAAAGGGGGGTGGAGCATCGAAGAATACTTAAAGGGATGGAGAGTTGGAGCACTAGCTCTTCCGTCAAAGAGTCCAAGTTCCTCTCTCATATGAACAAGTTGCAACCCAAAGGAAGTCCCCTGCTAGATTGTGGAAGGAAGGACCATTGGAAGCAATCCAAAGGAAGTCCCCTACATTTTCACCATGGGTTTCGTTTATTTCGGAACCCAATGGCCAACTTATCTACAATCTTTTTAATGGAGGTCCGGAAATAATGCTATACATTTCTGATGAAAATGTGAGTACTTCGACTTACTATCAAATGATCACTCCTTCATTCATTCATGCATTCATTCATTTATTCATGCATTCATACATTCATTCACCATGCATGCATCATTTGGCATCACTTACTATCAAAGTATGCATGGTCCAATGAATGAGGATGCTCTTCGGGATCCAACACTCTTGAACTATATAAGACCGAACGTCTCGGCATAAGGTTCAAGGATCAAGGATAAGAGTGGCAAGGAAGTGAAGAACACTTGATTTGCAACCAACCTACAAAGGTTTTATGCCTAAGAGACAAACCTATTACGTCAATAGGAAACATGTCCGAAGGAACATGAGCGAAAAGTCAAAAAGTCGGACAAATGTGTCAATTCATTTTGTTCTCAACTTTTTAAAACAAGAAAAAATGGTCTCGGACCATTTTTTAAATTTTCAAATTTTTGAGGCAATGGACCCTTAGAAGTCTGACTACCAGCTTCTCGAGGGAAGGGTGGTCGAGCCCGCCTAAATTCCGCAAAGGAAGGAATGATAAGGGGCACAACTATGGTGTTAGAGTCCGACTAGCTCGAAAGTCCCGAAAGGCCAGAGTAACACTACCCGACTAGCAAGTTGAACACATGTAGTCATCATATGGCTCAGTAACACTACCCGACTAGCAAGTTGAACACTTGTAGTCATCATATAGCCCGAGTAACACTACCCGACTAGCAAGTTGAACACTTGTAGTCATCATATGGCCCGAGTACCACTACCCGGATGAGATCGGTCGAGTGATCTCCGTCTGAGATGGTAGATTTTAAAAGACATGAAAAAGTAATGACTAGCAAGTTGAACACTTGTAGTCATCATATGGTCGAGAAAAGGAGAAAGGAAGATACTTCATCATATGGACGAAAACAAATTTCCCCAAGGAAGGAAAGGCCTCCTCGATTCGCCAAAGGATCTTCGAAAGCTCCGGTCTCGAGTACCCTACTGGGATCGACCATCAGGAAATCACAGAGGAAAGCACTGAAAAACACAAGGAGTAATGCCTCGACTACATCGATAGCTCGAGGAGCACATCTCGAGTAGATTCATCAACACTTGTAAAAAAAAAAAGGTGGTCTCGGACCATTTTGAAATTTTTGAATTTCGGAGGTCACGCACCCTCAGTTTCTTGAACAATCTTCCTCCGGGAGCGACTAGAGCATGCTCTTGCTCCTCGATCTCTTCATCAGCTGCCTCTTCGTGATGTGCTACTCGGGTTTCACCCCAGGAAAGTCAAAGTCTAACGTTTGGGGATCAATCGAATGATAACTCGATTCATGCTCGGGACCACCATACTTAGCTTGAAACTCGAGATTATAGAAAGAGTAATCCTCCTCGCTCCCAATCAGCGGAGGAGACATCCTCCTCGGACCACATTCATTCCCGTGGAGATTTTTTATGGGTTGAGGAGTTCCCTCGTCATCAGAAGTAAGGATAGTCCTCCTAGCAGTTTGAGGAGGAAAGCCCTAGCGACGTTTGGGACTTGGGAGAGACACTTCGAGAGGATTTGGGCTAAGAGTACCTCCTCGGACTCATCCTCCTCGCTCTAACCTCCTTGCTTAGAGTGTTCACCCCCTAAAGGGACTACAAGAGAGTGTCCTTGGTTGCAAAAATCCTCCGGAGCATGAAAAAGACATTTGTTCTCAACTTTTTAAATTGAGAACAATTGATTTTCAGACATTTTTGAAATTTTTGGAGATTTGAGGGCGGAGGACCACTTGGTCGTACACACAAGTGAGGCAAAGAGTCCTACCACCATGTTCATTCCGTCCTCCCAAGAGAGAGTTCCTCCGACCAAAAGTGCCATGTTCGTTCCAGAAAGATGTTTCCTCCCAAGAGAAAGCATCCTCCCGCACATGTGGAAAAAGATGAATGTCCTCCCGAGAGAATGTATCCTGATGAATGTGTATTTTACACTTTCATTCGAGTCTTTTTCACCTATTTTAGCTATCCTCTATGTAGCTATATTTTAATGCATTTTATTAGAATAGTGTCACGTTTCCCTTTAGATTTTATTTTACAGGTTTTGATTGAAATTCGAAGATTTCCGGGAAATTATATTGAAGTTGACAAGGAATTGGTGTTCCATAAGCCTATTTGGAGTATCTGAAAGTTTTCGGATAGGATTTGAAGTCTAGGGGCCGAATCTGGAGGTTAGAAGGCTACTAGAAGTCAGAAACCGAGTCCGAAAAGGGGAAGAAATCCAAAACCGCATCGAAAACGCGGAATTCCGCGAAAAAGCCGCCGGGCGAACCGCAGCGCAGCTAGGGCGAACCGCCCCACACCGGGCGAACCGCCGGGCGTGTGGGCCGAACCGCCCCGTGGTATTTCGGGGCCTATATATAGTTGCTCAGTTTTCTCCGAAAATCATATCTTTCCAGACCTACTTTCTCACCTCTCTCTATAGTTTTAGGTAGGAACTTCTCGGGGCCTGTCCTGGGAGTTCCGTAGCTTAGGGGACACTTTTTCATAGCGGATTGGAGCTCGTAGGATCGCAATTCTTCGGAGATTGACAACCTTCGGTAACTTGTATCGTACAGTTTAATCTACTTATTTTATATATCTTTCAATATGTTTTCTTCTATGATTTCTATTGATTGCATGCCTATTATGAGTAGCTAAACTTATCGTTGGTGGTAGTATGTGAATTCTTAGCGAAGGGGAGATAATCATGCTAATGGCTATATCGCGCATTATACTCCGTGTCATTGCTTTATTTCGTTGATCAGGCACAACCTAAATTCTCGTATGTTGTATTAATTATTATGAACAATTGGACACTTGTCGACCATCAGACCAATTATCTTCGTAGTGTTGAATAATTACGGAACACATTAGGACAATAGTGATTGACTTGTCAGACCAATTATCTTCGTAGTGCTTAATATTTGCAACAGGACACTAGATTGATTCAAAGATCTCTATGCAAGACCGAGGAATTTATGCATGATTATCGACCCGTTATGTTAAGAAGGATCATACTATCACCAATCTCCATTATCTGTTAGAAAAACCCCTCTGCTATCTGCCTGCTATTTATATTCTCTTGTTAAATAGATAAAGCTAGTTATAGTCCTGAGAGAACGACACTCGAGTCATTCTACTGCTACACTACGGTTTTCGTTGTAGTTGTGGATTGCCTTTGGCTTAATTACAAATTTATTTGATCCGTTCGCGTTGGAACACGACACCAGCGCGTTCATCAAATTGGCGCCGTTGCCGGGGACTATACTCCTTTTTTCTGTTTAATTTGTTTATATTTACAGCTTTAGATTCCTAATTCTACTAGTTTTAGTTTTCCTTTTTAATCTCTCTCTAATACTGCTTTCCTAGTCTGTTTCTAATCACCTTTCCTAGTCTATTACAGATAGTGTATGCCGCATACACGTTCTGCAGGAACACCGTTTGCTGATTCAATTGCTGAGATCGACAGAGTCTACCACCAGAGAAGGCGACTACTTGAAAGGCGCGCACTAGAGGAAACAGAGGAAACCGATTTCTCTGAATCTCTACTCAGTCTCTTCAAGGAAATCGACGGAATGGCAGAAGCTAGACCACTGAAGGCATGGGTTCAACCCACCAAGGATCGTATGAGGGGACCGGCGATTGTTCTTTCGTCTGCAACCCGAGATCTGGAGATCAAGAACCACGCATTCCAACAACTTCCGAGGTTCTATGGATTATCAAGGGAAGATGTGATGGGGTACTTGCCCGATATCGATGATTTCGTCAACCAACTCCCACGACCCGGAGCTGACATAACAACGGATGAGTTGAGGATGAAGGTTTTTGCTATGGGACTTGGCGACAGAGCCAAGTCATGGTTAAGTTCTCTTCCAGCAGGCTCGCTGGACACTTGGGAAAAGGTTTTTTCAGCTTTCATGGAGAAATACTTCCCTCACACCTTGACTACCGCGCTTAAGGCGCAGATCACTGGATTCAAGCAGGACTATGATGAGACCATCTACACCGTGTTCAAGAGGTTCCAAGATCTCACGAACAAGTGCCCTCACCATGGTTTTGAACTTTCCGACCTAGTCCAACACTTCTACAATGGACTAACCTTCGAGAACCAACAAGTGGTGGATTTCCAATGCCGAGGCAATATTTGGGAGGAAACCGCAGAAGCCTTCTAGGCGGTTTTCGAAAGGCTTGCTAAGGGTTCGCAGTTCAAGGACCAAAGAGCAATGGTTAGGAGACGTGGACCTGAAGCTCCACCGACTCAAGAAGCCCCTATGTATAGGGGGAATGGGGATCAATTCGATTGCTTTACCAACGAATTGAAGCAAGTCCTGAAGAGCGCCACCGGAACAACTGTTTCGAACGAAGTATGCCGAATATACAAGAACTATGGGCATGGGGCTCATATGTGTAGATCGGAGCTGGCATACGATGATGGCAACTGGGCTCGAGGAGGCGAAGAAGAAGCCTTTGCTACGAAATTTGGTACTCAAGAAGTTAGCTACGGACAAGACGGTAGGAATCCTCGAGGTGGATTTTGGAGAAGAGGATACCGTAACAATCAAGGATATGCACCGGCTAACCAAACTTATGGACCTAACCAAGACCGTAGTAGGCTAAACTATGGTAATGATCACTGCGAAAACCCCGCTCCGAAAGAGCCACCGAAGTCGAAGTTGGCTCAACTGATGGAGAACTTGCAAAAGATGGTCGATCGCACACAAAGTTTTCTCAAACGTTATGAAGAAGATTCCGAGAAGACTAGGGCAAGGCTCGATAGGTTGGAAGAGAGCACTAGGCTTGCCCATCAAAAGATGCAAGAATTGATCGACCGAGGAGCAAGTAGGGAGCAAGGCAAACTGCCTAGCAACACTGTGAAGTCGAATGCCATTACATTGGCTGGTGATGTACCTGACGAAATCACCATCAAGAAGGTTGTTAGGTGCGAGTGTTGCATGAAGGAAGAACTTCTACAGGCTGAGGAAGAAGAGAAGGACCTTGGTTCTGACATAAGTGATGAGGAGCAAGAGGATCCCAAACCACTCCCTAAAAGTTTCGATGTTAAGGTAGGGATTGGTGAGCTTGAAGATGTCCGTGCCACACTAGACACGGGATCCTACTCAAATATAATTCCTTTGAATGTGTTTGAAAAGAGCAACCTTGGGAAACTATCTGAGCAAAGGGCTATTGTGCAACTGGCGGATGGATCCTTTATGAGACCTGAAGGCGTTGTTAAAAATGTGTTGGTCAAGATTGGTGAAGCATCTATATACACCAATTTTGTAGTTATGCCGGCATCTGCACCTGGAACGGGGGATGTCATACTCTTAGGGCAAACATTCTTGACTAAACTACGCTCCGTGATGGACATCTACCAAAGAACTTGCACTATCGAAGTGGATGGCAAGCAACATGTGTTGCAAGCCATACCTCATCCACCTGAACCACCTGATATTACTACTCACTACTGTGGTCTTGCAGCCTATATTCTTTCTTATTCACAGGTTCGTGGCATGGAAAGGAGATCAATGAAGGGGAAGCCTAGTACCCGCAAAAAGAAGAGATAGGCGCAGACAGGAGTCGAGTCAAAAACTTTAAACAATGACGCTATCCGGGAGGCAACCCGAAATTTTTATCGCTTTCTATTACTGCTTTTCTGCATGCATTCATTCTTGAACTATTTGCTTCTCATATGCGAATTTGTTCTTGTTTGTGTCGTATGTGCTTATGTTTGAGTGAGATTTTTCGAGTGGTTTTTTTTGAAAAAATTGGTTTCGGAGATTAAAACCGCATTTTCTGACGTCGGGAACCGTCTCCCCGCATTGGGGAGCACGGGGCGAACCGCCCCACGTGGGGGCGAACCGCCCCGTGGGGGGCGAACCGCCCCACGGCTCCAGATCTTCAAAAACGCGGATTTTTTCCCCAAAACCTCATTTTCTTCATATATCATCATTCCTCCTCCCAAAAAACCTGAAAAACGCGATTTCATCTTCAAATCTTCATAACTTCTTCATTTCTTGACCAAATTGAGTGTTCTTTAGCTTAATTCGAAGCCTATTACATGATCTATCATCCCATCCGAACAGATTTCGTCCTAATGCGTTAGATTTTCAGATATGAGGTATCATCCTTAGAACCCTAATTTTCGAATTTGGGGGTTTTCTAATTTGAGCTTCAATTATGCTTATTTGATGCATGGGTATGTTGTTTGCATGATTAGACATGTTATTTACTATCAATTGCATGCTCAATTTTGCTTGGATTGTGGATTTGGGTATTTTGCTACTAGATGATATATCTTGTTATGCAATATGTCTTTATCTTTGATTTTTTGCATATGATTGTGTCTATTGATGTAATGTTGGTGGATTTGACGATTGTATGCTTAATTGTTGAGTATGAGGACTTATGATGGTAGAATTTTTCGCTACTATGGTATGAATTGAGCCTTGTTATCTAGGATATTGGTTGTCTAGTAAGAGCATAATGTGATGTACTGCATGTAGTAGTTACACTGGTATGTTGCATAATGAAGAAGCTAGACTAGACATTACGATTTGGGGAGCTCGATTGTTGATTTTATCACTTGATTATTTCGTTCTTACACTAGCATATGCATGAGTCAGTTTTGTGTCATACGAGGTACTAACTGCTGTTTGTAGGAACCATACCAAGGGAAAGGAGCATTCCCGTATGATCGCTGTGAAGAACCATGTCAAGAAAGGTGACCTCGCTAGATGTGCGTTCGAGCCAAGGGGTTTTGCAACAACGTCGTGGATTATCCAAGAGGAGGAGCTAGAGTACACCTGGAGTAAGGACTCCTATGCCTATTCATGCACCACCGAAGGGACAGAAACCATTATTACGTCAACACTCCATCACGAGGACTGCAAAGTTCGAGTGAACTGGAAGGCACCGGAACATTCTAGCCGCGATGGATTCAATCTTGAGTTCGTAGTTGCTAGAAGATTCCGAAGCGCTAGCTTGGTTCCAAAACATAATGACATGGGTACCCAGTCCCTCGTTGGGGCACCCCTTGCCTGCCTCTAAAGGGAGCATCATATAGACATCGGTCGCATCAACCGTAGAGAATGTGGTCGACATTGAAAAAAATGGTAGAAGACTTCTGAGTATCCGAGCAGCTCACTGAAACCTTCTCGTGGTGTAAAACGTTGGAGGGGGAGGTCCTGATACCATTGCCCTTTCCCCTTCAACAGTTCACAACCTATTGGAGGGCTACAGGATGGAAGATTCCATAACAGCGGCGGCTAATCTTGAGGATTCTATTCGACGATGCAACTCTACTGGTGACGATGGTTATGACAGTAGTGACAATGAAGGCCATACGGGCAATGATGATTCTAATGGAGGAGTTGTTCCTGTCCGGCCTATAAATGGAACTACCACACCTACCAGAAGACCTGATGACCACCTATAAAGCTCCCAGAGCAGGCCCAATAACTCACAAGCAGCATACTCAGCCGACCGAGGCCAAACCATGGGGTAACATCTAGTATCACATCTTATTTCCTCATTTTCTTACTGCTAGGGACTAGCGTTAATTTCATGAGGGGGGATGGGATTTAAGTGATCTGATGTTGTTAGTTTGGAGCTTGGGATTGGTAGGATGAGTATAGTACCTCGCATGCTTTATCCGTCTGCATTTGCATTTGCACGTTTACTGCTTTCTTATATATTTTTTAGGTTGCATTCACTACATTCATCCTAGGATAGTTTTGCATGTTTTATATGGAGTTTATTGCCGAATTTTTTGAACGTTTTTATTGGGTAGATCAACTAATTATGCCATTAATCGTATGCTTCATCTCTATGAATTTGTTTGAGGTTTTTCTCGCTTGGCTTGTCACATATATGTATTGCACTTAGTTAAGCTTGGTAGTCTCGACATCACTTAGTGGTGTTTTCTCTACTGCGGTTCACGAAAGCCTTTATAATAGGATGATGCATGTTAGAGTCTTATGGTTGTTTTCCCGAGTAATTATGTACCTAAGAGGCAACAAGTCTTCACCATGCTTTGAGATTGCTAAATGCCTAGGAAGGAGGTAGTGTGAGGTTGTGTGATCCTTTGTTTATAACCTATTCTTCCGAATAGGTTTGGGGAGGGGGTTACACCATCATAGACTTGTTTCTGTTTTTCATTTTCGTATCGTGAGTTTATTTTTCCTTTTCCGTGATTTTTTGTGCTCCAACCTATTCTTTCGAATAGGTTTGGGGAAGTCGTGTGAGTCATTTTGTTTCTCTCTTTGTTATGCTACTGCTGGCTAGAAAAATCGAAAAAAAAGAAAGAAAAAATTCCAGAAAAAGAAGAGAAAAAGAAAAAGAAAAAAAAATTTGGAAAGAAAAAAAGAAGAAAAAAGAAAAGACCCCAAAAAAGCAAAGGAAGGGTCCAAAAAAGAAAACCAAATAGCAGTTTAGCAAAGTGTTGAGTCTTATTTTCAATTCTCGTAATGTTCGTAATCGTGTTTTTTCTATTTTTTGTCTTGAGTGTCATCTGTTCTAGACCACCCTCGTCCTGCCATTCCGGAAGTGGTGAATAGCTTAAGACTTTACTTGAGAGATGAGTAGAATAGGGGAGAGTTATCTTTATAGGGAACCCTCCTTCATTTGATGAGAGCCAGTACTGGTTCGACCTCTTTTGAGGAAAAGTCTTAACATGGTGGAACAGCAGTAAGTCCTCAGTTTCATAGGCACGGGGCAACCATTCGTATCTTAGCATGCTTCATTACGTCGTCACTGACTAGGTCCAGGTAGAGAATGTTACGAGAGACTATCTTGTCTTTACATAAGTGCTTATGTGGATGTGTATAAGTCAATCGAGGTATTCTTCAACCTATATTCATGCTTTGATTTATATGGTTTTTGTTCATATGTTTTTTGGTAGATTCAGTAGATTAGTTCATTTTATTTGGCATGAGACTCCATTTTGTGTCTTGCATGTTTTTTGTATTAGAGTCTAGCTTAGTTGCTTGAGGACAAGCAAAGGTTCGGTTTGGGGAGTTTGATGAATGTGTATTTTACACTTTCATTCGAGTCTTTTTCACCTATTTTAGCTATCCTCTATGTTAATTTAGCTATATTTTAATGCATTTTATTAGAATAGTGTCACGTTTCCCTTTAGATTTTATTTTACAGGTTTTGGTTGAAATTCGAAGATTTCCGGGCAATTATATTGAAGTTGACAAGGAATTGGTGTTCCAGAAGCCTAGGGGCCGAATATGGAGGTTAGAAGGCTACTAGAAGTCAGAAACCGAGTCCGAAAAGGGGAAGAAATCCAAAACCGCGTCGAAAACGCGGAATTCCGCGAAAAAGCCGCCGGGCGAACTGCCGCGCAGCTGGGGCGAAACGCCGGGCGTGTGGGGCGATCCGTCCCGTGGTATTTCGGGGCCTATATATAGTTGCTCAGTTTTCTCCGAAAATCATATCTTTCCAGACCTACTTTCTCACCTCTATCTATAGTTTTAGGTATGAACTTCCCGGGGCCTGTCTTGGGAGTTCCGTAGCTTAGGGGACACTTTTTCATAGCGGATTGGAGCTCGTAGGATCGCAATTCTTCGGAGATTGACAACCTTCGGTAACTTGTATCTTACAGTTTAATCTACTTATTTTATATATCTTTCAATATGTTTTCTTCTATGATTTCTATTGATTGCATGCCTATTATGAGTAGCTAAACTTATCGTTGGTGGTAGTATGTGAATTCTTAGCGAAGGGAAGATAATCATGCTAATGGCTATATCGCGCATTATACTCCGTGTCATTGCTTTATTTCGTTGATCAGGCACAACCTAAATTCTCGTATGTTGTATTAATTATTATGCACAATTGGACACTTGTCGACCATCAGACCAATTATCTTCGTAGTGTTGAATAATTACGGAACACATTAGGACAATAGTGATTGACTTGTCAGACCAATTATCTTCGTAGTGCTTAATATTTGCAACAGGACACTAGATTGATTCAAAGATCTCTATGCAAGACCGAGGAATTTATGCATGATTATCGACCCGTTATGTTAAGAAGGATCATACTATCACCAATCTCCATTATCTGTTAGAAAAACCCCTCTGCTATCTGTCTGCTGTTTATATTCTCTTGTTAAATAGATAAAGCTAGTTATAGTCCTGAGAGAACGACACTCGAGTCATTCTACTGCTACACTACGGTTTTCGTTGTAGTTGTGGATTGCCTTTGGTTTAATTACAAATTTATTTGATCCGTTCGCGTTGGAACACGACACCAGCGCGTTCATCATATCCTCGGGCCAAAAATCCTCCGGAGGATGAAAAAATGTTGTGTTCTTAGAAAATTAAAATGAGAACAAAAGATTTTGGGTGTCCGGAAAGTTTTTCAAAAGTTGGGGCAAAGGACCTATCTCCTCGAAAAGCACTTGTCCTCCGGTCCAAAAGAGAGTATACTCCCCCAAAGGTTGTTAGTACAAACGGATGCAACGATAAGCGTTCTATTGAGAAGGGTAGGCAAAAGGAAAAAGAAGGTCCTAGGACCGATGACCTTCCAGAGAAGTTATCCCTCAGAAGTTGCTAGGACATCGAGTGTCCTCTCTCCGAGGTTATCAACAAGTCGCTCCTCCAACATGATTTGAATGTCTATTCATTTGAATTTTTTCGAGAGAAGAATGATCAAAATGATCATCAAATTTACAACTTGACCATTCAAAGCTGTCCGAGGTGCATTTCGAACAACAATTACAACAATTTTCAAGTCTACAACAAGGCCAAGTCTCAGAGACTACACGAACGAAGGAGTATCATATTACAACAATTAAGAGCTGGTCGCTCACTTTACAACTTTAGCGGTGGAAGCTTACACATGGAAAAGCAGCAACATGTTTACAAGTCCGACACTTAGGCGAAGGAAAGCCACTCTAAGGCAAGCGAAAGGAAGCCTGGTTGGAGAATTCAAGGAGCTTGAAGAGTACCAAGTAATTGATAGCGTATATGTCCTAGAGACAGTCCTTACTAAGGGCATAGTGCCCTTATAGAGGGCATAGTGCCCTTATAGAGGGCATATATGTACTATTACACAGGTCAACGTAATATAATATATGTTTGTTGCTTTTACTATTGAGTATCGCTTTCATATTTATATTACACCAGGCATGCAACATGTCATATCTCTATTACTGTCTGTATTGATTAAACATGTCCCCTCGGATAGATGACCGATCACACAGATAGTGGGAGCTATGTGAGTTATCATCTATCCCAAACTCTCCCTAGTCGAGGTTCATCTCGGATGTAGGGGTCTGAATGAACCAGACGAGACTAGTATGCGTGGAGGTTATACTTGTTGGAGCAAGTGTGAGTCGATCCCACGGTCACGGAACGGATTGTTGGACAATCGAGAAACGTTCCCATAACTGCGCATAGTTGTTCAAAGAAGGATTATCGAACAATGAAAGTACCCACCGGACACTCCCATCGATGTATACTCTACACCGAAGTGTCTATGGGAACCGGTAAGTTGTCGAAGTGATGCCAGTCGTCCTTTGTACTTACAGGACTTTATCGTCACATTTGTTGCCCCATATCCTTGGTGGACCCGTCGATGTCAGCTCTGAATAAGCAGTTGACCTAAGACACGATCCAGGATTATGGCTACATACAAATGGGGATTATAAGTGATTCTGTGAAGGATTCATCTCTCAAGTGTAGCACATGTGAGTACTGCTCATAGTCTGCATAGTTGTGTTGGTAAAGTCACTGGCCAGTGCAAATGATATATTATGATGGTCATAAGTATATCTTAACCAAGCAACTCCCTGAGACGCCCGTGGATGTAATATTGGGATAGACACTTCATCGATCCTAGATACATTCGAGCAAGTCAGATGAAGGGACGTTACCATCGCCGCGTTGAGCGCAACAGGCTTCACAACTAAAGGGTTGGCTTTGAGAAATCTCTCAAACGTCCTCATGTATTAATATTGCAAATGGAACCGTCTAGGAATTCCATGTTGCCTAGTCTAGGACTTGCTTAATACGATGAGGCCCTATGGGTCACACTATGTGGTGATTCAGTTTATTAGAATATCCTTGAAGATGTAATCGCAATTAATTTGGAATTAGTTGTGATTGATGGATTATAATTGATTTGGAATTAATTATAATATTTCATGGCTCAATTAATGATTTGGAATTATTAATTGAATTGGCTGATTAATTGTATTTTATGTAAATACAATTAAAGATTATATTTTGGAAATATAATAGAGGTTTGATTTGAAAGGATATGTTAATTTAGAATTAACATATGCACTTGGGCAAAATCTACTTGGAGTTTGAATTGCCTTAGAACTATAAGTGGGTCCCAAAATCGGGACCCAACTAGTGTCCCAGGGAGAGCGCGCGCGCGCGCGTGGCTGGATAGGGGAAGGAGTTCGACTCCTTCCTCTATTAGAAGTCCAAGGGATAAGTTGGATTTTCCTGATTGAGTTTTAATTTGATTGGGAATGAATCGACTTGATATTGGTTTCCTTGTGCGATAAGAATTAGATTCTTATTCCTTTACGAAGTCTAATTGCTTATGCTTTAGGCTTCTATTGACTACTATATATAGTAGACTATTAGAGAGCTTTTGACATAGACTTTCTTAGTTATTCTACCCAGTTTTCTTAGAGAAAATAAAAAGCTCTCCCCTCCTCTATAAGCCTCCACACGCGCCACCTCTGCCGGAGGAATCGCCGCCCCGTCTTCTTGGTCACACAAAGAATATCCTAGCATTCTTCCGATAGGTTGTTCATCCGTGGATACTAAGGTTGAGGTTCTAGGAGCTGGAAACTAACTTTTATTGTCTTGCAGATAATCAGAGTATTGCAGATATCTTCGACTTCGACGAAGGAGAAGATACACAGGAATATTATGAAGACTTGGAAGCTGCTTTGGAAGTCAGGTTAGTCTTCTAATTGACGTGTTTATATATATACGACATATACATAATCAATTAACCTGTATGTTAAGAAATTTTTTAAAATTCCGTAGCGTACCCTAGGGGTAACTCTGACCATATTTTCTTACAGTGGTATCAGAGCGAGGTTAATTGATTACGTATATACGTATATATATTGTATGATTTTGTAGATATGTGGATGCAATTGATTCTATGATTAATTCGATTTTCAAAAGTTTTGTTTTTATATAAATTTAGAATTTATATTTTTCAAAAAAAAAAAATAAAAATTAAAATATATATATTATGACCGGGCGCTAGGCGCCCGTGTGCCGCGGGCACCCGGGTACCTGCGGGACGCAGGTATCCGGGCGCCTGCACCCGCGTGCCGCGGGCACCGTGCGCCCGGGCCGTAGGCACCGTGGGGACGGGACTAGGTCCCGTCCCATGTTTTAATAAATATATATTTTTTTTTCAGGTTGGACCCAAAATCGAATTTTGGAAATTTTGAGGATTGAATTTTATATTTTGAATATAAATATGATTTAATTGTAATTGTTTTTAACTATAGGGGTTAAATTTAATTAGTATAAAGTTAAATGGCTTATTTGTAATTTATCAATTTATTGTTTATTGTAAATTAGTCCTTCTACTTTCGAATTTTAAATTTAACACCTCCAAGGTTTTAAAATTACAATTAAGTCCTTCGGTTTTCGAAAATTGCTACTTGGTCAATAGAATTTTCGATTTTTCAATCTGGG
>CM051455.1:101621802-101938179 GCA_028274465.1 Plantago ovata | reverse complement strand
AGGGAGCCTTCAGCTTGCCACCTCCGCCACCTCCTCCTCCGGAGGATGGAGCGACATCGGGATTTGTAAGAGAAGCGCACTTTGAGAATAGGCCTATCAATGGAAGAATTCACTATCGCCGGAGGACCAGCGGGTGATAGTCGCAAAGCAAGAGAAAGAACCGCCAATGATCTCACGGCGAGAGACCCCAAGTATGGACAAGTTGCCCCGAAAGGAACCAACATGATTTCTTTCGACGATAGTGAGCTTCCTCTGCGACATGCCGGAGGAGGAGACACTCAAGACCCAAGTGTTCCTCTGGTAGTGTCGCTCGACATTTTTTGCTTCGAAGTTCCAAAAATACTGGTGGACACCGGAAGCTCAGCAAATCTCATCTTCACAAGCACTCTCAAAAAGATGAAAATCGACCCGAAGGAAGGGTTAAAAGAAGTGGTGAGCGCCCTAGTAGGGTTCGGAGGCCAGCCCATAATGCCCCTCGGAAGCATGGTCCTCCCGGTGTCCATGGGCAAGGATCCTTGCAGAATAACAAAGTCGGTTACATTCTTGTAGTTGATATTCCTTTCGACTACTATGTGGTAATAGGGCGACCCGCCTTGTCCCAATTCAAAGCTGTTGTTTCAACCGTCCACAACCGCATGAAGTTTCCTTGCGACGACGGTGCCATAGGGCAAGTAATCGGGAACATAAGGGAGGCATGGGAGTGTTATACTCTTTCCGCAAGTGTGACCTCAAGTGCACGCTTCGCCCTAGGAGACAGAGATCCGGAGGCAGGAGCAAACGCTTTTTACTCTATCCGAGCGACTAGGACTCGAAGGAAGTCGAAAAAACCTAGTCCGGCAGCAAGGCGAAGAAAGGCGGTCCAGAGGAAAGAGCAAAGTTTAGCGGTGGCAGAGGTAAAAGAGCTCGAAGAGTACCAAGTAATTCCTCCCATCCCTCCGACCTCGAAGAAAAAAGCATTTTTTGAAGAGAACAAAATTGAAGCGAAAGAAGCTTTGGAAGAAATTCAAGTGGTCGAAGGGTCTCCCGACAAGGTCACAAGGATAGGAACAGAGATGACCGCCGAGGTACGAATGAAGGTCATCCAATGCCTCAGGGACAACAATGACGTATTCGCATGGAGTACGGAGGATCTCAAAGGAATCGACCCTAGGGTCGCGGTTCACCATTTGAACTTAGATCCCAAAATCACCCATATCCGCGAGAAGCGAAGAGATTTTGGTCCGGAGGACAATGCCATCATTGAGGCGGAGGTCCAGAGGCTCTTGAAAGCCGGGCACATCAAAGAAGTAAGATACTCAGAGTGGGTTTGCAATGTGGTCTTAGTAGAGAAAGGCGAAGGGAAGTGGAGAATGTGCAACAACTTCACTCGTCTCAACAAGTTTTGTCCGAAGGATCCTTATCCCCTTCCAAGGATTGATCAACTTGTGGATTCCACCGCCGGATGTGCACTACTTAGCTTCATGGATGCCTATCAAGGCTTTTATCAAATCAAGATGGCAAGGGACGACGTACCAAAGACAGCCTTCTTTGCTAATGGCAATGTCTACTGCTTCAACGTCATGCCCTTCGGACTCAAAAACGCGGGGGCGACCTACCAACGCCTAGTGAACAAGATGTTCAAGGACGAGATAGGCAAAACCATGGAAGTGTACGTCGACGACATGCTGGTGAAAAGCAAGAAGGAAGACCAACACGTCGAGCACCTTAACAAGTGCTTCGCGGTCCTGAGGAAATATGGCATGAAGCTTAACCCGGCGAAGTGCACATTTGGTGTCAAGGGAGGCAAGTTCCTTGGCTATGTGGTGACCGAAAGGGGAATAGAAGCAAATCCAGAAAAGATCAAAGCCATACTTGACCTTCCGCAGCCAAAGACGCTCAACGAGGTACAACAATTGGTCGGGAAGTCAATTGCCCTAAGCCGTTTCATTTCGAGATCGGCCGAGAAGAATTTGCCCTTCTTCAAGGTCCTAAGGAAGAGTAACAGTTCGAATGGACAAAAGAATGCGAAGAGGCTTTTGAGAAACTGAAGCAATACTTGTTGTCGCCACCTTTGTTATCCAAGCCGGTCGACGGAGAACCATTATATCTCTACCTTGCGACCACTCCGGAGGCAATAAGTTCCGTCTTGGTACGGATCCAAGGGAATGATCACATGCCGATCTATTATTTGAGCAAGGCACTCACGGGTGCGGAGACGAGATATTTGGATATTGAAAGGTTGTCATTTGCCTTGGTCTATACCGCAAGGAGGCTCAAACCATACTTTGGTGCACACAAAGTGATTATCTTAACAAGCCAACCCCTGAAGCAAGTCCTAGGGCGACCTGAAATGAGTGGAAGATTAGCAAGGTGGGCGATCGAGCTTAGTGAGTTCGACATCGACTACCAAGCTCCATTAGCCAAAAAGGCTCAAGTCTTAGCGGATTTCTTGGCCGAGTATCCCGCCAAGGACCCTATGGACGTCGACCCGAAGGAAGCACAATCTGATTCAGCTATGATGATCGACTCCCAAGGACCTCAAGTCAGTGAACATTTCAAAGCTCTAGAGGCAGCATTGAAGGGATTCAAGGAACTAGCCCAAGCTAGTCGATAAATTGACATGTCCAATGCCGAAGATGCCATCTTTACCGTCCTGAGACCAATGACCAAAGGAAAGAATACACACCCAGCGACATGTTTCTTCTTAACGATGTGGCAATGGAAGAAGCAAATTCTCAGATGGTGAACCAAGGACCAAAATTCGGAATGGAAGTTCCGGAGGAAGCAGAAAAAGGTCCGGAGGAAAGAGGAAAGGCTCCGAAGGAACCAGTTCGAGAAATAATGCTCCCCGAACCAAAAGATCCAAAAAATCATGGAGATGTTTGGATTTTGCAAGTTGATGGTTCGTCTTGCGGGAGGTCCGGAGGAATTGGAATCTACCTCAGGAGCCCCGGAGGAGCCGAGTTAGAATATGCAGTGACCTTAGGCTTTTCGGTCTCGAACAATGAAGCAGAATATGAAGCGATTCTGATTGGTCTCCGGATGGCCAAATCACTACAAGTGAAGAAAATCAAGCTTTTTACCGACTCGCAATTGGCCGAGAGGCAGTTGGCCGGAGCTTTTAAAGCGAAGAAGAGCTCCTTGCTAGAGCACAAGGACGCTATCAAAGAAGAGATGGCACAGTTTGAAGAATGCCAAGTAGAGAAATTTGCAAGAGAACTCAATGGTAAGGCGGATGCCTTGTCCAAGTATGCATCAGCGTCCGGAGGCGTAGACACTCGAAACGTCATACTTCTGAAGATGGAGCTTTCGTCCATCACAAGTTCTCAAAAAAGTGCGCAAGGCATGTTCACCATTGATACAACCCCAAGTTGGATGCAACCTATCGCGACCTATTTGATGCATGGAATTCTTCCGAGGGACCGTGCTGAAGCAAGAAGGATCAAAGGAAGAGCAGTAAGATACTTTGTCCAAGGGGCATATCTTTACAAAAGATCCTTCAGAGGCACACACCTTAGATGTGTTAGTGATAATGAAGTTCAAGCGATCTTAGAGGAAATGCACCAGGGGAGTTGCGGAAACCACTCGGGAGGAAGAGCTTTAGCTCAGAAAATCATTCGCCAAAGATTTTATTGGCCAACAGTGCGAGAGGATGTTGCGCAATTCGTGCGCAAATGCGAAGAATGCCAATACTTTGCGACCCCCGATCGCGCGCCCGCAAGACCTCTTATTCCTTCCAAGATCACGTGTCCCTTCGACACATGGGGAATAGACATCGTCGGACTATTGCCCAAAGGAACCGGACAAAAGAAGTTCATCATTGTCACAGTAGAGTACTTCAGCAAATGGGCAGAGGCGGAAGCGGTTTCGGTGATCAGCGAAAAGAAAGTTATGGATTTTGTCTGGAGGAACATAGTATGTCGCTTTGGCTTGCCAAGGGTTCTTGTGTCCGACAACGGCTCCCAATTCTCTGGAGCCAAGTTTAATGCATGGTGCGAAAGGATGAAGATCGAAAGGCGCTTTACTTCGGTAGGATATCCCCAAGCCAATGGCCAAACTGAGTCCACCAACAAGACGCTCGTAAGGAGCTTGAAGAAAAGGTTTTCAGCGTACCAAGGTAGCTGGGTCGAGCAACTTGATGGAGTCCTTTGGGCCTACCGCACTACTTCAAGACAGCAACAAGGGAAACCCCATTCTCCATTGTCTATGGTTCGGAAGCAGTTATCCCGGCCGAGATTGTGCATGAGACATTGAGAATTCAAGGCTACCAACCGGAGGACAACCATGAAGCAAGAATGTTTGATCTAGAAATGCTCGAAGAGTCAAGAACCACAGCATCGGCAAACATCTGGAGATACAAGCTATTGTCGCGAAGGCCTACAACAAGCACGTCAAGGACAGAGACTTTCAAGTCGGAGACTTAGTACTCCGCAAGGCAGATATCCTAGGTAATCCACACAAGATGGAACCTAAGTGGGAAGGACCTTATAAGATCATAGAAGCTAACTCGAATGGAAGTTACCGCTTGGAAGACGCTGAAGGAAGCAAGTTGAAAAACACTTGGAACACCACTAATCTCCAGAGGTTTTATGCCTAGAAGGCATTGGAGAAATATGCAACGTTTTGATGAGCTCTTATGGAATGATTCCTAGTTCAGTTTATGTTTCGCCCCTTGGGCATGGCCTCGAAGCCCTCAGTTATAATTGAATTTCCGTCAAATCAATGCAACTCTTTCAGTTTGAAATATTGTCTTCCTTGCTCGAAAGGCAGATATAAAACCACGAAGAGCAACATAAAAATACAAAACTAGATGAGAAAGGTCCGAAGGAATGAAATAATGGTCGAAAGGCAAAAAAATCAATCTTCTTAGTTTCTCGAAACAAGAAAAAGATATCTCGGAAAAAAAATTTTCAGAAAATTTTTTGGTCGGAGGACACACAAAGGCTTGATCACACGCCCATCGGCCGAAGATCCCAAATGGTCGGAGGACCATTCCATTGCCCACAAGAGACTTTTTCATGAATTTTTTGAGAAAAAATTGTAAGAGAGAAAAGTGTGCTCGACGACACACTTAATTACCTTAGGGCCGACGACATTGGTGATTAAAGTGGCTCGACTAACATCCATTCATGAAGCGTCCGAAAGCATCAAAAGAATGGGGCGCCCGAGGACTAGACTTAACACTTGCGAAATTTTGTCTAAGTTTTGATTCCTAGTTAGAAATTTTTGTCTAAGTTTTAAAGAAGCACTAGGCGGCCGACTACCAAGAAGATTGTACGTCGACCGACCAACAAAGGTAGTCGAGCAGCAAAGTTCGAGAAGTATGTTGCATTGGCCGACGACAGTCAAGTTTCGATACTTAGAATTTATTTGAAAGAAAAGGTCCGGAAGCGCATGATTTAAGAGGTATATTGCAAACGCCCGATGGCTCCGTCCGACGACGCATACTTAGAAATTTTTCTAAGTCCAATGGAGGAAAAGCATGTACCTGAAGCAACATATCATGAAAAATCGCATAATGCTTTGCCACGTACCGAAAGCAAAGAAAAGATGCAAAAAGAGAAGCAATCAGGAAATTAGCATAAGGCCTCGTCGGGCAAAAGGAGGAGCAATGTTGATTTACAAAAAGATATGCACCCATCCGAGTGGGGCATCAAAAATAGCTCTCCCGAGCATGCCACAAAGGGCCGAATAAGTTAAAGCATAATTGTTCGACTAGCAAAACAAAGTACTTGTTAAATTTTTCTACAAGTTCTACCGAGCATACTCGGCCTTCAATTCCCGGAGCGGCTTCGCGACGGCTCGGGGGACTTGGGGGAGATCTTTGCAAATCTTGTCCTTCCTCAGTACGACTACCACCCCCAGAAGCTTGGCTTGTTCCCTCTGCTCGACCAACGCCAGAGGTCCGCGCCGTGCGCTTCTCGGCCTCGATGGACTCCCGGAACTTGATGACCTCGGGCTCCTCCACAGTGTAGTCGCGGCCGAGGACAGGGCCAGGAAGAGCGAGCCACCTAGTGTTGCAATAACCACATTTGTTGAATGGCTCGAGTATCCCGACTCGGAGGACCTCGGGCACCCAGGAAGGAAGTAGGCCGACCTTGGTAGGGTAAGGGACCTCTAGGTTAGCGACCAGCACGCCGAACTCGCAAGCTTTGTGCTCGGCATCGGACACCATTTGATCTTCATAGTCCGCAAAGTCGCCGTTCTTTGTTATCCATTAAGCCCGTGGCGTCGCTGTCAAAGTCCTCGGGCAACAGACCCTTAGCCTTCAGCTGGTCAAGGGCCGAGTAGAAGCCCTCCTCGCGCCCCACCTCCTTAGTCTCCAGCATCTTCAGGCGGTACGAGGCGGACTCATAAAAAGCTTTGGCGCCCTCGAACCGCGTGTCCTTGAGGTACCCGAGGACGGCATCCTTGAAACGGGCCATTTTGATGGAAAGATTGCCCCAGGCATCCTTCCAAGCCTTCATCTGCCTTTGGACCTTGGAGCTCTCGGCCTCCAGAGTAGTAAATTTGGCCTTCTCGACCTGGAGCTCCTCCTCAAGTTCCCGAGCACGGGCATTGGCCTCTTGGAGTTGGAGGTGCAAGTTCGTAACTTCCTCCGGAGCACCCTTGTCGGCCGCCAAATTCCCGATTGCGCCCACTATAGCGGCGAGCTGCAACAAATAAGAGAACGGTCCGAGGACCCAAGAAATTAGCAAAGGCGCGAGAAGCACAAGTTACAACACTTAGTGAACTTTTTAAATTGAAAGGGAGGACATTACCTTGCGCGAGACTTGGCTTAGCTCATGTGCCCGATCGAGCTCGTCGAGCGCCATGATGCGGTTTACCTCGTCCGAGAGGTCCTCGTCCGTGGTGATCTCCTTCCCTTTGCCCTTATTTTTGCGGGACTTCTTGCCCGCGCGACCACCCTCGTCGTCGGAGCTCCTCTTCGACTTCTTACCTCGCTTGTCCTCCTTGGTCGAGGCGTCGGGCTTCTTCAATTGTGGCAGAGCCATCTCCAGAGGAGGCTCACCTTCTTGCACCCGACGAGCATCTCGTCCTTGTGCACAGCAGCATTCCGAGGAGGGTCGCAAGGAATCTGCGACGGCGTGTTCATTACCTTGTCCAACTTTTGCTGTTGGACAAGTTTGCACTGAGCGGCGCGCTGTCTTCGGCCGGCTTCGAGTGTCTCGGACATGATCCACTTGAGCCAGTAACCTGCAAAGGAAAGTTAATTAGTGTCCGAGAAGCAAAGAAAAACATAGAGCGAGAGCAACAAACAAACTCAAAAAAAAACAGCTAAGTATGAAAGTATAAACTCGGAAGGAAAGACAAAAAATGTGATGCCGAGCGAGGAGGAGCTACTCGCACAAGGTGCCCTCGGACGATTAACTTACCGAAATCCTTTTGAAGCCGCAATACACCGGATCGGTCAAATTTGCCAAGTATGGCAAGGGCTGGAGATTCAACGCCCAGTAAAAGTACCTCTTGGGCTCCGGAAGCAAGTTCTCGCGCTGTAGTCGGGCAGCCCAAGGAGCCAGGTCGCCCTCGATCGTCTTACCCACCCAACTTCCCCTAAAGAATTTCTTCGGGACACCCCAAGCGACCTGCTCGTCGCTCATGCCTTGTTGTCGCACCTTGCGGACATACAAGTAGCGCGACAACCACCTACAACCGATCGACGACGGAGCCTCTTTCAAAAAAGCAAAGCCCGGTCTGGTCGAGAAGAAGTAGAAATGGGGGTTCCCCGGACTGACAGACACCCGGAAGAGTTGGATAAAGGTGGAATAATTGACCGGGATCCCTCGGATGTGCCCCGTAACAAACTAGCGTGCCGAGCGAGCTTGGGATTATTTTAGCTGTAGCGAGGCCCAAGTCGTTGAAGAGTTGGCGGAAGGCATCGCAAAAGGGCATGCACCAGCCTCGCTCGAAAGACATGGTGTGGACCGCCATGTACCCGGCCGGTGGGTTATAAAATGTCTGGTCGGGCGTCGGAAGGAGTATATCGACCTTGGACGCCGGCAAGGAGTAAATCCACCTAAGGTGAGGAATCTCCTCCTCACAAATTGTGGTCGCAACAGTGGGAATGGCACCGTCCTCGTTCCGTTCTCCAGAAGGACCCGGATGATGACATTCTGAGACGTGGATAGTAAACTTGGCGCTCGAGGAAGCGGCGCCCCTCGGACGACCGTCCTTGGCAAACTTGGGAGCAACCGGCTCGCCCCTTCTTCTTCTTCTCTTCCTCGGCGCAGAGCGAGAAGTCCCTACGTCCTCGGACGCGGAAATTTGGTTTCCTTCCTCACGCGCGTCCTCGCCCTCTTCAACATCGAGCAGTAATCCTTCCTCCTCGCGACCCCTCTGGGATTCTCCCTCGGACGCATCAACCGAAAATTCGTCGTCGTCCCCGAAGAGAGAGTCGCTACTCTTGTTATGCACATAAGCGACTTGTTTGCTCCCACTCGGACCGGCCCCATCAAAATTAGGAGGCGGTCGTCGGAAGAGAGAGTTACCACTCTCTGATAATAACCCTGAGGTAAGTACCTCACGGGGCTTGGACTCTTCGTAGTTTTTGAATAGGATTTCTCAGTCAAAGGAGGCGCTTCAGCACCAGGCAAGGCGGGCGCGTCATCTATTGCAACGATTTGTGGCTCTATAGGGTCCGGCTGACCACCTGCCCGATAACCCCGCCCGAGCGCCCCAGCAACGGCATTAACTACCTCGGAAGGAACATTAGGAGCGACACCCTCCTCGGCCACGTCATTAATAAACGAGTCATTCAGATCATACTCGTTCCTCGGCCCTCTAGACCGAGCGACTAGCCTGTCCTCTGGAGGAGTACTCACTACTTCCTCTTCCTCCTCGGGCACATCGATAACGGGTAGGTCGTTATCGAGAAAGCCGGCAGACAAGGAACTGCTGCTGTCCGCGTACCCTTGTCCCTCGGACACGTTCTCGCTATCACTCCTCTCGGACATCCTAAACAAAGGAAGAGGAAAACATCAATCAACGTCGGCTTTATGTAAGGTCCGAGAGGTCAATTTAGGTGAATTTTAAGTCCAAGTCTCAAAGCCGAGACGCGCAAGCGCAACCAAGGGGCGCGACTACAACATAGGGAGGCAAGGGGCGACGAGATAAAAAGGGGAAAAGCAGGTATATATAAAACATACGGAGCGACGAGCACGGAAAGCAAGCAAAGTAATAAAAGCGAGTAAAGCAGAAAAAATAAAGGAAAGAAAGGTACTTACTTGATTTGATGAAAAGGAAAAAGTTGTTGCTCGACCACGCTCGACTACACAGATGCCTCGTGCTTTAGGGATGCTGCTCGCTCAGTTATAATTGCTCTGAGTGAATTTCGGCGAAAAGTTTGCAAATGAATCTAAGTACCCCTATTTATAAGAGGGTAGTACCGGAAGGCGAACCGTCGCATACGTGTCAATGAATCTGGGCCACACGCGCAAGGAGATAGACGGCCCAGATTAAGCCACGTCATGAAAAGACTATTTTACCCCCAAAGCGCCGCGATTTGAGAAAAAAAGCGGTCGGAGCGTACGTGAATTAGAAAGCTCCCTACCGAATACGCTCCTCGAGCAACTCACCACCAAGTACGCTCCTCGAGCAGCTCACCACCAAGTACGCTCCTCGAGCAACTCACCACCAAGTACGCTCCTCGAGCAGCTCGCCACCAAGTTGGTTCCTCGAGCAATCCGCCACCAAGATTGGCTCCTCGAGCAACCTATCACTAAGTACGCTCCTCGAGCAGCTCACCACCAAGTACGCTCCTCAAGCAGCTCACCACCAAGTACGCTCCTCGAGCATCTCGCCACCAAGTTGGTTCCTCGAGCAATCCGCCACCAAGATTGGCTCCTCGAGCAATCCGCCACCAAGATTGGCTCCTCGAGCAACCTATCACTAAGTATGCTCCTCGAGTAGCTCGCCACCAAGTTGGCTCCTAGAGGAAACAAAAAGACCGACTACACATGCTCCGAAGGAAGAAAAAACTACTCCTCGACCTCTTAAAGCTACGTGATCTTACCCGGATCCAATCTCTTTCATACAAATACTCTTTTTCGTGGTCCGAGTACCGTCTACTCGAACCATAAAAAAGGGGGGGGGGAGGGAGAGATAGGAGGAGGGAAAGATTGTGAAAACCATGGGGTCGCAAGGAAAAACTTTTTGCAAACGTACATCGGACCATACTTCAAGATTGAAGGGAAGGCCGACTTGAACTTTATAGTTCCACAACTATCTTCTACTAAGATACTTGGAAACTAGGGGGACATATGTTGGTGTCGGAATATGTCCAACCCCCAAGGACGTCTAAGAGCGTACTAGGGCGTCATGGGCTGACCATGATAGAAGGGTCCGTTCACCTTTCATCAGGGTCCGTCCAGACAAAAGACTAGGCAAAATAACCTAAGTCCTTATATGCTGCCCTACTAGCCACTGAGCTGCCCTACTAGCGCCGTGACGCCCTACTAGCGGGACAAAGTCCTAGTAGCCACCGGCTAGGAGAAAGGCAAGCCCAGCAAAGAGCTCCTCGGGCTACACCACGACCTCCGGCTACGTAGCCTCGCCCTACTAGCACGTCGAGAGGAACGAGACTGGTGCCCCTTTTGCCCTACTAGCACAGGTAGTCGGACAAGTGTCCTTCCGCCCTACTACCACGGGTGGCCGGACATAACTCCTTACGTCAAGGAAGAATTAACATGTCGCAAGGAAAAGGTGGTCCTCGGACCTTAGAAGCTCGGCAGTTGCCCTACTACCCCGTCCTCGGACGGTACTAGGGCGACATCCGCCCTAGGAGCACTTTGGTACCAAGGATGACCATTTTGCCCCTGCCAACCTAGTGGAAGATCTGGGCCAAAGCCCATGGGTCATTCCGAATGGGCCCAAGCCCATGAGAAGATTCAATCATGGCCGGACACTTGTCACGATCTCAAGTACTCAAGCAATATCCTACTTGCTAGTATAAATACGGGTTCACCTCATTAAAGGTACCAAGCATTATTCAAGCATTCAACAACTACTCAATCACTCAGTCAACACACTACTTTCTCACTCTACATTTACTAGGGAAGCTTACCAACTCCCTACACGTAAAGTCGTCCCTCCGGCTTGATCTTAGACAAGCCGGGCTTGTGGCACTAACCCCCCCCCTCTTGCCAAGTTCTTCCTCAGATCCTAGGTACAGTACGAAAGGCACTTAAAGTGCGAAGGACGCTCTAGAACCTTCGCCTTACGACGCTCCGGAGGAAAGTAGGACAACGCTCCAGAGGAAAGCACTAATTACCTATCAACAGAAACTATGTTCATGCATTACAGTTCAAGCAACATATGTGAAGCACATGTCGTACTCAGGAATCTTCTGCCACGACAAAGACTTTGATACCTTCCTGTGTGCCATTAATGGAAGAAGATGCACTGGTTTCATGGGAAAAGATCGAGCGGAGAATTAAAAACAGGGAACATTTACTTAAAATGGGGGGTCAACAAGAGCTGAACAAGAGTCAAAGGCAGGGGAAGGCATGGTATATTTCATATATCCCAGAGCCTTACCCTATAATGTTGGAAGAGGATGGTAGCAGGGGGTATGATGAAGAATTTTTCAAGGATTCATACATCAACAAACTTTGAATCTATGAGTTCTGTTGTACTTATTTGGTTATGCTTTAGTATTAATGATATGTTTGTGAAAACTGTAATTGGATACATCTTTCCTAGTGATCAATGCATTTCAGTCAGTGTGTGTGGACATCTATGAAGGTATTGTGATTTGTGCAAAGTTAAGTTCTTTCGCTGGTTATACGAGTATCTAAGTAGTTATCAGTATTTGCATCTTATAAAGCCATAATTTAATTGGAACGATACCAGTTGGCAGTTGCAACTCTCCGAGGCCAAGCCCATTAAACATATTGCAAGTATTAAAGACCTATGATTTGGGTTGTACGTTATTTGGGTTGTATTCAAGTTTTGGGTTGTCTCCATTGGGCTGTAAGTTTGAAGCCCAATAAAATAAAGTATACTACTAATAACATATCAGTAGTCATCAGGCCGTTCCTCTTTCCTTACGACTCCCGTGACCTAGCCATTTTTTATCTCCATTCTTCCACGCAAAATTCTGAAAATGTCTGATATTCCGTCTGAGTTATATCGCGAGGTTCTGAGCAGGTTGTCCATCGAGCAACTGCTGCGTCTACGATTGAATTGATATTCTAGAGTCTAAGGTGAAACAAAAGGGCATTTCTATCATATTGATTGTATAATTAATTAATTAGAGATTCACGTGAGCTAATTAATAAATTAAATAATTTATCATGAATTAGACCTTCAGATGAGCTAATTAATCAATTAAATAATTTACATGATCAATTTATTACTAGTATCATTTATAAAATGGAATTACTTGATGAACAACACTTGGACATTTCAGGGTCATTTTCATCTCATTCAGGCCCAACGTGTTTAGTATAATTCCAATAGGCATTCCCATTTTCATCTCATTCAGGGCCCATCACCATACAATGGAGATAATAATGTTGTAAAGGGCTTTTGTTCAATTTTTAATTTTCGGTTTTATTTGTTTTTTTTTTTTTTTTTGTGTGGAAAGACTTTTTCATGATGAGTATTGTATATTGTTTTTATTTATTTATTTATCCACGAATTTTTGTAAAAATCAAGCATGACCAAAATACAATGGTTATTACCAAGTAAACTGACAAATGTCACATGTGATAGGTGGATGATGAACTGATGAGCATCATCTGTGTTTAAACCAATAAACGTTATCCAGACCCAAGTTGGACATATGTTACTTTAATCGAATAAATAAGAGTAAGAAATTTAAACCCGACCTATATAATTGATTATGGACTATGTTGATCGAGGACAACCTAAGTTGGATATATATGTTGCTTAGGAACTATTTTCCCCTTGACACCCATCCCTAAACCCTAAACCCCAAACATCAACGACCATTGAATTTATTTTATAGGGTGACATAAGTGAGTGTTTTTATCATATTGAATGCGTGATTAATTAGAATTTTTAGATGTGGTCATTTATAACAATTTAAATAACCGATTTCATGCACCGCTAATTAACCAATCATATTTACTTCATAAGAATAGTATGTTACACCTAAAAACAAATAAGAATAGTATATTACATTTGATAGAATGGTATAATTTCATGAACCGCTAATGAAACACGCGATTCAGCACTCAATTGAGTGACCAGATGGATCATGAACCCCAAACCCTAAACCCTAACCCCTACACCGTAAACCCTAAACCCTAAGTGAAGTTAGACTTATTAGACTTCTTGATTAGCTCATTATTAATTAAATTAAACACCGGAAACAATCAATTTATTAAATTTTATTCCGTTTAAATTTACACTAAAAATAATAATATAGTTTGAATTGGACTGAGGTTAATTATAGCCAAAACAAAATCAGCGTATATATTATATATATATATATATATATATATATATATATATATATATATATATATATATATATATATATATATATATATATATATATATATATATATATATATATATATATATATATATATATATATATATATATATACTGTCATCGATTTAAATCCCTCGTTAAGGTTTTCAGTTGTAATTTAAAATTTTGGGAGTCCGCCTATTATTTAGAGTTGGATTTTGTCAAATTGATAGTTGAAACCGTCAAAGCAGTCTTTGCTCTCAACTTTGTTTTTTTTTTTAGGGTTTCCAGAGATTCAAATCTCGGTAAAGACGTTCCCATATCTCTTGAGCTCATTTTACATCCTTCGATCATAAGCCTTGGAGGTTGCCGCGCGCATCGTTCATTCCAAAAATTCGGATTTAGCAAGGTATTACTTGTTCCTTTCTGGTATATATATAGGTTTCCCTAATAATTGCCGATGTTGATTGGATTTATGAACGTGACAGAATTTTCCCCTCCATACTAATACTCAGAGATGCAACTTTATCCTATAGATCATTAGTAATTAGGTTTCTCAATATTCTCAACATTCCTTCATCGTTCGAGTTGATTGTTTACAAAATTATGAGACGTTTTTGTTATGTGATGTTTTAATTTTGATCCACGAGACTGATTTATGTCTTTTTTCATATTTGGATCGGTTCATCCGTCAGTGTTACTATGTGCTTTTGGATTGCAGCATCCTATGTCACGATGTTCTTGTCATTTTTATTTCTCTAATTATTTGGGGAATCACTGAGGCCATCTTTAATATATTGTGACTCTATATGCAGCATGGCATTATGTAAACTATTTAGAAACTTATTAAATTGCTTACCAGTTTAATGCAGATGTGTTAGTTGATTTTTTTTTTATTTGAAACGGCAGATGTGTTAGTCGATAAACTTGTAATGTTTCCTTAGGTAAAATAATGCAGCGCAGAAACAGGTCATTATCAAATGAAGAAAAGAATGTACATGGTCATCAAAATTCTGATCGGGCTCTTGTATGCCCAAATTCACTTGAAGAACAACCACTTGAATGTGAGAATTCACTCATCTGTGTGAATCAATTTGAAGATCAACCACTTGAAGGTGTGAATCCACTTGAAGATCAGCCAGAGCCAACAGAGCTAATTGAGTGGAATCAGGGAACTAATGGAAATATATATCCGAAGCCAATGCGATGTCGAGTTCAACCATCTCATACTCGACTTCTAGCATCTAGTGAACTGGCTTTTCTGCCACCTGCTAAAACGTCTAAAGGTCATAAAAAGCCATCTGCTAAGTTATGCGGGTCACCTCTTAAAGACGATGTCACGTTAGGATCCAATAGCGCCCACACGTATTCATACTCATACAACAGTTACCCTGATGAGCTCCAGGTACCAAACATTGTACCTCACTTGTTAGAATATCATGAAGGCCACAGTATGAAACAACCGTTGCAAACAACTAGGAACTCACCAATAGATTGTGGGGAGGATGAGGACACTTCCATTGGTAAGATCAATTCTGGCATAGGGAATGCGGAAACTTACAACTCTGAACCACATTCAAGCTCACCAAAAACATACACAGATTTTATGGACGCTGAGGACAACGCCTCTACCATTGGTGAGACCAACCATGGCAAAGGGAATCACGGAACTCAGACCTCTGAACCTGTCATGGATCTCTCGATCTCTGATACTCATAGAGCAGACAACCCTCTTCCAGCCGAATTAGGTTGTCGACTCGAGCAAGCACAGGTAACTTTGCAGAGGATTGCAACACTGATATATCCACACTTACAGCAAGGAACCAGTTTTCTGAGTGACAGGCAGGCGGCCCGGATTACTAACCTGCTAAATGAGATCTCGATACTAATAGAGCGTATGCCAGAAATGATTGGAGAAGCGGTAGAATCTGCTTTGCAGTCATCCATATCTGAGCTTCTTCAGGAAGGACGGCCTGGCACGGAAAGCAAAGTGACTGATACTGATAAAATGTGTGCACCTTCTTATTTTGTAAGTATAAGTAATGTCAGTAACAGTATCATGCTAACGTCGAAAGCATTTTGATCTTAACTGTAGGTTAATGTTCTTGGTTGAAAAGGCAACATGAGTATTGCTTTGGATTTCGATACTGATGGTATGTCTGCATATAGCCTAATGATGAACATTAAGAATTATCTTGAATGGGAGATGTTCGATTACGTGCCGGTGTTGTTTATGAAACCATTAGGGGAGGATAACTATGTGGAGGTTGGAAGTGATGATGAATTTCGTGATCATTAAAAAGCACATCGAAGCACGTTCCGCTGGATTAAAACCATATGCACGGGTGAAGATAGAATTAATTTAAGTGTTGTTTTTTAAATTCGTATACAGTATTCAGATTTGATCACAGAGACGGAGGGCCACTGTGTTGGAGGAATAATTGGGTTTAGGCTTCTACTATGTGTTTATCATTTTCAGTCTATCAATGTATCAACTATCATTTTCAGTAATTTTTTTCCAGATTTCTTCCTAATCAAAACACATTAAAGACAATTGTTTTTCATGACTCTTGTACTTTACTTTCTTTCATTTAATATACGTTCGGCTTATTCAAAAACAAAAACACATTAAAGACAGTAAACCTGAATTACATGAAATTAAAAGGAACCTTGAAGGCAAAGCAATAGTGAGAAAATTGTGTTCGATAAGAGAATCACACCAATAAGTACATGACCAAGTATCTTCCAGCAATATATAAATCGAAGAGCAGTACAACATTATCTTGCCATTGTAATTTACCAAGCTAGATAACCCTAATAGTTGGAATCTATGTTCTTCTTCTTTTTCTTTTCGATGCAGCTTTTTTCCGTGCTTCTTCCTCTTTCTGTTTGGCTTTCTTTAACTGTTCGCAAGACTTTATGTTGTGTCCTGGTGCGCTGAAAGATTATTGCAAAATAAATTCAGCAATTCACAAGTGTTTAAAGTTTGGAATATAAACTTTATGCTTTACCGGTAATAAACAATAATAAGAACTTACTGGCAGTGACTACAACATCGCCTTCTTCTGGGTTCTTCTTCTTCTTCTTCTTCCTCTTCCTCTTCCTCTTCCTCTTCTTGTTCAGTATAATATTCTTGTTCTTCTTCTTCAGTATCATATTCGTGCTCTTCTTCTTCATTAGCAGCTTTCGCTGCAGCTTCCTCGGCCTCAGCTTGCTTGAATTTTTCGCAAGCATTAATGTTGTGTCCCGGCTGGCTGAATTGTTATTGCAAAACAAACTAAGCAATCCACAAGTGTTCAAAGTTTGATATATAAACTTTTTGTTGGTGATAAAAAATAACTAAATACTTACCGGCAGAAACTACAACATTTCGGCGTTTTTGGTGGGCAGCCTTTGGGTACTACTTTTTTCGGATCCCCAACATTGAAAGACCTCTTATGAGGTTTGGATGTTTTCTTTTTACCAGGAGCATTCTGTTCAGCACTACCCCTTGATAATATTTCCGCACAGTCTTCTAAAATCTTCAGAACTTTGGATATATTTGAATTATCTTTCCCTCCGACCAAGAGTTGTTGAACGTTGATCACTGCTTTCACCATTTTAGCATCAACACCATCAACATCATTGGGGGTAAACATTTGTTTAAACAATAGCCGCAATTTCTTCCCTGTCTCAATGAACCACCGACTATTTATACTTCCATCAGGGAACTTCTTAAGGCCCATATACTTAAAACAAGAAATCAGGTGTGAGCATGGCAGACCTTCGGATTCATGCAACTTGCAATCACATTCAAACCGCTTGTGTTCGATATCAACTGTAGCAGTCCACAAGTTCTCCTGCTCCTCGCTACCACATTCTCTAAAGTAGAATTCTGCACAGTTGCCATTAAGTTGAACAAAGTTTGTTCTTTCGAGTGTCTGCTCATCTCTAATATTCTGTAGAATAGACTTGAATGCGATCGATGTGCATTTAGTCCCAGCATCAATTTCTAGATCACGGAGCCCAGTCTCTGTTTTAAACCTCTCTGGCAATTGATCTCCTCTGCCACTTGCTTAAGGATACTCCTTTTCCTATTAAGTTTCACAACGAGCTGGTAAAAATTTACAAAGTCAGTAGCTGAACATTTTGGTTTCAGGAACTGCTTTACAAATGAATTTACGGCCTCTACACGCCCCGTTGTCCTGTGTCCTGCAAAGAAAACACCTTCAAAATAGGGCTCGGCCCACTGCTCCCTTTTTTCATAGGTGTCCTTTACCCATGTGTTATCATGTAATTTGTAATCGTTGACCAACTCTGTCCAGCGCCTCTCGAATTCAGCAATGCTGCACTTCATAGCTGCCAATTCGCAAAACTTTTGCGGAAAACCACCCTTCTTCACCCTTTTTACCGCGTTCTGTTCCATGTGCCAAAGACATAGTCTGTGTACAACGCCCTCAAATTCTTCCTTAACTGCAAGGCAGATGGATATATCTTGATCTGTCAGAATGGAAATTGGCTTCTTTCCATTCATTGCTTCCAAGAACTTTTCCAAAATCCAGCAGTAAGACTGCTTAGTTTCTCTACGCAGAAGCCCAGCACCAAAAATCACACATCGTCCAGCGTTACTTACACCTGAAAATATAATAAGCGGATATCGATATTTATTGGTCTTGTACATAGAATCCAAGAGCAGTACATCACCATAGGCTGCGTATTCCTCTCTGGAATGCGAATCACACCAGAAAACCGACGATACATCACCATGTTCGTCGACCCGGTGCTCGATAAAAAATGCATCATCCTCCACTGTGTAGGACGAGAGGACCTGAAATGCGGTATTAAAATCTCCATTTTTTTCCCGTTCCTTTTTCTCCTTTTGAAGAAGGTTATAATCATCTTTTCTCAGGAAAGGTAATTCTTGATTTACCGAAATCTGCTCCAACATATTCATAGACTCACCAGGTGTTTTCCCACCTTTAATCATGAAATTTAGTATTACTCGTTCACCAGCGGCGATATACCTGTTACATTTTAAGAACCTCTCATTTTCATGCCCGGCCAACTCATGATTATGGTCCGGTATGAAGTCTGTCACTTCCCATTCTTCTTCTCTAATCTTCCTCACCCTAAACATTGCCTTGCATCTACACCTTGTATCTCGTCGTCTTATTCGCTGACGAAGCGCAATTTCCTTTTTGACTCCCTCACGGTTGCAAACCCACATGCAATGTTTATCTGGTCTATGATCTCGAGTTCTTATATCGAACCCCCTCTGTCTAGCATATGTTAAATAAAATGACTCAGCCTCTATCATTTCACTAAAAACATGGCCCGTTATTTCATCAACTATTTGAGCATCATCCTTAGAGGCAAAAGCTTGAAATGACCATCTGCTCTTCGGGGTGACATATCTATTTCTACGCTTCTGCTTATGAGTAGCAGGAGTACTAGGAGCAGATGGAGCTTCCATATCTACAATAAACCCAAGATGTTTTAGTTTGTACTGGCAACAAAATGGATACCTAATAAAACTACTACATAACTAGTGCACATAAATTACTGTAATCATAACCAAACGGCGATAGCCAATGCACATCTATAACCATAACCAAACTACGATATCAATTTCGCATCTATAACCATAACCAGTAGTACTCGACATCGAGGATCAGAACAACCTAGAATACCAATACTACCCCACCTTAACTATCCTCCATTTGCAATACCATTGGAAAATCCAAATGAACCCAACTAGACTAACACAACATAACAAAACAAGTAATTTGAATATTAAGGCCAACTAGTAGGCATCATGAGTAACTAGAAGCATTGCAATATCTTATCCACCCCTAATTTCAACCGTGATAGGACAAAACTAGACCAAAACAACTGAACAGAACAAGGAATTTGACTATTAAGGCCAACTAGTAGGCATCATGAGTAACTAGAAGCATTGCAATATCATATCCACCCCTAATTTCAACCCTGATAGGACAAAACTAGACCAGCACAACAGAACAGACCAAGAAATTTGAATATTAAGGCGAACTAGTAGGCATCATGAGTAACTAGAAGCACTGCAATATCATCTCGACCACCAATTTCAACCGTAAAATTACAATTCGCATAATTGAACGAGATTCAAATTACTAACAATGAGTATGATTGTTATGTTACCTATGAATTGAACTCTCCGGTGTCAAGAAAGAAGTTTGCAGTATCGGGATGAATCGAATGATCAAAGATTGAAGAAGAATCGACTGATCTACAAGTAGCAATATTTTTGAACTCCGTCTATCCTAATGAACGGCTAGGGTTATGAAATTTTGAAACTGTAAATTACATTTATTGTTAAGTAGTACTATTGTTTTTGAAATTGTAAATTACATTTATTGTTAAACTAGTATTGTTTTTGATATTGTGCATACATCAAAACGTGGCTGAGTGGTAATGTTTGGATTCTTTTACTCCAGCGACCAGAGTTCGATCCCCACCGTTGTTAAATTTTTTTAATAAGAACGGAATTTATCATTTACAACCAAGATAACTCAGTTGTAAACGGAAAATCCCATTTACAACCAAGATAATCAAGTTGTAAATGGTAGATGATGGTTGTAAATGATTTTCAACCGTCCAGATCATGATTACAAGTGTTTACAACTGTTTACAAGTGTTTACAAGTGTAAAGTCGTAACGTTACGACTTTACAACAGTTACGTCACCATAGCATTAGCCAGAAACTAAAAGGTACGAAGATAATCATTAAAATAAACGAGAATCCTAATATGTACGGATAAAGAATAACAATCCTAAAAAGCACTAATCCTACGGGCTCTCCACTAACCAACCGACCCCTTCAGCCATCAACGCCCCATCCCTATGTTCCTGCTCACGGGTCACAAGGTTTTGCCACGATTCCAGCCACAGATCCCGATGCTCCGAATTGAGGTACCGAACCCATTCTTTATGCCGAAAGTACCTTTCCTTGGCATAATAAATCGAATGCCTGTGAATCTTTTCCGCCCGGATGTTGAATACCCTCAATATCTCCTCCGCATTGGCAGGAGGGACATAGTAGTATTTCTGCAACACAACAATCCCACAAAAAATCCCACATCAGTGCCCCACAAGAACAAATAATGTGCGTACACATATGTACAGTAAAAGCAATGCCCCAAGAATAGATACTATAGGCAATGCCCCAAGAATAGATAAACAAGTAATGTACGTACACGTATATAATTAAGGCAATGCCCCAAGAATCCAATATAGAAATATTCAAGTAAAGATAGTAAAGTACCTAGAATTCTTCCCATAAGTGCTCCTTCACGGGTCGAGGAACCGTAGCCCACCTTTCTCCGCCACTCCCAGGAGGCGTAAAGAACTCTGTTTTCATGAGCATTGAAATCCTTCTAGAAGCTATAGTAGGTTGAAACCTGTCACACATTTTGAAAGATTAAAAGTTGGAGTACCGACAACTATATATACAAGAAAAATTAAATAACAATTTATTAAGAACATACTTAGATCCGTTGGTGGACAATACTGGAAGCCCATTGATCCGTTGAGGGCCGCCCGGTTGCTGTGCTTGATCCAGGGAAACTAAAATACATATAGCATCATCACACTCAAATACAAAACACTAAAATACAAACTCTTAATGTGTTTAGACAAATACAAGATGTGTTTAGACAAATCCGTCGTTATATGTGAACACGAAAGGATGTCTGGATCTTTAGGATCTTGAAATCTCCATCTTTAGTTACTGACTAAAGATGGAGACTTCAAACTCCTAAACATCCAGACACATTTCTTGCTCACATACTACATTATGTATATACAACTTATTAAGAATAGAGGGTTTACATGATTACGATATTGAACTAAACTTTGGGAATGGCTGAAATACGCTGGTACAGTAACAACGGCATTAGAAATGTTGTTGTTACGGTACCAGCATACTACAATCATTCACAAGCCCAGGCCAAGTACCATACCATTCATCAATCTATATATATGGAAGTGATGGTGTGTCCGAAGGACAGTGTGTTTGTATTTTTTATGCATGTAAACCATATTTAACTAAACTTCTCGTGTCATCAGGCTATATATATATGGTTCACATGATTACCGCAGTACAAACTCCCTTAGTTACAAGACCCCAGGTACATTAATTGTAATTTAAGTGTATACGGAGCCTTGGAATTAAGGGAGTTCGTACTGTTTACTCAATGCACACCAAATTTAACAAAATAACATTATTATTAATCTATTGATTAACAAAATTATAATTAACAGAACTAAATACGCATAATTTTAATCTAATTTATTAATCAAACTAACTAGGCAGAACTAACTACGTACACAGAATACTCTAAATTTCTTAACTAAAAATTAACCAAAATTAATTAACCAATTTTATTTAAATGAATTAATCTAACTTATACTAATTACAGTTAACATAATCAATTAACAGCATCTAATTAATTCAAACTAATTTATAATATTACAGAATAAATCGAAAAAAATTATTTAAAATAATTCTTGCTATACAACATATATACCCATATAACAATTTACAACTAGAAACATCATAATTAAGCAAAAAAATTAGAAAGTCCCAAAAATTAGGGTTAGGGTTCTAACCTTTTATTTGGGCAGTGATTGAATCGGAGAGGAGAAGATCTCAGAGATTGAATCGCAGAGGACAAGATGGAGGAGGTGGCTCGATCTACCAATTTCACCCAAAGAGAGGAATTAAGAAATGAAATTAAAATTGAAATGTAATATATAATAAGAGAAACTTACTGGGCAGAGATCGAATCGGAGAAGAGAAGGCGGTGGGCGGTCTCCGGTAGTGGATGCGGTCACCGGTAGTGGCGGTCTCCGGTGGTGGATGCGGGGCTTACAATTGGGCAAGAAGAAGAGAAGAAATGAAAGGAGTTAGGGTTGAGAATGGAGAATGAATCTGTAACATATGCCATCGTCTGTATAGTCGGCACTTAGCGACGGATAGACTTATCCGTCCCTAGGTGTTCATTTATTTATTTATTTATTCAATTTTCTTTATTCTGGTCAACAGAGTTAGCGACGCATAGACTTATCCGTCACTAATTTAGCGACGGATGATGTGTATCCGTTGCTAGGTAGATGCCGGATTGAACCTTCCCAATGACGAACTGGGCTTAGAGCGCAGTTCGTCCTTATCTGTCGCTAACTGCAGCGATCCGTCGCTAATTATCGATGGATAGTATCCGTATCTACTTATCCGTCGCTAAATGTCTGATTTCTTGTAGTGGATGTTAGACAAATCAATCCATTTCAGGATGATTTGCTTTCCCTGTACTGTTGTAGAAATCACTTTTTCAGTGATTCCTTGTCCATCAGTAAGGGTTTGCATTTCTGCATTATTGTAGAACTCCATTGTGTCTAACATACTCACCATCTTTTTAGGGTGAGCAGTGATGAAGAAAAGCAGTCCTTGTTGACTTATGTAATTTAATGCCTCAACATTTTCTTCATCCAATTCCAGTTCATAGAAGTATCGGATATACTTCTCTTTTGCAAATCCGCCCCATTGCATCATTTTCTCACACTTTTCAGTGTTGAGATATGCAGGAGGCATGGGTCTCTCTGTAATTATGTCGTTGCCAAGCACGATTTTCACCGTGTTTTTCACCGGAGTTGCTGCCGGAGTAGGAGCAGTGCTTTTTCCAGCACTGTACTTTTTCCAACACTGTCTGCCTTGGAGGATTTTGTGTTCTTGGAGGTTTGTCTCTTGGGAGCCATCTCTTATATAGAAGGTAAGACTGGGGGAGTACGAAAAAGATGCTTTTCTTTTTTACCGGAGGTACAGTAATTCAGAGCACAGGCTAGGAATTTTTGCAGAGAAAGGAAATGTGAGTTAAAGAATTTTGTCTTTCTCTAACTCTTCATTTATATAGTATCTCTCTGGTATGTGAGAAGCTCAATGGTTTTGAGATATCAACAAGGGTAAAACAGAGATACAACGAGTTAGTGGAGCCTTTGCATTGAATGCGTAGTGGTCCACTAACACGAAACCGTCAGAGCATGTTTCTCTTTATAACATTAACCGTTGGATCATCAACTGCTTTAGAATCAATGGCCACGATTGCATTTCATGTCATGATTAACAGCGAGTTTATTTGTGCCCTGATTAACGCCACATTAGATTTTACCTTGAATCAAGGGATTTTATGTCTTTTACTTAGAAGCTAATAGCTTGCTGAAGTATTAGAGAATCTTTTCAGCAATTTTAATCTTTCTGACTTTTGCAATTACTTTAGAAGTAACAAGCCTTGTAGTTGCTGAAAGTTCCCCCTTAATCAAATATCTCATTTTTCTTTGGATCAAAGATATTACTGAGTTCCCGTCTCAGTAAATTCTTTTTATAGTGAGATATTTTAGGTAAATTCTCTTTTGGTGAGAAACAATCTTGCTCTTTGCTGAGTTCCCGTCTCAGATTTATCTTTTGATACTTGAATACCTGTTTAAGTATCCTTCATTGTCTGAATACCCGTTTCAGTAATCTTTAGATTTTTCTTACTGAGTACCCATTTCAGCAAGTGACCAAGTTTCCTAACAAATACCTGGTTTGAAGGAATTACTTGCTGAATGTCTGTTTCAGCTAACACTTTGTGTACAACCATCTCTTTTAGAGGAATCAAGTAGAAAGGGACTTCTTAAGGGATGAATAAATCTTTAAGCAACTGTTGGCTTGCTGAATGCTCGTTTCAGCAATCCAATCAAATGTACCCTTTTTATTGAGGTAGTTCAATCAATCCAATGTTATACCTCAGTATTGCGAACCTATTATCTAGAAGGGGCTTGGTAAAGATGTCAGCAAGTTGATCATCAGTACCTATCTTTACAACCTCAATGTCTCCTTTTTCCACATGATCTCTAATGAAATGATGTCTAATATCAATGTGCTTTGTCCTTGAGTGGAACTTAGGATTTTGCGTGATAGCAATAGCACTTGTATTATCACAAAAGATTGGTGTTTTATTTGCATAAATACCATAATCTCTTAGTTGTTGCTGAATCCAAAGGATTTGAGCAGTACAACAACCAGCCGCAATGTATTCACATTCAGTGGATGAATTGGCCACACAAGTTTGCTTCTTGCTGAACCATGAAATTAATCTTGTACCTAGAAACTGACAAGTTCCAAAGGTACTTTTTCGATCAAGAGTTGATCCAACATGGTCAGCATCTAAATAACCAACCAATTCTAATCCAGAATCTTTTGGATACCATAATCCAACATTGATTGTGCCTTTGACATATTTCAGTATTTTGAGTGCTTTCTTGTGGTGTGATTCTCTAGGATCAGATTGGAATCTTACACACACACAAACAACATACTGAATGTCAGGCCTACTTGTTGTTAGATACAGCAAGGAACCAATGAGCTTCCTATACTTTTGTTCATCCACACTTTTTTCTTGTTTAGTATAGCCCAATTTGGTACCAACGCTCATAGGGATCTTTTCAAATTTTTCTTCCTCTTTGATCCTGAACTTTATGAGCATTTCCTTTGCATACTTTGCTTGATTTATGAATATTTCATCCTTGATTTGCTTGACTTGCAATCCTAGGAAATAATTAAATTTGCCCATCATGCTCATTTCAAACTTGTTTGTCATGAGTTTGGCAAAATCATCACAAAGTTGTTGTCCTTAGAACCAAAAATTATGTCACCCACATAAATCTAGACTAAGAGTATTTTACCATCATGGTTCATGGTAAATAAGGTTTTATCAACTTCACATTTCTTGAATCCATTATCCAGCAAGAACTTAGCTAAGGTATCATACCAAGCTCTAGGTGCTTGCTTTAGACCATATACAACTTTCTGAAGCTTATATACCATCTTGGTTTCTGAGGGAAGTTCAAAGCCAGGGGGTTGTTCTAGGTAGACGTCTTCAGCAAGTTCACTATTTAGGAATGCACTTTTAACATCTATTTGATAAACTATGAAGTCATCATGAGCAGCAAAGGCTAAGAAAAGTCTAATAGCATCCAATCTTGGAACTGGTGCATAAGACTCATCATAATCCAATCCTTCAGTCTGGCAATAACCTTGAGCAACTAAACGTGCTTTGTTCCTTGTTACTTCTCCAGACTCACTCAGCTTGTTTCTGAACACCCACTTTGTACCAATTGGTTTCTTTCCTTCATCAAGGGGTACAAGTTTCCAGACTTTGTTCCTTTCAAAATGATCCAGTTCTTCTTGCATTGCCTTTGATCCATTCAGAATGCTTTAAAGCTTCTTCTATGGTTTTGGGCTCAATTTCTGAAACAAAGCAAGAGAGCAAAGCTTCTACTTCAACAATAATTGCTTCTTCAGCAAGTTCTTGATTGGTAGATACTTTGGATCTAGTCACTTGGCGTTTGTCAATATCACCGATCATATCCTTAGAGGGATGATCTCTAATCCACTAATTAACAGGTTTTCTGCTCTTTGGATCTGGATATGTTTGCGTTTCAGCATGTGACTCTTCAGCATGTACTTGTTCAGTACTACTGGTATCTTGTTGTGTCTCTGTTGGAATTGGTTCATCAGCAACTGCTTGTTCAGCATTGCTAGTTTGATATAACTCGTCAGCAGACACAAGAGGTTGCGTAGTTTCAGCAACATCTGGAGCAACTGCGTCTTTAGCCGGAAATTCTTTATCATGAACTACATTTATCTTTTCATGACTTGGAGTTGGAATGTCATTGTCAGAATCATCATTAAGTTCAATGGATTTGACATTTCCAGCATTGGATTCAGCTCTTTGCTCGTGTATGAGTAATTTTTTCATACATTCTGATACTTCTTCTGCAACAGGGACTCCTTGTGTCTTTTCATAGAATACAACATACACTGATTCTTCAATCTTTTGTGCCTTTTTGTTGTAAACTCTATAATCTTTGCTATGTAAGGAGTATCCAAGAAATATCGCTTCATCTGCCTTTGGTTGAAATGTCCTTAAATATTCTCTACCATTGTTAAGAACAAAGCATTTGCAACCAAATACTCTTAGATGAGTGATGTTAGGAGGTCTTCCAACAAATAACTCATAGAGAGTTTTGTTGTATTCCTTTGTTACCAAGCACCTATTTTGAGTATAGTAGACGGTATTAATCGCTTCAACCCAATAAACTTCACTTATTTCAGTGTCAGCAAGCATTGTTCTTGCTACTTCCTTAAGGGTATGATTCTTCCTTTCAGCAACACCATTTTGTTGAGGTGTCCTTACTGAGGATAACTGATGTTGTATGCCTTTAGAAGTGCAATACTGAGTTATGTACTGGTTTACAAACTCAGTACCATGGTCTGTTCTGATGATTTTTACCTTGTCATTTTTCATGACTTCGAGCTTATTCAGCAAGTTAGGTATTTCAGTCCTTGTTCCAGACTTGTGTTTGATAAAAATTACCCAAGTGAACCTTGAATAAATCATCTACCACCACTAGACCATACTTCTTGCCAGCATAGCTTGTTGAAGAAGATTCAAACAAGTCCATCTACAAGAGTTGTAAAGGTTTTGTAGTTGACGGTACTGCCTTATTCTTGAAAGAAGTTTTGGTTTGCTTACCTTGCTGACATGCAGTGCACACACCATCCTTCTTAAAAGTAACCTTAGGTAATCCAACTACAAGTGCCTTTTTAGACAGCTTATTCAGCGTCTTGAAGTTTAGGTGACTTGTTCGTTTATGTCATAACCATGCTTTTTCAGCAAGGCAATCATGATCTGAGATAAGGCATTTTTCAACGATTGCTGAAGACCAATCTACGGTATAGAGACATGTTGAAAAGGTTAAACGTAAGATTTTTGACATAAAGAACTCCCGAAATAGTGATGCACCCTAACTTCACGTCACCATAGCCTTTAGTAGAACCAAAGCCTCCACCAGCAAACCTTATTGTTGGACCTTTAGACCACCGTCTATAGTTTATAAGGTTTTTCTTATTACCCGTCATGTGCTTTCCGCAGCCACTGTCAAAGTGTCAAATTGCATTGTTTGTCTCCGTGGCTGAAGTCTGGTCGGCCATGAGGTAGAACTCGTAGTTTGACACATCTGGATAAGCTTCCATAGCTATTCCACATACTTCCTTGCCTATCTCTACGTCCAGAGTGGCTTCTTCTTCTTCAGTGTCTGAACTTTCTACCTCACTGTCTTCAGAGCTTGTTTCAATGCAAAGGGCATCGATTTTTGCTTGAAGCTTCTTCTTTTCTTCAGCAATCAAAGCCTTCTTGAACTTCTTCTTCTTTTTAGTAGATTTCCCTTTCAGTACGGGGCAATTTGCTTTGAAGTGTCCAGACTTTTTGCAATAAAAGCAAAGATCATTGCCAACTGCTGGTTCTTCAGAGAAGTTTGCTTGCTGAGCTTGCTTGTTCAGCGATCTAGCTTCATTTTTGTACTTATGGTAGCTGTTACCGAGATGCTTTTTCAGCTTCTCTTTTTCTTTTCGCCTTTCAAGTTCCTTACTGATGAATTTCTTCATGTTTCTAACTGCAAGAGCATTTTCATCAGTAGGCTCTTTATCATTCTTCTTTTCAAAAGATGACGGCTTGGCAGCAAGAGCAATGTTTTGCGATTTTTCAGCAAATACACTTTCTCTTTGCTTTGTCTCATAGTTGACAGTAGCAAGATGAGAGAACAACTCGGTTGGAGTGATATTTGACATTCCTTGATTGTAGTAGAAATTATGAGTGTGGATCCATTCTTGATTCAGACTTCTAATAATGGTTTTCACCTTTTCAGAATCTGAATAGAAGTTTCCAACACCTAAGTCAGCCATTAATTCACTCACTAGAGTTGTGAATCTGAAATCCAAGTCTTCCATAAAGACGGAATCTTTTGGAACGGCGGTGTCGACCGGTTCTCCTAAGATAGTTTCCTTTCCAGCAGGATCTGTGGTTCTGTGAGGAAAGCTTCTTTCAAGTTTAGTGATCTTGATTTGTCCATTGTTTATGACAGTGACCATCTCATCAATAATGGCCTCAAGATGTAGCATCATGTTGTTTCGCCATTTTTCATAGTTTTCCAGCTTCAACAAGGGAGCGTCTCCTAAAGACATCCTGTCAGCAAATAACTACCAAACTGATCAAGTGAAAGTGATTTACGGAAGGCATCTAAGGGGATCTAGGTTCAGTGTTGAAGGTTAAAGAACCTCCAGCTCTGATACCACTTGTTGGTCCCATTAAACAACAAGAAAAGACTAGAGGGGGGTGAATAGTCTTTTCAAAAATTTCGTCGTTTAAAACTTTTTCCGCGAGTGCTTATTACTTTTCAGTAATGAGTTTGCTGATACTTAACTTTCTCAGCAAGTGCTTATTACTTTCAGTAATGAGTTTGCTGATACTTAAAAACAGAGTGCGGAAGTCTTTTACAATAAGTGCTTTTAACAAAGGACTAGTTTCAGCAAGTGGACAGAGTGACAGTGTACAATAATAGTAACTTGCTGAAAACTAAGTGCAGGAAAGTAAATCACACAAATACTTTTATAGTGGTATCTGAGAGTGGCGTAATCTCTCAACTAATCCACTTTGTCCTTTCTAGGACTGAATTCATTATGATAAGATATGAGGTTCCTTACAAATCCTATCACTAATGATTCTCAGAAAGCAAAGCACACTTGCCTTGTTTCCAACCTAAACTAGAGAACTGTAACCTTGTTCTCCACCAAACTTGGGACTTTTAATCAGCAAAACTATGCTTGATTAATTCCCCCTGAATTTCACGCCTGTAAAGGGTGTTTATCAGTTAGAGAGGTTTGGGATGAGATGACTTGAATATAACTTTGCAGCTATAACAAGTAATCTAAAGAAACCCAACTTGTAATATTTGCAGTAAGAAAGTTTGTTGTTTCTGGTGTCAAGACTTGTTCTTGTTTAAAAGAAAGAACACTTAACTAATTTCTTAGCCGTCAATGTTCTACTTCTTCACAAGTAGCTTTTGTTTCAAGCTTAAGTCTTGGAACGGATCAATAAGCAGTAAAGAGTAGAGAAGGATTTGAGTGTTTAAAGCAGAAGTGAGAGTTTGATCACGTTGTTGACACACCTTCTACTCTTGCCTGATGACCTCTATTTATAGTGTCTCAAGGGAGCCGTTTGAATTTCAAATTCTAAGGCTTTGTACCTTAAGATGTCATATCTTGCTTTTGTACTTTAGCGTTCTTCATTTGTCTTCTTGTCTTCATGTTCTTCGCGTGCTTACTTTGCATTTAATGTTCTTTTGAATCAAATTCAAATATGAACGTTGGAGCCAAAATGCAAGTACTCTTCAGCAAGGAGGTCACATATGTTGTCAGCAAGTGGTCAGTCTCAGTTTCAGCAAGCACAACCTACTCTGTCATATAAATTTCACTTATGCAAGCTGTTGCTGAAAATCTCACTTTCTGAAGCAACATGTGCCTTTGTAGATACCTTTCTCAGAATTCTTCTAAGTCTTCAGTCTTCGAATCTTCAACTTTCTGAGTGGTTCTAGGTCTTCAATAGTTCGTTTGTGAAAACAAAGTACATCATCAGCAAGCTTAAGAACCTAACTAGTACCTACACTAAGTCTTTCAGCAAACGTTCCTCTTTTACAATGTCCTTAAAATTCTAAATTCCTATGGACCTTAAGAGTACTAGTTACTGGACTTTTCTTAATTTAGCATGGTTAATTGCTCATCAAAATTACAAGTTTCCTAACAAATGCACTATTGTGGTTTTAATAAATTTTGGTGTGGTTTTAATATCTGTTTGTGTGGTTTTAAGAAGTATATAATACTAATGTGTTGGGTTTGTCCACTGTATGGTTATAAGGGGACATGATGTGGTTATAAGTATCTTTGTTGTAGGTTTAATGGGAGTTGTTATGATTTTAAGCAGGTGATGATGATGTCAATCGAGTTTGATGAAGAAAAGGCAAGAAGCAGAAGTTCTCCAACAAGTTTATTCAAAAAAGCAATGAATGTTACAACATATATTGTAATGACTAAAATGTTTATATTAGCTTATTGTAAACTTGTTCATTGATATTTTAATGGCAATTCTCAGATTTTTTGACTTGTTTAATCTTATTTTTTAATATTTGTAAATGATTTTAGCTAGATTGTCGCTTAAAACTATAATAAACCATCTTAAAACCATACTATGTTTCTTAAAACCACACCAAATGAAGTTTTAATCATAACGAAAACTTTCAATGCTAGCAACTTAAAACCACACAATAACCTCTTAAAACCATACCACGAATGGTCTGACCGGCTGGATAGACAAAGTAAGCTAAAAATCAGACCTTTCCATTAATTTAGGAAAGGCTAACCTCTCCCTAGACTTTGGCAATTGTCATTATTTAATTCATTCTCAGCTTAAGAAAATTACCAGATAATATTTTTAACATTATCTCATCAAATTTTGAATATTTAAAAATGTTTCAATGAATAATGACCGTGTAATATTTTTTGGAACGGAGGTAGTAGTACCTAGCGTAAATTCAACAAGGCGCACTATGAATACCTAAAATGAATTTTATTATTATTTCTCCACAATAAACTGGACATAAAGTGTACTGTTTTGCGACAATTATGAAGTTTATGCGGCAGGTAGTCGTCAATCGCCTGCAAGAAATAACTATTAGTATTCCCCAAGTCCATTATCCACAAGGACAAGATTAAGGTAGAATAGAACCATGGCTTCCCCAAAACCTATCTTAGTCCAACGATCTTCAATCAAATCTTTGCAACTCTCAATACGCAAAAGAACTGGAAATTTCATAACAATATTCACCCAAAAGAACTGGAAACCAGCTAAGGGAGATTATTCGATCTCAAAATTGACCAAAAAACATACAACAATCCTTCACGATAATTTAATTTTGTCAGTCAATGTCCAAAACACAATGAGAAGATGTTATGTTGATCAACCCTCCAATGCTGATGCTCCAGATATAATCTCTATCAGTTCAGTAGTGATAGATGCTTGACGGGTTCTGATAATAACAAAAACACAATAAGAATACGCTTAAGAGGACATACCAGGATCTAAATTACTACTACCAGCTCGAAAATCAACAAGTAGAGAATAACACTATGCCCCCACATATTTCAGCCTTCTCACATCTCTAGAATTACTTGCGGTGAGTGTACATATGTTTACTCTATGCACCCGTCTAATGAAAAATTACACATACTACCTACCCCGACTTGATAAAATTCTTAAATTTTACCCCTCATAGTGCGCATGAAAATTTTCCAAATGGTTGTGGGGGGCAAACTTTAAGAATTTTGAGGTGCTTACCCACAAACACAAGGAGAGTCCTTAATATGATTTTCATTCGCGTTCACAAGGCAAATGAAAGGCAATTTTGATTTAAGAACTGCGTGATACCTGTTATAAAAGATTGTGAGGCGGTCAAGCATATCTCCTGCATTTCTGCTGGAGCTGTCCATAGCAGACATTCTAGCTCCCTGCTCACTACAGGCATTTTCCAACATTGCGTTGAACATTACCTGATAAAACAATGAAGGATTGTTAAATTAGGGTAGATATCCATTTCTTTCAGGCATAACTTATAGCCACTACCTTTAAGGTGCACAGCTAATATCTACCAATAAGCATAATACTGAATCAAGATGTAACCTAAAAACCTACACAAGAAAACTGGAACTCCGAAAGATTCTGGAGTATTTCTGACTTTGATTCGCCACCTTCAATTTCATATGAATCCAATTCTCCAAGTTTACCCCCAGCTTCAGCTTCTCTCTCAACAATCTATAATAGACAGTATCAAGTTACGATTCTCATTTATAGCACAAAACTAAGAAAATAGATCCATCAGGGAGATGCAGTTAGAGTGACCTCTGGAGACAACACAGTTGACGTGGTTGGAAGAAATGCTACGACTGATTGGAATTTGTTATACACAATTCTTAATGCATCAAATTCCACGTTCTTCAAGATATCATCAGCAAGCACTGCAACCTGGCACAAAGCAATAGAACAACAGAATCAGATATGAGATAGCACTGACATGAAAAGTGGAAAGAGAGCCTATTGGCAATCATATAGATATTTAAGCAATAACTTTTCTTTAGTATTTCATTAATCACAGCTATCAGACATCTAGCAGGAAACTATGGGCTAGGAGATGTTCAGACCACAGAAACCACTTTGGAGGCCAGAATTTCAGTAATACATAAGGAAAAAGACCACTGTTGCATTTTTATAGAGAATAAACCTGATAGAATCTATCTGATAGACCACCTGAGTATAGTTCAAAGGATTCTTTTGCAACTCAGTTACTGAGAGCTCGATGTTTTTCTTTGAATCACGGATTAGCTGGGCCTTTGCCTTTTCTCCAACAATGACGTACTTGCACTCCTTTTCAGGACCTGTCAAAATTAATGAGCCAAATGCTCAAGAATAAGAGTAAGCAACACAAACACACACCATACATGGAAACACGGGCACTGGCAAAGTAGTTATTCACCTGAATTCAGCTTGTGGAGGGCTCTACTTATCTTCACAGAAGTTGAATTGATTCCACCGCAAAGACCTTTGTCCGAAGAGATGGTGACAATGACATTCTTCTTGACATCAACACCTTATGATTGGAACAAGAGCAGAGATAAGAAAAATGGAAATGAGACCACCAAACAACTGTCAATGGAAAGACCTCCATAAAGAAGAACAATGCATGATATCCAGAGACATGTTGACAAGCCAGAAATAAAACCCCTCGAACAAACTACAAGGGAGATACGTTGACTATCTATTGATCTACATCGTAAATGAACTTAATTGGCAAGCTACGAATACAGGTACCAGACAAATCCGTGAACGTGAATACATAAAAGTCTCAAAAAAATAAGGATACGGGTATGTCAATAATACATTAACATTTTTATAATATTCCTTACATATAATATATTAAAATCATGCAGGATGTGATAAATACTATAACCAAGACCTGCATCTATTAATCTAGTCTAGGCCTCTACGGTCCTTTGTATATCCTTATGTATTGGTACTTTTTTTTTATACTCTCCAACCCTAAAAACTAAGCAAACCTTGGGAATCTTGCTTCTAAAAACAAATGAATAAATTAAAATGAAAGATACGTATTTTAAAAGGATCTGAGAACGAGAAAATAAGTATCGAAGACGTACAGCTATGCAAGGTTATCCTAAAAGAATGCTACGTAGTTGGCAAGAGAACACTACGATGTATCAGCAGGAAAATCAATCTTCCACCAAACAGATATACAAGCTTATACTAAAAATGCAGGTGTACAAAAATCAAAACCCTATCCAGAAACACTATGTAATTTGGTTTCAAATGTCAATTCAGTCCTATCCACTTGTTGTTTACTGATGGAGAATGACCAGACAACTGCACAGACTTTCAAACATACGATGTTTATGAACATTACAAAATGAAAGAAAGCGGTGAAAAAAATCACCGGGTATGTTCAGGATAGTCCTAACAAATCCTATCCAATACCAAAATTTTTTGGAAAGGGTGGTATATTTTGTTTTTCCCTTTAGATGTGTCTTGCTGTCATTAAAAAACTATCTAATTATCTTTCTGTAACATTCAGGACGCCAAGGACGTATGACGAATTCATGGACTCCGAAGCCAATTAAATCTGTACAAACAGACAGCATACGGTCCTAGATCATCCAAGTCCTGATTCAGATAAATTTAATGCAATTCAAGATAATGCCTAGAAAGGAAAATTTACGGGCGGTTGAGAACAAAATATTATAGAGTTCATATAATCCAGCGAAGTATATGATTGAGGCAAAGCCTTTGAAATTGGTAGTGTTTTCTAACCGCATACAGGAAAGCACGACATGAAAGTGCTTGCTGAGAGGACTTGGGCAATGAACAAAAGGAAGCAGATGAGAACAAGAAGAGTACTTTAAGGATAGTACATTCATGTAATTATTATCCTTTTGAATAATTCTATCACTAGGCCGGAAAAAAAAAAAAAAAGCTTCACAAGCCATCAACACTATTGATTAACCAAATAGCCACAGTTTTGTACTTCACTTAATTTCTACAACTCCTCATAGTGCCGATCATATGTGCTAAACGTTCCTGGTGTTGTCACTTCCATATCCATTCTATTCAGTCATGGGTTTAACTGTGAATTTGAGAAAACAATCATTGATACGCATTAATTCTCCACAGTGCCTAAATGTGTATTATATTACTGATCAAAGTTCCAGGAGTTGTATGTCCCTTTCCCTCCACAGTCATTGGTTTCATAGTGAAATAAAGCAAACAATAAATGATGTCACTTCCATATCCATTCTATTCAGTCATTGGTTTAACTGTGAATTTGAGAAAACAATCATTGATACGCATTAATTCTCCACAGTGCCTAAATGTGTATTATATTACTGATGAAAGTTCCAGGAGTTGTACGTCCCTTTCCCTCCACAGTCATTGGTTTCATAGTGAAATAAAGCAAACAATAAATGATAAAAATGACCCTAATGGTAATTGATTTCCCCTCATCTCTTAACGCATGGAGGAAAATGATGCAGTGTGGGCGGGTACCCACAAGTAGATATCACTAAACAGAATGCAAAGCCAATTAAGCTTCAAACCTGTAGAGAACACTTCATCTTAGAACACCATCAACAGGATGATATAGAACTGGCCTAAATGAGTGACAAATGTGGTCCACTTATTTTCCTCTAGACATGAAGTGAATACACTGACAGTCATAATAAAACATATGAAAACAGCTGAGAAATGAAATGGAAATGGGATTGTAAAGCAGATAAATGGAGAAGCTTAGGTTCAAAATAGAAGTCTCACAAAAAGGACGGAAGAGGTTGGAAACTTATTGTGTTGGAAGTGAAGTTTAGAACTTACTTGGCATGTCACCAAGAAGAGCAGTAAAGGGCTGCCACAAGCCACGTGAATTTTCAGCTTTAGTCTGGATAGCTCGGAGCTTTGAGGCTGCAACCATCTTCATAGCCTTTGTGATTTTCTGAATATTCCTAACACTCTTCATACGGTTGCGGACTGCAAATTTTTAACAAAATCGTTAAATTTTCTAAAAGGAGAATAAAATGTAATGAAGCTCTACAAAGGTTATTATAATTAATTAAAATTATAAAAACAATAACAAATAATAACACATACCAATTTGAGTTGAAATAGACCGAACACCCATAACCACCACCGGTTCACTGTCATCAAAAGTTAAAAAACTAACTTATAGACGGAGAAGTAAAAGGTTTACATACTTTCTCTCAATGCTCAGCTTTTCACATACATTTCTATCAATAATTACAACTAATGCTCCACAAATTGCATAGAGCATTATTACCTTAACACACAATACGACTCACTTTTCATTTCATTTAACCTAATATGAAATGAATGTATAATACATTTTGTTCCAATTACAGGCCATTATTAAGTAAAAAAAAAAAGGTCAAACAGCAAAATATTGTTCAATACGAGGAATACATAGCATAGCAATGAAATAATTCATTATCCAAATCTCTATAAAACAACTAAAATGTTACTTATAATTTCCACAGACAAACATAAAATGACAATACAATCGGAGAGGAAGAGAGAGAAAGAGAGAACTCGCTTACTCTTGTATTACGGAGCGTAGAGGATTGATTGGATTGGGGGAAAGGAGAGGAGCGGCGATCCGCCTCCCCTCACGCCTGAGAGCCACCATTGCCATTGTTGATTTGAGTTCAGTCTGTAGATCGAAGAAAAATTGTTCAGGGTTTCTGTCAATTGCTGAGAAAGGAAGTGGTGATTTTATTTGGTCCTAATTCGTCGATATCGAATTCATGATATGTTGCGATTTATAATTCACTAGAGCGGGAACTAAATCATACTTCTATACAAGTCCTCAGGGAGGAAAGTGAGCAGTCTAACTTATTAGGACGCGTTTGGTTTCGTTTTTAATCTAGATAACGGAATTTTGGATAAATTGATGAACAGTAACTTTCCCTGGATAATGGGCCAGATAAAATGTTAAATTTGGTCCAAATGTAGGTAGATAAGTTGGTAGATAATGGGCCTGATGAGTGAAATATATGGGATAATTTGAACCCATTTGGTCCATTAGGTTGGATAATGGGGTGTGGGCCCAGAGACTGCAATGACCTACATGCCCCCATTGTAACAGTAAACTACCTGAATTACCCTTACCAGAGTAGTTTAAATTCATTACTCCTCCTCAAATTCCCACACACAAAAAATAAAACTACAGAAACTATTCTTCTGCAAGCTTCATCGACAAAGCAACCACGTGAACGCCGATTTCCGCCGAAATTCGCCATACTATTCCGGTGAGTGCACCGATCATCTACTTATGGATTTTTCACGTTTACTGTGTATTAATTAGGTTAAATTGTGTTGATTGGTTGCTCGAATTTGCTGCATTTAGGAGTATATGATTTTATTAAATCCATACAGACATTCTATGAGTATTTGTGTATTCTACTTCTTAGTTGGCAGATCTGGTAGCGAATTCCATTGTATTGTACGTACTGCATTTAGATTTGTTAGTTTTATAGTTTTGGTGTGTGAAATCTTGTTATTCATCTTCACTGTGGTGACTGTGTTTTGAGGGTGAAAAGAATGAATTTACTTTCTGATGGACTTGTAGGTTGCAGTTGGAGCTTTCTGTATTTGATGTGAAATAGCATTATGTAATGTCATAAGCTTACTGCAGTAATGTGTGAAGGAAAATCTAATATTTCACGAATAAGTATTTCTATCTTTTTTTTGTTGTCTATTCTAGTATATAGGTGTGGCTATTTCCACTCTGATAGAATAAGATTGAATGAAACTGCATTGCTGCCTCATATGATATAGTCAGCACATGATTTGTGCTGTGAGCTTGCTTGGTTTTATTTTTATGAGTATGTTCAACAAATTTAGCTTGTGGAGTTTAGTGCAATTTACTAATCTTTTGAGTGGTGAATAAGTTTAGAAGACTACCTAACATTTATTTACTGCAATCCACAAAACTTGTGTAGTTAAATGATATGGCTGCCTTTTGTGAAAGCATCACACAGATTGATCAGTGAAACATGTTGATAGGTTGAGTTGAGTTTCGTGTACAGTTGGTGTGTTTTCGAAAGTTTGCCTTCTTTACAATCATGATGCCAATAATGTAACTAGTAATAAGTTGTCTTGTGCTTATAGTTTTTCATAAGCAGAACAAATTTAGGCCTAATTGAACTAAGATGGTTTTTTTTCGTGTTTCATTTAGCCATGACTCGTGTGATTCGTAGAAGAGAAAGAATTGTGCTGAAGGTTGGGGGGTTGGAAAAAAGATGAGGACATTCTTCTCGTGCGGATGTTAGACGGGTTTGCTAGTGATTCTGGGCTACGCACTAGGCACTCTGTAATGGCTGCGTTGAGGATTTGTGCTTCTGAAATAAGCGAGCAGCAGCAAAAAACCGTGACTGTTTCATCTCTTGTGAACTCACTTGCAATCATCAGGCGTAGGTACAGGAAATTCAAAGAGTTTCTGGCAAAACCAGGTGTTTGTTATGCAGTCACGCGTAATCGTGTGTATGCGAGGGAGCTGTACTGGAATAATTTGGGTGGACGGGTAACTTTAGAAGCTGTTCTTATGTTTGTATATTTCGAATGTTGAATTCCAAACAGACTATAAATCCCCTTTTTTACCTTACTGCGGAACGAAACTATAGCAGTGCGAACCATGCAAATTCATTGATCCTTTTTTCATTCAATATAGTTCAAGTGACACTTATTAATTTAAACAGTTTGTACTTGCTACCAAATGGAAACAAAAATGAGAAAGTTTCTTCATAGTTTTGAGTAATGGTTCATGTGATTGTAAAACAAGTCTAGTAGTAGAGCATAAATACTTACATTACTTGCAAATTGTCCAAACAACTCTCAAAACAAGAACCATTAGCATTACAAAATATCCCATTCAAAACAAGAACCATAATTTTTTTTCATATTTTTAAAACGTACTAAGTTTAACATAAGAGCCTTAGGTCACACTTACCAAGCAGGACCAGTCTACATTCTTCATATACTACGATAAGTCATCAAACAACTGGCCTTGGGGAGAGACTGTTTGTTACTTCTGGTAGCTCACGCTCGTAAACAAGCTAGTTCACAGTTCCTGCACCTAGCTCCTCCATAAAGCCCTCAATCTCCCATGCAAGCTCATGGTGCAGATCCATGTCGATGAATGCATCGTTGTAATCCTCGAGAGGCATTGGGAGGGAGTAAACCAGAGCATTTTCATCATCCGCCTCAAACTCAATCGTGCTGTCCTGGATGAATATAATATAACTTATGTGCTACAAGACTTCACATCCAGGTCCTCAAACATAGCCCTTAAATCTGTGTTTGAGCTTATGGGCCTAAGATATTGGGGCCACTCTTCTAAAGCTTTAGCATAGAAGACAGCAAATGGAAATTCCTCATGATCACCAACCACCTTGATCATGCAATGAAAGAGGTCCCCGATATTGAAATTCTGGGGATCAATGTTGTGAATGAATCTCACATCCCCACCCACATAATCTACATCGTGATCCTCCATGCATGTTTCAAGTACCTCCAAAATTGAGGCGGATACTTCGGAGATGCGCAAATGGGACTGCAAGAAGGTTAAAGTTACGTAAATCATCAAATAAGACAATGACATCAAGGTGTATTCTTATTAATATACTTAAACTTTTACTAGATTCAAAAGTAAGTTCATCGACTGGAGTTAGGAGATCAATTAAATTCACATACATGGGAGGAAGGTGTCAGCGAGAAATGTTGCAGATCCACAGCTATAAGCACCAGCCATTTCTTCAAATATTTTGCTGGAAAAGAAACTGGAATTAAGAAGGGTATGCTTGACAGTGTGTATTAGAAAAGGAAACAAGATGCAACTGATAAGTGTTTAGGAGCTGGCTCTGTATTTATAGGCTGAAATATTGGCCTTCTTTATTATCCAATTGTTACTTAGAAGCAAGTTGATATGAAAGACTGCTAAAATCACCCTATGCAAAGTGAATTCAGAAAACTATCTCTTGCATACTAAAACACACTACCATACTGAAACACACAAACCTCCCCTATTGGTGGTTAGAGTATTCAGGTACTTATTTTTTACAGTTGTATGGAAATTCTCACACACACAAACTGTACCGCTATATTTCACAAATAAACAACAACAGTGGGTGTAAATTAACAAATTAAGATATAAAATTGCAAATTTTCATTCACAATACCCACATCAGAAAGACAAAATTTCAAACACATCCATCTTAATTTCACAACTCAAAAGCTTATTTCAGAACTCATAAGCCATGTTAAGTTCGGGCCATAATTTATAAATCAGCGGCCTCTAATTGAGCAAACAAATGGAAGCAACATTCAAGTCAGAAACATAATTTAGCACAATTATTAACACCAATGTATACCCACTGTTTCTTACAAATTCAACTTCCAAATGAACTAATAGAGTCATAATATGTAGATTGAGCAAAACAATGAGGAGGCACAATTTAAGTTACATGCCTAAATTCAATAGTTTGGGTTCAAAGTTTCATCATTGCTTCATATCCATCCTCCAAAATAATTTGCCTATCACATTCCGGACCTCACTCTCAGAGTGCATTTGCAATGATCATAGAGATCATCGCCCTTCTACGATCACTCCCAGCCTTGATGAATGCATTCATCAAGGCGGGACTGGAGGTTATGTGATTCTCCACTTTAATAGCATCTTCAAGTGGTATTTCAAGGAACTCTGCAAGGCCATCACTAACTTTCTCACACTTCTGATCGTAAAGAACCTCTGGAGCCACGAACTTTGAAGCAACATCTGCCATAACTACCTTGTTCTCACTCCACATCTCCTTGCACATGTTGCAATAAGGCCTAGCAACCTTCTCAGCCCGGTCAGCTTTCTCAACCCTATTCTTTTTTGCTGCAGGGGCAGGAGTCGTATAGATGTCAGGACCAGGCCTTGTGGCTGGAAAAGAACTTCTCTAATTTGCAGGGGGTTGTTCGATGGAGCACTTGAAACTGTCTCGTTTAACTTGCTGCTTACGTCTTCTTCTTCATCCATGAGGTTGTCATCATCCCAAGTTGGAACATAGTCTGCCTCATCATTTTGCTTAACCGCCTCCTCAAACCCAACCGCAGCCTCTCCAGTTGCATTATCAACACCAAACCAATCTGCGCACAAGTCATACAGGAGAAATGGCTTGTGACGACACTTCACAGCTTCTTTGTATTCCTAGTCAAGTAAGAAATGGTTTACACAGTAAATAAAACAAAGATGAATATGATATAGGAAAAATCTGGACTACTTTTGATGAACTGTTAACGATGCACTTCACAAAAATGCAACTTTTCTTTCTACAAATAATCTAGCAGATCCAAACTTCCTTTTGGTTGTTTTAAAATAATGTAAGAAAAATGTTACATTTATATATAGAATGTGGGATTTAAATGAAGTAAGGCCTGGATGATCAGAATGCAGAAATCTCCACGTTCGAAGTAAGGACTGGATGATCAGACCCTCTCCAAATTTCCATGTATTATATGCATGTTTTAGGATCCAAGTGCATGCAGCTTCCAAGTAATTTTCAAGAGACAAACCTAGACTTGCATCTATAATATGAAGAGGTGATCCAGAGAGGGGTATTTACTCAGGTCCCTGATACTGTTTACATCTTTTCTAAACATTTTTATTCAAATATTTGGTTCATATGGTGTAGTACTAACCAAACACTTCATCAACTATATAAACTGCAACAACTTTTTACCTTCTCTTGCTGATGGATCATATAATTCCCCTGCTAAAAAGTCTGCAGGTTGAAATTTTTCCTTGTATCAATTATGAGCATACTAACATCTTATAGGTCTTTAGGTCTTCAATACATTCATCTTTCAACTTCTACTTGACTTTTTTTTCTAGCTACGGAGTTCTTAAGAACTAGTTTTGTGTCAATGGTAGGCTCTACAAACATTGATGTGAAACCAGGCAGTTCATCAGGAATGAGGAAGCACCTTGATGGTAATCCCAATGGCCACGAAAAGAATAGGCAAAGTACAGGTGATGCATCTCAGATAACTTGTTTGTTCTAGCTAAAAGATAGTCATATATATACTTGTTTGTTCAGAGAACTATGCTAGTCCAAATAACTTAATCTATTGGAGATTACCCTACTTAAAGTTATAAACATAAATGGCTTCCGGTCTCTTTTGTTAAAACATAACTAATGAAATATGCATCCAGGATCCAAGAGGGTATTGTTAAATGGGTATTGTTTTGTTAAGCAGCAACACCGTGAAGAATCATAGTAATTCCAAAACAAATCACAACAACTAAGGGAAGATTAAACACTTTCAACCTCATGCGACGATATGTATGTATGGAAGTAATGTAAAGAAAAACTAACCGCGCAATGCCTTACCCACTGATCATCCTCATGCACCTCTAGCCTGAGAACTCCTTCATCATCCATCTTAAAATTCCCACCACTCAAATCAATAATTTTCTTCACCTCAACATACTGCCTCTTCCAATACTTGAGCTTCGATTCAATCTTAGATTGAACCACCATGTAGCCAGGAATCCTTGCACGCATCATCTGTGCAATAGCTGTTGGACATTAGTCATTTGGTTTGTGTGGTCACACATACCAAGGTTCATTACTTCCCTCATACAATCGCATAGAGTTGTGGTTGTGTTAGAAATGTGTGAAAATTTGCCTCAAAGGCTTAGCAGCGGAAGTTTAAAATTTTTTATTTCTCACTAAACTCATATGACTATATTACATTTATTATTGACAGAAAAAGATTACTTACGTGTCTTCCAGCAGAGATGCAAATTCACCACCTATCTGTTCGTCAATCTCCAGACAGAGCCTTGCAATTTCTTCTTCTGGTAACTGGATCTCTTCCTCTTCTTTAAAGAAATCTCCTTCAATGGAATCTCCAAGATGGCTCATCAACAGGCTTGATTGTTTCCTTCGACCTCGGTATCCACGGGCAGTGGTTTCTATCAAGAACTCTAGGAGGTTCTTCTGTATATTTTTGAGCTACTAGAGAGAAAAATATCTTTCTGACTATCAGAGAATATTTTACGTATGTTGTGAATGAAAGACTTGTTTTCTTTCTTTCTGATTTAGTCAGTAAGTTGGTTCAGAAAATCACGTATGATTTTTACCAAGCAAATCAAATTGACTAGGAGACTTCAAAAGTCCACAACTTACTAACAAACAGATAAATCAGTCAAAACAAAAAGTTAAAAGAAAAAGGAGAAAAGCGTGTGGGGGCAGCAAAACGCTGCCCCCAAAATCTTTCAGCCTGGCGCGTGCAATGCACGCACCAGACGGGCCAGCCCCAGCAACTGGGCCAAGTTGTTGGCTGGCCGTGTTGGGCCTCTAAGGCCCAACCCCTCACTTCTCCTATTCCTCTCCATTTGGGCTCCAGTTCAAATTCCGTCCAAATGCACAAGTCTTTAATTAATTTTAATTAACTAAATCTAATTTAAATCAATTAATTATATTTCTAAAATATATATTCCACATATAATAAACTAATATTAATCTAATTAATAATAATTCCATTATGTTTATGTATAATAATTTAATATTAAACTAATTAATATTTAATCCAATATACATAGCTCGTTTGTAGAAACATCACCTTGAAGTGTGACCCATAGGGTCTTCCATATTAAGCAACAATCCAATTAAGGTCATAATAAATTTCTAGACAATTTATCAGACAATATTAATATGCAAGGAACGTTTGTGAGGAAAAACAAACCACCTGTAGCGTAAGGTACTTTGATGATACGGTCCCTTCATTCACGAATACTCGAATGAGTCTAGAATATGGTTATGTGTCTATTCTAATAACTTCATTCATTGTCCTCAATCTTATTAGTCGATCTATGAATTATGTCCAAATACCATTTTGACATATTCACATACGGTGGCCACCGGTTTTGTGATCGCACTAAATATGAGAAGTGAGTATTCTCTCCTTGTATCTATTACGGAGGAATTAATCCTATCTTGGCCCAATCACTCACACCATATGCTTCCTAATGTACCCAACACATGCCGTATCTACCCTACTTTAAGAGTACAAGCGTTGCGCATGGTCAAAGTACATTATTCCACATATGATGTAGTATTGGCCTCAAGTCTAAGGACTACTAACATCACCCTACACACCGATACTACCATAGACACTTAAATAGCTTTACCAAATGGTTTCTCGGTTGGGTATGCCAACACTCTCCAAAGTGTCCATATGTTCATTATGAATAACCAAGTTCATTCGTAGCAGTGAGACCTACTACATCCTCGAAGGATCTAATGCAACATATGCTAGCTTCAATCGCATCATTGATATCCCGTATCTCAATGACCTTCAGCTAGTGGCTTATTTTAGAACTTAATTATTGACACACAAGCTCCCACGAACTTGGTGATTACCTTAAATCCTTGGGAACATTTTATTGAATAATTCAAACAACCAAATAATATATTCATAAAATGTAATGCCAATTGTATTTAATAATGTATAAATAAATGAACATAAATAAATAACAATAACTGAATGTGATCAAGTACATATCGTCCCTATCGTAGGTTGTCTCTAGGACATATATACTTTCAATCTCCCACTTGGCCTAGAGCCAATCATCTACGTGTCTAACACCTATGTTGTTGAAATGTCTAACATGTTTGTCAATGTTCAACACTTTGGTGAAAGGATCTGCCACATTTTCCTCAGTGTAAATTCGTTCTATAGTTACTTCTCCTCTAGCTATCATCTCTCTAATTAGATGATACTTTTTAGGTACATGCTTATTCTTGTTAGTGGATCTTGGTTCCTTTGCTTGTGCAACAACGCCTTCGTTGTCGCAGTAGACCGTTATAGGACTACTATTAGGAACTACCCCTAGTTCCTTTAGGAATTCTGAAATCCAGACAGCCTCCTTTGAGGCTTCTGCAGCAGCAATATACTCGGATTCGGTCGTAGAATCAGCCAAGGTGGATTGCTTTGAGCTCTTCCAAGTGACGGCCCCACCATTGAGTGTAAACACATACCCAGTTTGTGATTTGTAGTCGTCTGGGTCCGATTGGAAACAAGCATCGACATAACCATTCATTCGCAACTCTTGTTGTCCACCATATACCAGAAAGGAATCTTTAGTTCTTCTAAGATACTTAAGAATTGCTTTCAGAGCTGTCCAGTGTTTCATACCTGGATTCTATTGGTGTCGACAAGTACAGCTAAGTGCATAGGCCACATCCGGCCTTGTACAATTCATGGCATACATGATAGATCCAATAGCTGATGCATATGGGATCCTTTTCATGTGTTCGATCTCCTCATCAGTAGAAGGACTATCCTCCGTAGTGAGAGCGACGCCATGTCTAGCTGGTAAGAAACCTTTATTGGATCCATCCATATTAAAGCGTTTCACTATCTTGTCGACATATGTGGATTGTGACAACCCTAACAATCTTCGGGATCTATCCCTATGGATTTTGATTCCAAGAATGTAACAGGCTTCACCTAAGTCTTTCATCGAGAAAGTCTTAGATAACCACTCCTTTGTGGATCGTAACATTTGGACATTGTTTCCCATGATTAATATGTCATCAACATATATAACCATGAAAACAATTCCAGCATCGCTGCATTTAACATAAACGCATGGATCTTCCGCACATCTGATGTAGTCAAACGATTTGACTGCTTCATCAAAGCGAATATTCCAACTCCTTGAGGCTTGCTTTAGTCCATAAATGGATATCTTTAGCTTGCAAACTAATTTGGGATTTGACTTAGATGTAAAACCTTCAGGTTGTATCATATACACCTCTTCCTCGAGATTTCCGTTAAGGAAAGCAGTTTTCACATCCATTTGCCAAATCTCATAATCATAGTATGTTGCTATAGCAAGTAAAATTCGAATAGACTTAAGCTTGGCTACTGGTGAAAAAGTTTCGTCATAATCGATACCATATCGTTGACTATAACCTTTTTCCACCAGTCTAGCCTTGTATGTCTGTATGTTGCCATCAACATCTGTTTTCCTCTTGAAAACCCATTTGCAACCAATAGGTCTAACCCCTTCTGGTGCATCAACCAAGTCCCATACTTGATTTTCATACATTGAGTCTATTTCGGATTTCATGGCATCTTGCCACCTTCTTGAATCAATGTCCAACATTGCTTCTTTGTAAGTCTTAGGGTCATCTTTGTGAGATAAGTCAAGCTCAAACTTGTCATCCTCCAAGAGTAAACTTATCTTCTTGGAAGCTCTCACTTCTAACCTTTTATACCGAAGGAGTGCGGGTTTGTTTGGTTGTACTGGCTGTATATTCTGATTGTGAGATGGTTCAACTTGTTCAATCTGTTGAACAGTTGAAGGCGGGTTCGATGCAATAGTTGCACGTGGTTCAGGTGCAACGGTTGCAACTGTATCCTGGGGAGTTGGTTCCGACATGACCTCTTGAACCGTTCCAGTCGGTTCAGTCAATGTCGGCTTGGTGGGGGCATTTTGGGAATTAGTCAAATTTCCTAAAATGCTCCCACTGGCTGGCAGATATCTACCCAGAGATGTGCTCGAGCCATAAGATCCTCCTTGAGCTCCCACTGAATCATTGTCATAACTATTTGACAACTCATTAACCTCAATGTTATTTTCTTGTTCTTGGATTTCCTCGAGTTCTATCTCATTTCTACTATGTTGCTTGAAGACATAATCATCTTCCAGAAAGGCAGCCTGTCTGGAAACAATGATGTTATGTTCCTCAGGCAGATAGAAGTAGTAACCCTTGATTTCCTTAGGATATCCAATAAAATAACATTTCTCACTTTTGGGTTCCAGTTTCCCTACGAGCATTCTTTTCACATATGCCGGACAACCCCAGGCATGCATGTGTGAAAGACTTGGCTTCTTGCAATACCATAACTCATACGGTGTTTTCTCGACTGATTTGGATGGAACCCTATTCAGAATATAGATTGAGTCTAGTAATGTGTATCCCCATAAGAAGATTGGAAGAGTTGTGAAATTCATCATGGATCTTACCATGTCTAACAAATTTCGATTTCTCCTCTCAGAAACACCATTCATTTGTGGTGTTCCTGGTGGAGTCCATTGTGATTGAATTCCATTAAGCTTTAAGTAATCCAGAAATTCCTTACTTAAGTATTCTCCTCCTCGATCTGATCGAAGAGTCTTAATACTTCTTTCAAGTTGTTTCTCTACCACTATAAGAAATCAGCCATTTAGCGACGGAAGAATAGATACGGATCCTATCCGTCGCTATTTAGCGACGGATCGCTACTGTTAGCGACGGATAAACACGAACTGCACTCTAAGCTCAGTTCGTGCCATTGAAGGACCAATCCGGCTCCGGATTAGCGACGGATAAGGTTTATCCGTAGCTAACTTGGCGACGGATGAACTTATCCGTCGCCACTTTTGTTGACCAGACTTGTTTATTTAGAAAGGAAAAAAAGGTAAAAAAAATTTAAAAAATGTAGCGACGGATGAAGTCATCCGTCGCTATAGTTCTGTATACAGATCGCGTAACTCCTTCTTCTCTCCCATTTCCCCCTCTCTTCTCCAATTCAAAACCCTAACCCCCATTTCCCCCTCTCCACAAATTGAACCCAACACCACCAAATTTCCGACCCCAGCCACCACCACTGCCCGGAGCAAGCGGCGCCACCACCCTCCTTCTTCTCCTCGTGCAAGCGGCGCCACCACCACCACTGTTAAATCTCCCTCTCTCTCCTTCATTTCAATCTGCAAAAGGTTAGTATTTGTCTCTCTACCCTTTCTGTTTCTCATATACATACATGTTCAATGCATAATCGTAAGGTTTGTTAATTTTTAGATGATTTAGTGATTTTGTATTCTGGGACCTTACTAGTTTAGAGGATTAAAGAATTTAAAGGTATATTTTTTAGTCTATGCTTGATTTGGGGATATTTAGGCTTTAAAATGCTCTCTCCCAGATTAATTTAGATTCCTAATTAATATTGGATTGATACAATTTTCAGTTTTGTTTAATTACGGTTAAATCGAGGATAAATGTTAGATTTTGAGCTGTAAGGCTTAAGATTTTGTTTTTACTTGTGCTATGTTGGAAATAGTAGTAGAATTGGTAGTACTGGTTTACAACTCCATTTTTCGAAAACGATTCACTTGTGTTACTATCTATTCAATTAGTCATAGTATATGGTATATGTTAGGTTAATCTCTACACAGTTACTTGATTGAATATGTATATTTTGTTTCCCATTCCATGTTTCGAACGGACTGATGAATGTGCTTTGACATTTCTTTTTATTTTTTGGTATTATGTTATGAGTCATTAAGACTTTAAAATGCTCCAATTGATAAATGAATTATATTTAATTAGATTAAAATTTGGTTTAAATCAGATTAATTAGATTAAAATTTTAAAATGATGGATTAAATTAGATTAATTAGATCAAATTTTGTATTAAATTAGATTTTTAAATGTAGGCTATGTATCCTTGCATTTTTTGGTCTTTCACATATGCATTTTGCAGCTTCATTTGGATCTGTAAATCATAAGTTTACAGCATAAAGTAAAGCATAAAGTCCAGTGTCGTTTCTTATCAGTGTATACTCAAAGTCCATTTATTGTTTCTTACGGTTGTTCTTAAACATGCAGATCATGCCGAGGCCAAAGAAACCGGGGAAGCTGTTGGCGGCCAGCAGTCGTAGCTACACCGAGCCAGACTCGCCATTCCGCACCCCTAGTAGTCAGCCAGAGTCGGGGGGGGGGGGGACCTTGGCGACTCATGTCAGTGAGACCCAGTCCCCTGGCCCCCGTTCTAGCAGCAGTGCAGGGTCTACTGGCCCAGACGTGTTTGCTAACCTGCCGGATGATGGGTTAAGGGGGGAGGTGTACAGGGCGGGTGAGCGGGTGAATGGCAAGCTCGTCGTCTGGCCCATGTCTGGGCATGTGTAAGTTATTTAGTTGGATTAATTTGTGTGTTTGGTATTGTATGTTTTATTTAGTTGGATTAATTTGTGTGTTTGGTATTGTATGTTTTATTTAGTTGGATTAATTTGTGTATGTTATTGCAACAGGATGATGCCGAGGGAGACTGCAAAGTTCATCAGCAAGGAATCCACGAAGAAAGTGGATCTCCCACCACTTGGAGCCCAGTGACATACTTTCACTCCGGAGCGGAAGGCGGAGATTTGGAATGCTCTGGAGGTTAGTAATCTTTCTTCTTCTCTTATGGTTTAATCTTTCTTTACTTGGGTGATATATTAGTCACCGTGTGTTAGTTGAAATAGGACAATGTGCAATCGTTTGGGTGATATGTTAGTCACCGTGTGTTAGATGAAATAGGACAATGTGCAATTGTTTGGGTGATATGTTAGTCACCGTGTGTTAATTGAAAATAGGACAATGTGAAATTGTTTGGAGATATGTTAGTCACCGTGTTATATATATGTTAGTATGAATTTTGTATACTTTCTGAAATGTAGGAGAAGTTCTTCCTCCCTAACAAGTTCAAGTCGGAGCTGTGGTATGCCTTCAAACATGAAGGCTCCGAAGCCTTCCGGAAGAAGGTCGCCAAGATCAAGGCATCGAGGAAGAAGCCGGGGTGGATTGGGGAGGAGGAGTGGCCCCTGTGGAAGCAGTATTGGGCGGAGAACCTTCAAGCCCAGAAGCTGTCGGATCAGAACAGGGAGAACCGGTCCCATAATCCACCGGATGGGACAGTCTCGGTGAAGCATCGGCTGGGTTTGAAATCCCAGTTGGCGCGCCACATGGACGCGGTAAGTCACGTACTTTGTTATAGTTTCTTTTTCTTTCTTAAGTCTTATTTCAATTCAATCATTACTTTATTAATTTATATATATATTTGATGAAGATATCGGAGGGGAGGGAGCAGACCATGTGGGATCACTTCTGTGAGGCTCACGGGGAGCTGGATAAGGATGGCAAGATGACCTTCCAGTCTGATAGGGCCAAAACAATCGCGGTATGTTTTATATTTTTTCGATTCCTGAGCTTCTTGTTGAATATTTGATTCTTCGATCAATAACGTACTAATTAAATCGTTAATTGTTTGTTTGAATTTTCAGGCGGAGTTCCTGGCCAGGACTGAGAACCTTGATCTCACGGTCGAGGAGTAGAACGCCATCTATCTCGAGATCGTGAATCTCGATGATAAGGGGCGTGTCTTCGACATGGGCAACCTCTCGCAGGCGATAGCGGAGACGGTGAACCAGGGTGGCTCCTTCTCCAGCTCCTCCAAGCGCCGAAGGGGACAAGCCGATGTGCCTCCCGAGTTCCTCCAGGAGCAGCAGCAGCTGAAGGCGACTGTCCAGGAGACTGCTCGGTTGAGGGCAGAGCAGGCGAGGATGAGGCATGGATTCAAGAGATCCATTGAGTGGCTCATGGCGCAGTATGCCCCCCCCGGTGGAGCGCCACCTCCCGACTTCTTCATGTTCGATGATGCCGATGCCCCCCTAATGCCCCCCAGGATCTCAGCAGTAGTACTCTTTTTTTATTTTTCAAACAATTTTTTTCTATTTCGAACAATTCTTTTTCATGTTCCTTTTCTTAGGACAATTAGTACTTTCATTTTATTAATGCTTAGAACAATTTTTTTTGTATATAATATTTAGTTACGACAATATTTACGTATTTGCGGTGTACAACTACAAAAAAAAATTAAAATAAAATAAATAAATAAACAAATAAAAAAATATATTCCAAACAAATTAGCGACGGATTAAACCATCCGTCGCCAAATCTCGTCTGCCCAGCACCTGACACGTGTTCCAACAATATAGTGACGGATGATTTCATCCGTCGTCATATTGTAGGGACGGATCAATAATCCGTCTCAACTTTGGTCAACGATGAAGTTTGCGACGGATCTAGCGACGGATTACATTATCCGTCGCTTATTTCATTAGTGACGCCACTTTTTGCGACGTCCTATTTAGCGACGGGCTTTCCGTCGCTAATGGCATTTAGCGACGGATCGCTTTCATATAGAGACGGATGGTATCCGTCGCTAAATCCTGTTTTTCTTGTAGTGTACTTCAACCTTATACTCTTTGAATTTCTCAAAAGCTTCAGATTTGTGTTTCATAAGATACACATAGCCGAATCTAGAGAAATCATCGGTAAAGGTTATTAAGTAAGAATACCCACCCCTAGCTTGAGTTTTAAAAGGTCCACATACATCAGAGTGAACTAACTCAAGTACTTGTTTAGCACGAGTACCTTTTCCCGAAAAAGGTTTCTTGATCATTTTACCTTTGAGACATGATTCACAGTTCCCATATGATTCAAAATCAAAGGTGCTAAATAGTCTAACTTTCTTAGTCTTGCAATTCTTGTCTCATTAATGTGACCAAGTCTACAATGCCACAAGTAAGTGGTGTTTCTTGGATTATTAAGCTTTGGTCGTTTGTTTTGTATATGAAATAAATTATGTCTACATTCAAGTAAGTACAAACCATTCATAAGAGGAGCATTTCCAATATCAATACCATTATGCGAAAAATAACAATTATTATTGGCAAAATGGAAGGAAAACCCTTCATTGTCTAACATCGGAATGGAAATAATATTTCTTACAATTGAAGGAACGAAATAACAATTATTCAATTCTAAAACGAAACTCGAGGGTAAATTTAATCTATAAGTTCCAACACGTAGGGCAGCAACGGACGATCCATTTCCTACGCGTAGATCAATTTCCCTTGGTCTAACCTGTCGTCTATCAATTATCCCCTGCAAATTGTTACAAATGTGTGAGCCACAAGCAGTATCCAATACCCAGCAATCCGAATTTTGTGTAGACATATTTATCTCAATGACAAACATACCTTGATGGGAGCCAGATGCACCATGCGTGGTCACAACTAGCGCTGTATACGAACCGAACGTAGCCGAGATTTTGCATAAACGAGCCTATGTTCGACTCATAGCTCATGTGTTTTTGTTCGAGCTCGAGATCGCCGAGCTTAAAAAAACAGAGCTCGAGCTCGAGTTCGTTATACTTGACAAAAGCTCGCATATGTTCGTGAGCGTTCGTTTGACAAATGTTCGTTTCTGTTCAAAATACGTTCATTTTTGTTCGATATACGTTCGTTTATGTTCGATTTGCCTGCTCGTTATTGCTCAAAATTTGCTCATTTAGCCCAAACATGGTATCAATTTCTAACACAAAATATGTGTTCCACATATTCGCAACAAACTACTAATTCAACACAAAATATGTGTTCCACAAATTCAAAACAAACTACTAATTCAGCATAAAATTCTAACAAAATGTATGTTCCAGAAGCACAAAAGTCGCCGGAGACCACATGAAAGGAAAAATGTCTTCAAGGCATAAACACGGCTTGTTCCGGGATAGATAAATAGCAGCCCCTGTACACATGAAAGATTGGGTTAGCTGTACACGACCTTCTATTTCTTGTGACAACTGTGAAGACTCAGCTAAAGACAGTGTACTACAAGCTTATATGCAGTCTAGAGACCACCAATATAAGAGATGGAGATAATTCCAGAGAAAACAAGAAAGTGCAAACAAGACAACAATGGATTAGGGTAGCTTCAAGAAAATAAGAAATAGTACGGGCATTATATTAGACATTTCATAAGTGCAAACAAGAAACAATTTGGACAGTGAATAAGACTTACCAGTAAGACCAATAGAAAGCGCCCAAGAAACAGTTATAACTCCACAAGAAACAACCAAGAGGATGGAACTCACTGCAGAAAGAACATTTAAAAAATAATAATAATCACTTCACACACTAAATCACTCCAGAATTCTGGTTAAAATATGATTAGCTTGATGACTGCATATGCAGGAGTGGGAAGTGAATTACAAAGTTCAAAACCCATGCAATCTCATCCAACATAGTGATAATAACAATGGCATTTGAACCAGCACCATACAATGGCATTGCCCTTTAAATAATTTTTTTTGTCAATTACTACTACTATTACTGTATTACAGCTATAGAGAACAATCATTCAGCAAGCATGCATTAGAACTGTCATATAATACCCAAGATTACATAACCCAAGTATAAGATGTTTACAAATTGAAAATACAACTATATAAAAAGAGACAACACCACAAAAAGCTATACAAATACATCTATATAAATCACGTGATATGAACCACAAGTGCAACATTTGTAAACTCAGTTGCAAGACTAGTAGAACTGGAAACTAAAGTGCAGCATCAAAAATATGTGAATGACAAGCAAAATAACACAACTAAAAATGAACTCACTTATAACTTATGGAGTTATGGGCCAGGTAGTGTAATTTCAAATGGATCTTCCATCTTCTGCAAAAGAGAAAAGCATAAAAATAAATTAAAATTACATAATATAATAGAGAAGAGGTAACATAACATAGAATAAAATTGATATTCATGCCTTAGCTTTATTTTTCACACCATGAAGCTTACGACACCAATCTCTAGTGCACATCAACATTTCTATGGTCTTTGGTGCCAAAGAAGCACGATATCTATCAATCACTCTTGAACCAACACTGAAAGTTGATTCTGAAGCCACGGTACTGATTGGGATAGCTAGAATATCTACAACCATTCTAGAGAGAACTTTGTATTTTGTAGCATCTTTCCACCATTTCAAAGCATCTAGGTCCATCAGAGACATGCCAGGCGTGTTCTCTTGTGTGAGTATACCATCTTCAAAATATGCATCAAGCTCATTTTTCTGTGGTTGAACACTCTCTACAGAAGATATGTGACTGACAAATGCACTCATACCCGTAGATCGGGCTGCCAATGAAATATTTGCATCGAAACTCATTGATTGAGAATTAGGTGCCGAAGAAGATGATGTAGAAGAAGACGTTGTACTCGAAGAATATATCTTCTCATATTGACCATAGAGATCATAAAGAGCAGTTTGTGATCTGCAACATCATATGCTAAATAAATTTTAGGGAAGTAATGATCAATCACCAACCAATTCAACCTGGGATCCAAGATTGCAACTATTGACATCAACAGGTGGCATTCACCCCAATACTTGTCAAATTTTTTCTTCTTTGCGCAACCATGACTCTGATGAAGTCATCTTCATCATTAGCTTTACTATCCAACAGCTCCTTAATTGCACAAACTTCTACAAGGTACAAATTTGCAGTTGGGTACTCAGAGCCAGAAATCACATGTGTTGCTTTCCAAAATGCTTGCAATACTGAACAAACCTTCTCCACATTTTTCCAATCATCATCATCTGGACAGTCTTTGAAGTCCCTATCTCTTAACGCATACTTTGGGAAAACATCTTTGTACTTAAGGACACAAAGAAGCATCTCATAGGTAGTGTTCCACCTAGTTTTGCAATCATACCGCAACTTCCTATCCTTCAAAGAACATTGCTCGACAGCTTTTTCGAATTCAAGGCGGCATCCATCTGGACGAGGAGGTGGAATGTGAACAAAATTTAATACCCTCTTTTGAAGCTTCCAGTTGCTATCAACCCAATGCCCTGTCAACACCATATATTCAACACTCTGATTCTCCGCCTTCCACAAGTCTATAGTGAGACTGATTTTCTGAACTTTCTTGAACAAATTCTTCAGCTTCGTTTTCTCTCTCTCATACACTGAGAAGCAGTCTTTTGTTACAGCTGCCCGACTTATGTTCACCCAACCAGGCATTCCTCTTTTCATTAGTATATTAAACCCAGCTTCCCCGACAATAGAGAAAGGATGCTCATGCATAGACACCCACTCGGCTACACTTTCTTTCATGGCTGCCATATCAAATTTTCCGGTGTGAATATAGGAGTGTCCTGGCGGAGCTTCTGAACCAGCAGGAAAGTTAAGCTTTGCTTGTTGCTTCGATTTAGCTGCCTTTTGTCTGTTAATTGTTGCACACTGATGCCTGTTCATATTAGTGGTGCAGCCTCCATCAAACCGCTTGAAACGTCTTTTGCAATGCACATACTCCACACGTGTTGCTCTTCCATTGACAAAATCAACCTCTTTAAAATGGTTCCATGCTTTTGATGTCCTTTTTATTTTGTTTCTATAAGGATCCAGACCATCCTTACTGTCTTCTTCTTTATTATTCTTATCTCCAGACTGCTCATCCTCACCACCAGCTTTCTCAATTTCTTCTTCATCTTCTTCATTCTGTTCATCCTCTTCATCACTTCCTGACTGCTCATCTCCATCAACATCAACGACATGATAATCACTTTCAGCGTTAGCTAGATCTTCTACAATCATTAGGGAGCCAGGATCAAGAATTTCAGGAGATGTAGCCATTTGAAAACCTGGTATAGAAAAAATATAAAGAATTACTAGCAATCAACTATCCAAATAAGCAAACAAGAACTATAAACGAATAGAGGCAGAGAACTATTACTACAAGATTATTCACTAATCACAATCAACACAACACAACACGTATCAACATTTTTGGGGCAAATATCAAGTCAACTATATAAACTAGTCAAACTCAAGAGATAAAGGCATAAGAAACAATTCCACAATCACAATCAACACAACATGACGTAACATTTTTTGAGCAGATTATCGCTACTACAGAGCATTAAAAACTAAAATTAAAACTGAATGAATAGGATGTACCAGAACTTATGCGCAGATCGGAACTCGGAAGTGAGCAGAAACTCGGAACAGAGGCAGTCGGAACTCGGAACTTGTGCGCAGATCTTTATCGATTTTGGACGGTTTACGGTTAGTGGGAAACTAAATCAGTAAGATAAGTTTTGGGATGGAGGCTATGGGAAGTGGGAACGAAAGAATGAGATTTGGGATGGAGGCATGGAGCCTGGAGGCTTATGTGGCTTATAATTATGGTTGTATGTGATTTTATACTATAAATAAATATATATTTATATATATATATATATATATATACTTAAATAATAATTATATATATTACGTATGTTCGCGAACAACCGAGCCTTAAGAAATATGCTCGATACTCGTTCGGTAATTACTCGAGCCCGTTCGCGAACTGTTTGTGTTCGGGTCAACTCGAGCACGAACCGAGCGTTGACCGAGCTTTTTCGCGAACGGCTCTGTTCGCATACAACCCTAGTCACAACTCCATCAGCAATTGCCTTCGGGCTGTCTCTCTTCCAGTGTCCTTTCTGCTTGCAGTAAACACACGTCTCCTTTTCCATGTTCACCACCTTCTTCTGATTTCCAGCCTTACGCTTAAAAACCTTTTCCTTAGGTCCAACCTTTGGCTTCTTGTTTTGCTTAGCTTTACCCGTTGAGCCATAGCCCTTAGGTTGAGCCTTCGCAGATGATCCAACCAGCATAACAGACTTCCTCTTAGGTTGAGCTTGTTCATAGGTCTTAAGCATATTATGGACTTCATGCAGTGTAGCATCTTTGGCATTCATATTGTAATTCACGATTAATGTGGAACATGAATCCGACAATGATTGAAGGATGATGATGACTGAAACACGTTTCTCAAATTTGATTCCAGCAGTTGCCAGTTTCTCAATGAGTCCAATCATCTTGAGCACGTGTTCAGATACATTCCCTCCTTCAGACATCCTCATTTTGAAGATTTCTCTAAGAAGATCAAATTCAACACTGTTAGAAACAGTTCTAAAGAGGCTTTTGAGGTGCTCGAGCATTTCATATGGCATCATGTTTTCATGTTGCCTTTGCAGCTCCATAGTCATTGCAGCTAGCATAACACACTTTAGCGGCATCATCTTTGTGCTTCTGGTGAGCAGCTTTGTCAAACTTAGCAAGCTCAGCAGCAACAGTAGGAGGAGTGGGGATTGGCTCGTCCAAGACGTACTCAATTTTCTCTTGCCTAAGCACCAAACGAATGTTACGGATCCAATCCATAAAGTTTGAACCAATAAGAGTGCATTTCTCCAAAATCATTCTTATGGATGATGAACTGGAATTTGTCAGATTCTAATTAATCAAATAAATTTATATTTAGCCAAAGGCAATTCACAACTACAACGAAAACCGTAGTGTAGTAGTAGAATAACCTCGAGTGTCGATCTCTAAGGACTATAACTAGCTTTATCTAATCTAACTTAAGAATATAAAACAACAGACGACTTAGCAAAGGTTTTTCTTAACAAATAATGGAGATTGGTGATAGTATGGTCATTCAAAGCATAGCAGGTTAATAATCATGCATAAATTCCTCGGTCTTGCATGGAGATCTTTGATCAATGAATTGTCCAATTGTGTTCCGTAATTATTCAACACTACGAGGATAGAGGTTTAGATAGATCAAAGAAATATATCAATAACTCAGAGTATAATGCGCGATATATCCATTAGCATAATTATTAACCCTTCGCTAAGAAATCACATACTATCACCAACGAGAAGTTTAGCTACTCATAGATGTCATGCAATCAACAGAAATCATACCACGAATGAATGAAAACATGATGAAAGATATATAAATATAAATAGAAAAACTGTAAGATACAATGTTACCGAAGGTTGTCAATCTCCGAAGAATCGCGATCTTACAAGCTCCAAACTGCTAAGAAAAAGTATCTCCTAAGCTAAGAACCCCCAGAACAGGCTCTGGAAAATTCCTACCTAATTAAAACTACTGAGAAAGGTTAGAGAAAAGGTCTGGAAAAGTATGAAAAACGGAGAAAACTGAGCAACTATATATAGGTATTCGGGAGGTGTGGGGCGAAGGGCCCCACCACCGGGCGATTCGCCTGGTGTGGGGCGATTCGCCCCACGTCCCGGGCGACTCGCCCGGGAGTATTTTTCGGCCAGATACGCGTTTTCGACGTGTTTTTTGATTTCTTCCCCTTTTCAGGCTCGGTTTTTGCCTTCTAGTGACCTTTTAGCCTTCATACTCGACCCCTAGACTTCAAATCCTATCCGAAATCTTTCAGATACTCCAATTAGGCCTTCGCAACACCAATTCCTTGTCTACTTCAATATAATTGCCCGGAAAACCTCGATTTTCAACCAAAACCTGTAAAATACAAACTAAAGGAAAACGTGACACTATTCTAATAAAATGCACTAAAATATAGATAAATTAACATAGAGGATAGCTAAAATAGGTGAAAAAGACTCAAATGAAAGTGTAAAATACACATTTGTCAATGGATAAATTGGCCGTCTTTTAGACCTAGAGAAGTAAATAAATAAAACTGAAATTAAAACTCCAAAAATAATTTCTATGATCACAATCAGCGACTAAATAAACTAGGACTTTAGCTTTATTTAGTTCTTACTATTTTCACATACTCCTGACCCCTTTAGAGAGTACGAACCATTATTTTACAATAGTTGTAGTGAGCCAAGATCCATGCTTGCACTATTATAGCCCTATGGCTGATCACTATAATAACCAAACAGGTAGGTCTCCAAACCAATTGTATAATACAACTCTTGGTCGGTCAAAACTATTTTGACCGATGTCCTCAAATTATGCCTGACGCTATGGCGACTCGACATAACTCAAGTAAGTCATAACCATCACACGACACCAACAATGATCCTATGAAGGCAACTTTCTTACGGAAAACGGAGTAAGAACTATGGTGCATATTACCCACGCGATTAGTAAGTCCATTTAACCTTCAATTATGATGGGTGACATCATGCGATTTAATCGAGACTTAAATTAATTGGGGAACATTTAAATGGGGTATTTAATCGCTTGACCAAGATCCCTAACATGCAACACATAATGGGTGCCGCCTACCCAAGGCTCATGCAATGCGGTCCAACAAGTAATGAGTGTCGCCTACTCATACATATCAATTGCGGACTAGCAAGTAATGGGTGCCGCTTACCCATGCATATGACAGATGCGGTCTGGAAACTAATGGGTGCCGTCTACCCATACAATAAATGCGGACTAACAGTATTTAAATACAATATTTAAATATTAAAATGCTCATGTAGACATTCAACACATGTGATACAACCAGGTTGGAGCATATAAGTAGTTGTTGTGGATTATTATAATTATATCTAAGTCATAAATCTAATTTATAAATTCTCTAAGAATTTTCAAAACATTTAATACAAGTTTTAATAACAATATAACAACCCATGCATATGACAGATGCGGTCCGGAAACTAATGGTTGCCGTCTACCCATACAATAAATGCGGACTAACAGTATTTAAATACAATATTTAAATATTAAACCCAAGTACAAGATGTTTACACATTGAAAATACAACTATATAAAAAGAGACAACACCACAAAAAGCTATACAAATACATCTATATAAATCACGTGATATGAACCACAAGTGCAGCATTTGTAAACTCAGTTGCAAGACTAGTAGAACTGGAAACTAAAGTGCAGCATCAAAAATATGTGAATGACAAGCAAAATAACACAATTAAAAATGAACTCACTTATAACTTATGGAGTTATGGGCCAGGTAGTGTAATTTCAAATGGATCTTCCATCTTCTGCAAAAGAGAAAAGCATAAAAATAAATTAAAATTACATAATATAATAGAGAAGAGGTAACATAACATAGAATAAAATTGATATTCATGCCTTAGCTTTATTTTTCACACCATGAAGCTTACGACACCAATCTCTAGTGCACATCAACATTTCTACGGTCTTTGGTGCCAAAGAAGCACGGTATCTATCAATCACTGTTGAACCAACACTGAAAGTTGATTCTGAAGCCACAGTTATGATTGGGATAGCTAGAATATCTGCAACCATTCTAGAGAGAACTTTGTATTTTGTAGCATCTTTCCACCATTTCAAAGCATCTAGGTCCATCAGAGACATGCCAGGCGTGTTCTCTTGTGTGAGTATACCATCTTCAAAATATGCATCAAGCTCATTTTTCTGTGGTTGAACACTCTCTACAGAAGATATGTGACTGAGAAATGCACTCATACCCGTAGATCGGGCTGCCAATGAAATATTTGCATCGAAACTCATTGATTGAGAATTAGGTGCCGAAGAAGATGATGTAGAAGAAGACGCTGTACTCGAAGAATATATCTTCTCATATTGACCATAGAGATCATAAAGAGCAGTTTGTGATCTGCAACATCAGATGCTAAATAAATTTTAGGGAAGTAATGATCAATCACCAACCAATTCAACCTGGGATCCAAGATTGCAGCTATTGACATCAACAGGTGGCATTCACCCCAATACTTGTCAAATTTTTTCTTCATTTGCGCAACCATGACTCTGATGAAGTCATCTTCATCATTAGCTATACTATCCAACAGCTCCTTAATTGCACAAACTTCTACAAGGTACAAATTTGCAGTCGGGTACTCAGAGCCAGAAATCACATGTGTTGCTTTCCAAAATGCTTGCAATACTGAACAAACCTTCTCCACATTTTTCCAATCATCATCATCTGGACAGTCTTTGAAGTCCCTATCTCTTAACGCGTACTTTGGGAAAACATCTTTGTACTTAAGGACACAAAGAAGCATCTCATAGGTAGAGTTCCACCTAGTTTTGCAATCATACCGCAACTTCCTATCCTTCAAAGAACATTGCTCGACAGGTTTTTCGAATTCAAGGCGGCATCCATCTGTTTTGTTTATGTAATCCACTGCTGCTCTTACTGTGGTAAGTGTCGTCTTAATCATGCTAAGACCATCCTGTACCAACAAGTTAAGAATATGCGCGCAACATCTAACATGAAACAGTTTTCCATTAAGAAGTAGAGATTTGTTCCTGCAAAAAATATCCTTCAAATATGTGATAGCAATGTCATTGTTGGAAGCATTGTCAATCGAGACCGTATAAACTTTAGTCTCCAAAGCCACCCTCTTAAGCAATTGTATATTTGACCCGCAAGGATATGTCCTGGACGAGGAGGTGGAATGTGAACAAAATTTAATACCCTCTTTTGAAGCTTCCAGTTGCTATCAACCCAATGCCCTGTCAACACCATATATTCAACACTCTGATTCTACGCCTTCCACAAGTCTATAGTGAGACTGATTTCTGAACTTTCTTGAACAAATTCTTCAGCTTCGTTTTCTCTCTCTCATACACAGAGAAGCAGTCTTTTGTTACAGCTGCCCGACTTATGTTCACCCAACCAGGCATTCCTCTTTTCATTAGTATATTAAACCCAGCTTCCTCGACAATAGAGAAAGGATGCTCATGCATAGACACCCACTCGGCTACACTTTCTTTCATGGCTGCCATATCAAATTTTCCGGTGTGAATATAGGAGTGTCCTGGCGGAGCTTCTGAACCAGCAGGAAAGTTAAGCTTTGCTTGTTGCTTCGATTTAGCTGCCTTTTGTCTGTTAATTGTTGCACACTGATGCCTGTTCATATTAGTGGTGCAGCCTCCATCAAACCGCTTGAAACGTCTTTTGCAATGCACACACTCCACACGTGTTGCTCTTCCATTGACAAAATCAACCTCTTTAAAATGGTTCCATGCTTTTGATGTCCTTTTTCTTTGTTTATATAAGGATCCAGACCATCCTTACTGTCTTCTTCTTTATTATTCTTATCTCCAGACTGCTCATCCTCACCACCAGCTATCTCAATTTCTTCTTCATCTTCTTCATTCTGTTCATCCTCTTCATCACTTCCTGACTGCTCATCTCCATCAACATCAACGACATGATAATCACTTTCAGCGTTAGCTAGCTCTTCTACAATCATTAGGGACCCAGGATCAAGAATTTCAGGAGATGTAGCCATTTGAAAACCTGGTATAGAAAAAATATAAAGAATTACTAGCAATCAACTATCCAAATAAGCAAACAAGAACTATAAACGAATAGAGGCAGAGAACTATTACTACAAGATTATTCACTAATCACAATCAACACAACACAACACGTATCAACATTTTTGGGGCAAATATCAAGTCAACTATATAAACTAGTCAAACTCAAGAGATAAAGGCATAAGAAACAATTCCACAATCACAATCAACACAACATGACGTAACATTTTTTGAGCAGATTATCGCTACTACAGAGCATTAAAAACTAAAAGTTGAAACTGAATGAATAGGATGTACCAGAACTGATGCGCAGATCGGAACTCGGAAGTGAGCAGAAACTCGAACAGAGGCAGTCGGAACTCGGAACTTGTGTGCAGATCTTTATCGATTTGGGACGGTTTACGGTCAGTGGGAAACTAAATCAGTAAGAGAAGTTTTGGGATGGAGGCTATGGGAAGTGGGAACGAAAGAATGAGATTTGGGATGGAGGCATGGAGCCTGGAGGCTTATGTGGCTTATAATTATGGTTGTATGTGATTTTATACTATATATATATATATATATATATATATATATATATATATATATATATATATATATATATATATATATATATATATATATATATATATAATATATATATATATATATATATATATACAACTATATATATGTATATATATATAAATTCTTAAATAATAATTATATATATTACGTATGTTCGCGAACAACCGAGCCTTAAGAAAATCTGCTCGATACTCGTTCGGTAATTACTCGAGCCCGTTCGCGAACTATTTGTGTTCGGGTCAACTCGAGCACGAACCGAGCGTTGACCGAGCTTTTTCGCGAACGGCTCTGTTCGCATACAACCCTAGTCACAACTCCATCAGCAATTGCCTTCGGGCAGTCTCTCTTCCAGTGTCCTTTCTGCTTGCAGTAAAGACACGTCTCCTTTTCCATGTTCACCACCTTCTTCTGATTTCCAGCCTTACGCTTAAAAACCTTTTCCTTAGGTCCAACCTTTGGCTTCTTGTTTTGCTTAGCTTTACCCGTTGAGCCATAGCCCTTAGGTTGAGCCTTCGCAGATGATCCAACCAGCATAACAGACTTCCTCTTAGGTTGAGCTTGTTCATAGGTCTTAAGCATATTATGGACTTCAGGCAGTGTAGCATTTTTGGCATTCATATTGTAATTCACGATTAATGTGGAACATGAATCCGACAATGATTGAAGGATGATGATGACTGAAACACGTTTCTCAAATTTGATTCCAGCAGTTGCCAGTTTCTCAATGAGTCCAATCATCTTGAGCACGTGTTCAGATACATTCCCTCCTTCAGGCATCCTCATTTTGAAGATTTCTCTAAGAAGATCAAATTCAACACTCTTAGAAACAGTTCTAAAGAGGCTTTTGAGGTGCTCGAGCATTTCATATGGCATCATGTTTTCATGTTGCCTTTGCAGCTCCATAGTCATTGCAGCTAGCATAACACACTTTAGCAGCATCATCTTTGTGCTTCTGGTGAGCAGCTTTGTCAAACTTAGCAAGCTCAGCAGCAACAGTAGGAGCAACAGTAGGAGGAGTGGGGATTGGCTCGTCCAAGACGTACTCAATTTTCTCTTGCCTAAGCACCAAACGAATGTTACGGATCCAATCCATAAAGTTTGAACCAGTAAGAGTGCATTTCTCCAAAATCATTCTTATGGATGATGAACTGGAATTTGTCAGATTCTAATTAATCAAATAAATTTGTATTTAGCCAAAGGCAATTCACAACTACAACGAAAACCGTAGTGTAGTAGTAGAATAACCTCGAGTGTCGATCTCTAAGGACTATAACTAGCTTTATCTAATCTAACTTAAGAATATAAAACAACAGACGACTTAGCAAATGTTTTTCTTAACAGATAATGGAGATTGGTGATAGTATGATCATTCAAAGCATAGCAGGTTAATAATCATGCATAAATTCCTCGGTCATGCATGGAGATCTTTGATCAATGAATTGTCCAATTGTGTTCCGTAATTATTCAACACTACGAAGATAGAGGTTTTAGATAGATCAAAGAAATAAATCAGTAACTCAGAGTATAATGCGCGATATAGCCATTAGCATAATTATTAACCCTTTGCTAAGAAATCACATACTATCACCAACGAGAAGTTTAACTACTCATAGATGTCATGCAATCAACAGAAATCATACCACGAATGAATGAAAACATGATGAAAGATATATAAATATAAATAGAAAAACTGTAAGATACAATGTTACCGAAGGTTGTCAATCTCCGAAGAATCGCGATCTTACAAGCTCCAAACTGCTAAGAAAAAGTATCTCCTAAGCTAAGAACCCCCAGAACAGGCTCTGGAAAATTTCTACCTAATTAAAACTACTGAGAAAGGTTAGAGAAAAGGTCTGGAAAAGTATGAAAAACGGAGAAAACTGAGCAACTATATATAGGTATTCGGGAGGTGTGGGGCGAAGGGCCCCACACACCGGGCGATTCGCCTGGTGTGGGGCGATTCGCCCCACGTGCCGGGCGACTCGCCCGGGAGTATTTTTCGGCCAGATACGTGTTTTCGACGCGTTTTTGGATTTCTTCCCCTTTTAGCCTTCAGACTCGACCCCTAGACTTCAAATCCTATCCGGAATCTTTCAGATACTCCAATTAGGCCTTCCCAACACCAATTCCTTGTCTACTTCAATATAATTGCCCGGAAAACCTCATTTTTCAACCAAAACCTGTAAAATACAAACTAAAGGGAAACGTGACACTATTCTAATAAAATGCACTAAAATATAGATAAATTAACATAGAGGATAGCTAAAATAGGTGAAAAAGACTCAAATGAAAGTGTAAAACACACATTTATCAATGGATAAATTGGCCGTCTTTTTAGACCTAGAGAAGTAAATAAATAAAACTGAAATTAAAACTCCAAAAATAATTTCTTTGATCACAATCAGCGACTAAATAAACTAGGACTTTAGTTTTATTCTGTTCTTACTATTTTCACATACTCCTGATCCCTTTAGAGAGTACGAACCATTATTTTACAATAGTTGTAGTGAGCCAAGATCCATGCTTGCACTATTATAGCCCTATGACTGATCACTATAATAACCAAACAGGTAGGTCTCCAAACCAATTGTACAATACAACTCTTGGTCGATCAAAACTATTTTGACCGATGCCCTCAAATTATGCCTGACGTTATGGCGACTCGACATAATTCAAGTAAGTCATAACCATCACACGACACCAACAATGGTCCTATGAAGGCAACTTTCTTACGGCAAACGGAGTAAGAACTATGGTGCATATTACCCACGAGATTAGTAAGTCCATTTAACCTTCAATTATGATGGGTGACATCATGCGATTTAATCGAGACTTAAATTAATTGGGGAACATTTAAATGGGGTATTTAATCGCTTGACCAAGATCCCTAACATGCATCACATAATGGGTGCCGCCTACCCAAGGCTCATGCAATGTGGTCCAACAAGTAATGAGTGCCGCCTACTCATACATATCAATTGCGGACTAGCAAGTAATGGGTGCCGCTTACCCATGCATATGACAGATGCGGTCCGGAAACTAATGGGTGCCGTCTACCCATATAATAAATGCGGACTAACAGTATTTAAATACAATATTTAAATATTAAAATGCTCATGTAGACATTCAACACATGTGATACAACCAGGTTGGAGCATATAAGTAGTTGTTGTGGATTATTATAATTATATGTAAGTCATAAATCTAATTTATAAATTCTCTAAGAATTTTCAAAACATTTAATACAAGTTTTAATAACAATATAACAACCCATGCATATGACAGATGCGGTCCGGAAACTAATGGGTGTCGTCTACCCATACAATAAGTGCGGACTAACAGTATTTAAATACAATATTTAAATATTAAAATGCTCATGTAGACATTCAACACATGTGATACAACCAGGTTGGAGCATATAAGTAGTTGTTGTGGATTATTATAATTATATGTAAGTCATAAATCTAATTTATAAATTCTCTAAGAATTTTCAAAACATTTAATACAAGTTTTAATAACAATATAATCTTCCAAAGCATTACATTACTATTAAAATGTAGTTTATAAACTATTTATAAACTAACAAACATGTTACTAAATATTATAAACTTATATTTATGTCTTTAAACATTTTAATCACTTTCCAAAAGTATTAATAGGGTTTAAATATAATTTATAAACTATTTATAAATTAAATAACAAGTTTCTAAAACTCCAGGGACCTCTTTACAATTCGCAGAAAGTTGAAATTAAGTTTCTGGGTCAATCTGAATGTATTTAGTAAAATTTGGGGCAAATTCGCAAAGTACAGAAGTTCAGGGGCTTGAGCCCCAATAAGACAGAAACTGCCAAATTGGAACACAAGTCCCTGAAGTTTCCTTTCTTGCCTATTAATTAGACACCACCGAATTTTCTGAAAAAAATCAATCAAGTCCCTGTAACTTAAGAAAGTTTTCCAAAACTTTAATCATCATCTTAATTTCGAATTGAAGGTCCAAATCATGTTCTAAACACAATATACATTCAAGATGAATTCACAAGCAATCGCTTTGTCAAAAAAACGAAGAACGCATTTATTTTTTTATTTTTTTTGATTTCCGATCGGGTCGATCGGAACCGACCAAGTCGACTCCGTTCGGCCCGATTCTTGCTTGCTTCATCTTCCCCATGTTCCAGTGACCCTTCTCCATATAATTTTGGCTTGATTCGGGTTTATGTTCACAAAGCTTGAAATCACCATTAATGGAGTCTTCAAGCTCCATAAGCCATAAACAAAATCAAACATTGAATCTTTAAGGGACGGAGGAGAGAGGGTCAAGAACGAAGGAGAAGATTGATGGTGGTCACCGGCGGTGACGGAGCCGAGCTCCGGCGGAGGCCAAGCCTCCCCTTGAAATCGATCAAGTCGATTGAAGAAGGAGCAGTCGACTGCTCCAATTTTTTTATTTTTTTATTTAATTTTTCCTTTCTATTTATCTAATAAATAAATCTGGAAAAATAAAATATGAATGTGATTTCCTTTCTTTAAATCTAATATGAAGAATCTGGAAATAAAATACATACAGTAATAAAAACCCATCTTTCTTTTCTTTAAATCCAATTAAAGAATCTGAAAAATTTATACATTTACATACATATAATAATCCACAACAACATTAAATATAAATCATAAACGAATATAGTCATGAATCAACCTGGCTCTGATACCACTGTTAGAAATGTGAGAAAATTTGCCTCAAAGGCTTAGCAGCGGAAGTTTAAATTTTTTTATTTCTCACTGAACTGATATGACTATATTAAATTTATTATTGACAGAAGAAGATTACTTACGTGTCTTCCAACAGAGATGCAAATTCACCACCTATCTGTTCGTCAATCTCCAGACAGAGCCTTGCAATTTCTTCTTCTGGTAACTGGATCTCTTCCTCTTCTTTAAAGAAATCTCCTTCAATGGAATCTCCAAGATGGCTCATCAACAGGCTTGATTGTTTCCTTCGACCTCGATATCCACGTGCAGTGGTTTCTATCAAGAACGCTAGGAGGTTCTTCTGTATATTTTTGAGCTACTAGAGAGAAAAATATCTTTCTGACTATCAGAGAATATTTTACGTATGTTGTGAATGAAAGACTTGTTTTCTTTCTTTCTGATTTAGTCAGTAAGTTGGTTCAGAAAAGCACGTATGATTTTACCAAACAAATCAAATTGACTAGGAGACTTCAAAAGTCCACAACTTACTAACAAACACTAACAAACAGATAAATCAGTCAAAACAAAAAGTCAAAAGAAAAAGCAGAAAAGACCCCCAAAATCTTTCAGCCTGGCGCGTGCAATGCACACGCCAGACGGGCCAGCCCCAGCAACTGGGCTCCGTGTTGGACCTCTAAGGCCCAGCCCCTCACTTCTCCTATTCCTCCATTTGGGCTCCAGTTCAAATTCCGTCCAAATGCACAAGTCTTTAATTAATTTTAATTAACAAAATCTAATTTAAATCATTAATTATATTTATAAAATATATATTCCACATATAATAAATTAATATTAATCTAATTAATAATAATTCCATTATGTTTGTGTATAATAATTTAATATTAATCTAATAATATTTAATCCAATATACATAGCTCGTTTGTAGAAACATCACCTTGAAGTGTGACCCATAGGGTCTTGCATATTAAGCAACAATCCAATTAAGGTCATAATAAATTTCTAGACAATTTATCAGACAATATTAATATGCAAGGAACGTTTGTGAGGAAAAACAAACCACCTGTAGCGTAAGGTACTTTGATGATACGGTCCCTTCATTCACGAATACTCGAATGAGTCTAGAATATGGTTATGTGTCTATTCTAATAACTTCATTCATTGTCTCTCAATCTTATTAGTCGATCTATGAATTATGTCCAAATACCATTTTGACATATTCACATACGGTGGCCACTGGTTTTGTGATCGCACTAAATATGAGAAGTGAGTATTCTCTCCTTGTATCTATTACGGAGGAATGAATCCTATCTTGGTCCAATCACTCACACCATATGCTTCGTAATGTACCCAACACATGCCGTATCTACCCTACTTTAAGAGTACAAGCATTGTGCATGGTCAAAGTACATTATTCCACATATGATGTAGTATTGGCCTCAAGTCTAAGGACTACTAACATCACCCTACACACCGATACTACCCTAGACACTTAAATAGCTTTACCAAATGGTTTCTCGGTTGGGTATCCCAACACTCTCCAAAGTGTCCATATGTTCATTCATTATGAATAACCAAGTTCTTTCGTAGCAGTGAGACCTACTACATCCTCGAAGGATCTAATGCAACATATGCTAGCTTCAATCGCATCATTGATATCCCGTATCTCAATGACCTTCAGCTAGTGGCTTATTTTAGGACTTAATTATTGACACACAAGCTCCCACTAACTTGGTGATTACCTTAAATCCTTGGGAACATTTTATTGAATAATTCAAACAACCAAATAATATATTCATAAAATGTAATGCCAATTGTATTTAATAATGTATAAATAAATGAACATAAATAAATAACAATAACTAAATGTGATCAAGTACATATCGTCCCTATCGTAGGTTGTCTCTAGGACATATATACTTTCAGGTTGCCTCCTCACTCCATGTGTACCTAGGTGGTTTAGGTGGTGCAAGGGAGCTTGGATCAAGAGATCCTTGTGTTTGGGATGTGGTTTGATGCAGAACATTGAATGTTGCAGGGGTATGCAACAGTGGAAGATTTGTCGCGGTGCCAGAAGTTGTGCCGCTAACCTGACTTGAACCTAGTCTTGCCGTTGGGCCTGAGTTGGAGTGCGAGCAGCCTTATTTTCCAGACGGTATCCACCTTTCATCTGGAGAAAATTAAAATGAAATTGTTAATGGTCTACAAACCAATAATCAACCATGTACATAATTCAAAACTTATTTGAAAGCTAGTGGATGAATCCCATATTGCATAGTCAAAATGTATGGGTAAGGACGTGTAATAATTGTCAAAGTTAACACAATTCTTTCAATTGCAGTCAAAGCACAAAGTCCTAAATAGTTAACAAAAGTAGATTAGGCCACGTACAATACATGAACTCTGAAATGTTTCTAAAATATCTTATATTTAAAATCACTAGCATTCGATGAGACTACTTGTACTTGACTTCAGAGGAAACAAAAATGAGAAAGTTTCTTCATAGTTTTGAGTAATGGTTCATGTGATTGTAAAACAAGTCTAGTAGTAGAGCATAAATACTTAAATTACTTGCAAATTGTCCAAATAACTCTCAAAACAAGAACCATTAGCATTACAAAATATCCCATTCAAAACAAGAACCATAATTTTTTTCTTCATATTTTTAAAACGTACTAAGCTTAACATAAGAACCTTAGGTCACACTTACCAAGCCGGACCAGTCTACATTCTTCATATTCTACGATAATTCCTCAAACAATTGGCCTTGGCCAGGGAGGGACTATTTGTTACTTCTGGTAGCTCACGCTCGTAAACAAGCTGGTTCAAAGTTCCTGCACCTGGCTCCTCCATAAAGCCCTCAATCGCCCATGCAAGCTCATGGTGCAGATCCATGTCGACGAATGCATCGTTGTAATCCTTGAGAGGCATTGGGAGGGAGTAAACCAGAGCATTTTCATCACCCGCCTCAAACTCGGTCGTGCTGTCCTGGATGAATATAACTCCTGTGCTGCAAGACTTCACATCCAGGTCCTCAAACATAGCCCTTAAATCTGCGTTTGAGCTTATGGGCCTAAGACATTGGGGCCACTCTTCTAAAGCTCTAGCATAGAAGACAACAAATGGCAATACCTCATGATCACAAACCACCTTGAGCATGCAATGAAAGAAGTCCCCGATATTGAAATTCTGGGGATCAATGTTGTGAATGAATCTCACATCCCCACCCACATAATCTACACCGTGATCCTCCATGCATGTTTCAATTACCTCCAAAATTGAGGCGGATACTTTGGAGATGCGCAAATGGGACTGCAAGAAGGTAAAAGTAAAGTAAATCATCAAATAAGACAATGACATCAAGGTGTATTCTTATTAATATACTTAAACTTTTACTAGATTCAAAAGTAAGTTCATGGACTGGAGTTAGGAGATCAATTAAATTCACATACCTGGGAGGAAGGTGTCAGCGGGAAATGTTGCAGATCCACAGCCATAAGCACCAGTCATTTCTTCAAATATTTTGCTGGAAAAGAAACTGGAATTAAGAAGGGTATGCTTGACAGTGTGTATTATAAAAGGAAACAAGATGCAAGTGATAAGTGTTTAGGAGCTAGCTCTGTATTTATAGGCTGAAATATTGGCCTTGTTTATTATCCAATTGTTACTTGGAAGCCAACTGATATGAAAGACTGCTAAAATCACCCTCTGCAAAGTGAATTCAGAAAACTATCTCTTGCATACTGAAACACACTACCATACTGAAACACACAAACCTCCCTGATGAACGTGTATTTTACACTTTCATTTGAGTCTTTTTCACCTATTTTAGCTATCCTCTATGTTAATTTAGCTATATTTTAGTGCATTTTATTAGAATAGTGTCACGTTTCCCTTTAGTTTGTATTTTACAGGTTTTGGGTGAAAAACGAGGTTTTCCAGGCAATTATATTGAAGTAGACAAGGAATTCGTGTTCCGAAGGCCTAATTGGAGTATCTAGAAGATTCCAGATAGGATTTGAAGTCTAGGGGTCGAGTCTGAAGGCTAAAAGGTCACTAGAAGGCAAAACCGAGTCCGAAAGGGAAAAGAAATCCAAAAACGCGTCGAAAACGCGTTTCAGCCGACAGAACCTCCCGGGCGAGTCGCCCTGGACGTGGGGCGAATCGCCCGCACCAGGCGAATCGCCCGGTGTGGGGCGACTCGCCCCACACCTGCCGAATCACTATATATAGTTGCTCAGTTTTCTCTGTTTTTCATACTTTTCCAGACCTTTTCTCTCACCTTTCTCATTAGTTTTAGGTAGGAATCCTCCAGAGCCTGTTCTGGGGATTCTTAGCTTAGGAGATACTTTTTCTTAGCGTTTTGGAGCTTGTAAGATCGCGATTCTTCGGAGATTGACAACCTTCGGTAACATTGTAACTTACAGTTTTTCTATTTATATTTATTTATCTTTCAACATGTTTTCATTCAATCTTGCTATGATTTCTGTTGATTGCATGACATCTATGAGTAGCTAAACTTCTCGTTGGTGATAGTATGTGATTTCTTAGCGAAGGGTTAATAATTATGCTAATGGCTATATCGCGCATTAGGCCTTGAGTTATTGCTTTATTTCTTTGATCTATCTAAAACCTCTATTTTCGTAGTGTTGAATAATAACGGAACACAATTGGACAATTCATTGATCAAAGATATCTATGCAAAACCAGGTACTTCATGCATGATTATTAACCTGCTATGCTTTGAATGACCATACTATCACCAACCTCCATTATCTGATTAGAAAAACCTTTGCTAAGTCGCCTGCTGATTTTATATTCTTAAGTTAGATTAGATAAAGCTAGTTATAGTCCTTAGAGATCGACACTCGAGGTTATTTTACTGTTGCACTACGGTTTTCGTTGTAGTTGTGAATTGCCTTTGGCTCAATACAAATTTATTTGATTAACTAGAATCTGACAAGTTGTAAACCATTTCATCAAATTGGCACCGCTGCCGGGGACTATACTCCTTTTTTCTGTTTAGCTTATTTATATTTTTAGCATTCAGTTCCCTACAGAAGAACAGGCTCTGGGGGTTTGCTCTCAGGAAATCTCACTTTCTTACCCTATTTCTTCCCCCCTATCTTTTTCAGAAAATTCATCTAATCTGATCTCGGTTACCTTACATGCTTTCGCTCTCGTAGTTCTCGGTTACATTGTGTTTGTTTGCACTCTTTGTGCTTTTCTTTGCAAGATTTTGTTTTTCTTTTGTGGATTCTGCTCCTTGGTTTCTTGTTTCCTCCTATGCAAAAACTAGTTATATGAAGGATGAGTCAACCACCGTTGCCCCGGTATGTGATGCCTCGAGGGCCTTGCATAACATTGGATGACGATTGCAAGAATTATGACCTTGATCCTTCGTACTACTCCATTCTCTCCATGTTTTCAATGGGTGATGATCCAAGAGGGTTCTTAGACACGTACGAGGAAGGTGTGTTTAGGATACCTCGTGAGAATGAGGAGGGGTTTATTTTATCCCATGAGAAACTTTGTATGAGAGGATTTATGGGAGCCTTGAAAGGTACGCTCGAAGATGGCTCAGAATCCCGCCGGAAGAATCGTTGCGCACTTGGGATGAAGTAACCAGCAAGTTTCTGGAACATTGGGATAGGGACTCACCTCCCGGGACAAGGGCATGGACGTCTAGCTTCAGTAGTCAGCCACCAGAAATCGACATTGCCGATGAAGAGGAATGTGGAGAAGAATCCATTGATGAAGTCTCCTCAGTGCTTAGCTTGGATTCCACGTCCTTACTTGCGGATGTCGAAGTTGATGGTCAAGAGGAAGTCGTGGAGGAAGTAATAACTGAATCCATTGCTTCACTTGAGTCAGAAGGTGATGGCGTGAGTTGTATTGAGGTCGAGGAGCCAATCTCTGAAGATTTTGGTGTCTTTGAATCAATTGCGACAGATACTCTTGATCTTGACTCCTACGTTTTGGTCCATGCACTCACCTATGAGTCCCAAAGGAGTTTTGATCCTCTTTACTCTTTTTATTTTCCATCTGATTCCCTTAGTTATATTTTAGATTTTGTTTTTCTTGGTTTTGTTAATTTTAGTTTTCAGGCAATCGTGGACTTGCTTGAGCAGATACGGAGAGGAGCCAAGGATGGTTCCCAAGATGCGAGGAGTAATGGAACGGATGCACAAGATTCGTTTCCATTTGATAATGGATAACATTAGTGGTAATGATCTCCTGTCTGACATGTGGAGGGACTATTATGGGGATTTCAATCCCGATAATTAGTCTTTTCACATGTCCGCTCTCAGCCGACCGAGGCCAAACCGTTCGGTAACATCTAGTATCACTTTTTATTTACTCATTCTGTTTTGCTAGGGACTAGCTTAAGTTTCATGAGGGGGATGGGATGTGAACCATGATGTTAAGTATTGTTTGGCTTTGTGTTGATTGGTATCTTGTTTTTTGTTTGCATTTACACGTTTACTGCTTTCTTAGTTTTTAGTTGCATTCACTACATTCATCCTAGAATAGTCTTTCATGTTTTATGTGGAGTTTATTGCCAAATTTTTTGAACTTTTTTATTGGGTAGATTAACTAATCATTATGACATTAATCATATGCTTCATCTCTATGAATTTGTTTGAGGTTTTCTCGCTTGGCTTGTCACATTTATGTATTGCACTTAGTGAAGCTTGGTAGTCTCGACATCACTTAGTGGTGTTTTCTCTACTGCGGTTCACGAAGGCCTTTATAATAGGATGATGCATGTTAGGGTCTTATGGTTGTTTTCCCAAGTAATTATGTACCTAAGCGGCAACAAGTCTTCACCTTGCTTTGAGATTGCTAAATGCCTAGGAAGGTGGTAGTGTGAGATTGTGTGATCCTTTGTTTACAACCTATTCTTTCGAATATGTTTGGGCAGGGGGTTACGCTATCATTAGACTTGTTTTTCAATTTTCAATTGTGAGTTTATTTTTCCTTTTTCGTAAATTTTGTACTCCAACCTATTCTTTCGAATAGGTTTGGGGAGGTCGTTTTGTGTCATTTTTTTTTCTTTTTCGTTGTGCTACTGCTGGCTTAAAAAAATCGAAAAAAAGAGAAAGAAGAAGAATTCCAGAAAAAAAAGAAAAATAAACTGGAAAAGGAAAAAAAGGAAAAAAAGAAAAGAAAAAAGACCCCAAAAAAGCAAAGAAGGGTAAAAAAAAAGAGCCAAAAAGCAGTTTAGCAAAGTGTTGTGTCTCATTTTCCAATTCATGTAATGTTCGTAATCGTGTTGTAATTTTTATCTTTTGTTTGGTTGAGTGTCATCTGTTCTAGACCACTCTCGTCCTGCCATTCAGGAAGTGGTGAATAGCTTAAGGCTTTGCTTGAGAGATGGGTAGAATAGGGGAGTGTTATCTTTTTTAGGAAACCCTCCTTCGTTTGATGAGAGCCAGTATTGGTTCGACCTCTTTGAGGAAAAGTCTTAACTTGGTGAACATCAGTAAGTCCTCAGTTTCATAGGCACGGGACAACGATTCGTATTCTAACATGTTTCATTACGTCGTCACTGACTAGGTCCAGGTAGAGAATGTTACGAGAGGCTATCTTGTCTTGACATAAGTGCTTATGTGAATGTGTATGAGTCAATCGAGGCATTCTTCAACCAATATTCATGTTATGATTTGTGTGGTTTTTGTTCATATGTGTTTTGATAGATTCAATAGATTAGTTCATTTTATTTGGCATGAGACTCCATTTTTTGTGTTGCATTGTTTTTTGCATTAGAGTCTAGCTTAGTTGCTTTAGGACAAGCAAGGTTCGGTTTGGGGAGTTTGATGAACGTGTATTTTACACTTTCATTTGAGTCTTTTTCACCTATTTTAGCTATCCTCTATGTTAATTTAGCTATATTTTAGTGCATTTTATTAGAATAGTGTCACGTTTCCCTTTAGTTTGTATTTTACAGGTTTTGGCTGAAAAACGAGGTTTTTCGGGCAATTATATTGAAGTAGACAAGGAATTGGTGTTCCGAAGGCCTAATTGGAGTATCTAGAAGATTCCGGATAGGATTTGAAGTCTAGGGGTCGAGTCTGAAGGCTAAAAGGTCACTAGAAGGAAAAAACCGAGTCCGAAAGGGAAAAGAAATCCAAAAACGCATCGAAAATGCGTTTCAGCCGACAAAACCTCCGGGCGAGTCGCCCGGGACGTGGGCCGAATCGCCCCACACCAGGAGAATCGCCCGGTGTGTGGGGCGACTCGCCCCACACCTGCCGAATCACTATATATAGTTGCTCAGTTTTCTCCGTTTTTCATACTTTTCAAGACCTTTTCTCTCACCTTTCTCATTAGTTTTAGGTAGGAATCCTCCAGAGCCTGTTTTGGGGATTCTTAGCTTAGGAGCTACTTTTTATTAGCGTTTTGGAGCTTGTAAGATCGCGATTCTTCGGAGATTGACAACCTTCGGTAACATTGTATCTTACAGTTTTTCTATTTATATTTATTTATCTTTCAACATGTTTTCATTCAATTTTGCTATGATTTCTGTTGATTGCATGACATCTATGAGTAGCTAAACTTCTCGTTGGTGATAGTATGTGATTTCTTAGCGAAGGGTTAATAATTATGCTAATGGCTATATCGCGCATTAGGCCTTGAGTTATTGCTTTATTTCTTTGATCTATCTAAAACCTATATCTTCGTAGTGTTGAATAATAACGGAACACAATTGGACAATTCATTGATCAAAGATCTCTATGCAAAACCGGGTACTTCATGCATGATTATTAACCTGCTATGCTTTGAATGACCATACTATCACCAACCTCCATTATCTGATAAGAAAAACCTTTGCTATGTCGTCTGCTGATTTTATATTCTTAAGTTAGATTAGATAAAGCTAGTTATAGTCCTTAGAGATCGACACTCGAGGTTATTTTACTGTTGCACTACGGTTTTCGTTGTAGTTGTGAATTGCCTTTGGCTCAATACAAATTTATTTGATTAACTAGAATCTGACAAGTTCTAAACCAGTTCATCACTCCCCTATTGGTGGTTAGAGTATTCAGGTACTTATTTTTTACAATTGTATGGAAATTTTCACACACACAAACTGTACAACTATATTTCACAAATAAACAACAACAGTGGGTGTAAATTAACAGATTAAGATATAAAATTGCAAATTTTGATTCACAATACCCACATCAGGAGGACAAAATTTCAAACACAACCATCTTAATTTCAGAACTCAAAAGCTTAATTTCAGAACTCAGAAGCCATGTTAAGTTCGGGCCATAATTTATAAATCAACGGCCTCTAATTGAGCAAACAAATGGAAGCAACATTCAAGTCAGAAACATAATTTAGCACAATTATTAACACCAATGTATACCCACTGTTTCTTACAAATTCAACTTTCAAATGAACTAATAGAGTCATAATATGCAGATTGAGCAAAACAATGAGGCACAATTTACGTTACAGGCCTAAATTCAATAGTTTGGGTTCAAAGTTTCATCATTGCTTCATATCCAGCCTCCAAAATAATTTGCCTATCACATTTCGGACCTCACTCTCAGAGTGCATTTGCAATGATCATAGAGATCATCGCCCTTCTACGATCACTCCCAGCCTTGATGAATGCATTCATCAAGGCGGGACTGGAGGTTATGTGATTCTCCACTTTAATAGCATCTTCAAGTGGTATTTCAGGGAACTCTGCAAGGCCATCACTAACTTTCTCACACTTATGATCGTAAAGAACCTCTGGAGCCACGAGCTTTGAAGCAACATCCGCCATAACTACCTTGTTCTCACTCCACATCTCCTTGAACATGTTGCAATAAGGCCTAGCAACCTTCTCAACCCGGTCAGCTTTCTCAACCCTATTCTTTTTTTCTGCAGGGGCAGGAGCCGTATAGATGTCAGGACCAGGCCTTGTGGCTGGAAAAGAACTTCTCTCATTTGCAGTTGGGTTGTTCGATGGAGCACTTGAAACTGTCTCGTTTAACTTGTTGCTTACATCTTCTTCCTCATCCATGAGGTTGTCATCATTCCAAGTTGGAAGATAGTCTGCCTCATGAAACCCAACTGCAGCCTCTCTAGTTGAATTATCAACACCAAACCAATCTGCCCACAAGTCATAAAGGGGAAATGGTTGGTGACGACACTTCACAACTTCTTTGTATTCCTAGTCAAGTAAGAAATGATTTACACAGTAAATAAAACAAAGATGAATATGATATATAAAAAATCTAGACTACTTTTGATGAACTGTTAACGATGCATTTCACAAAAAATGCAACTTTTCTTTCTACAAATAATCTAGCAGATCCAAACTTCCTTTTGGTTCTTTTAAAATAATGTAAGAAAAATGTTACATTTATATATAGAATGTGGGATTTAAATGAAGTAAGGCCTGGATGATCAGAATGCAGAAATCTCCATGTTCGAAGTAAGGACTGGATGATCAGACCCTCTCCGAATTTCCATGTATTATATGCATGTTTTAGGATCCAAGTGCATGCAGCTTCCAAGTAATTTTCAAGAGACAAACCTCGACTTGCATCTATTATATGAAGAGGTGATCCAGACAGGGGGATTTACTCAGGTCCCTGATACTGTTTACATCTTTTCTAAACACTTTTATTCAAATATTTGGTTCATATGGTGTAGTACTAACCAAACACTTCATCAACTATATAAACTGCAACAACTTTTTACCTTCTCTTGCTGATGGATCATATAATTTCCCTGCTGAAAAGTCTGCAGGTGGAAAATTTTCCTTGTATCAATTATGAGCATACTAACAACTTACAGGTCTTTAGGTCTTCAAGACATTCATATTTCAACTTCTACTTGACGTTTTTTTCTAGCTACCGAGTTCTTAAGAACTAGTTTTGTGACAATGGTAAGCTCTACAGACATTGATGTGAAACCAGGCAGTTCATCAGGAATGAGGAAGCACCTTGATGGTAATCCCAATGGCCACGAAAAGAATAGGCAAAGTACAAGTGATACTTTCCAGATAACTTGTTTGTTCTAGCTAAAAGATAGTCATATATATACTTGTTTGTTGAGAGAACTATGCTAGTCCAAATAACTTAATCTATTGGAGATTACCCTACATAAAGTTATACACATAAATGGCTTCCTGTCTCTTTTGTTAAAACATAACTAATGAAATATGCATCCAAGATCCAAGAGAGTATTGTTAAATGGGTATTGTTTTTTTAAGCAGCAACACCGTGAAGAATCATAGTAATGCCAAAACAAATCACAACAACTAAGGGAAGATTAAACACTTTCAACCTCATGCGACGATATGTATGTTTATACAGTTTGAAGTAATGTAAAGAAAAACTAACCGCGCAATGCCTTGCCCACTGATCATCCTCATCCACCTCTAGCCTGAGAACTCCTTCATCATCCATCTTAAAATTCCCACCATAATTTTCTTTACCTCAACATACTGCCTCTTCCAATACTTGAGCTTCGATTCAATCTAAGATTGAACCACCATGCAGCCAGGAATCCTTGCATGCATCATCTGTGCAATAGCTGTGTTGACATTAGTCATTTGGTTTGTGTGGTCACACATACCAAGGTTCATTACTTCCCTCATACAATCCCATAGAGTTGCGGTTGTCTGCTCACTCCATGTGTACCTAGGTGGTTTAGGTGGTGCAAGGGAGCTTGAATCAAGAGATCCTTGTGTTTGGGATGTGGTTTGATGCAGAACATTGAATGTTGCAGGGGTATGCAGCGGTGGCAGATTTGTCGCGGTGCCTGAAGTTGTGCCGCTAACCTGACTTGAACCTAGTCATGCCGTTGGAACAAACTGTCTCAGAAGCTGGGCCTGAGTTGGAGTGCGAGCAGCCTTATTTCCCAGACGGTATCCACCTTTCATCTGGAGAAAATTAAAATGAAATTGTTAATGGTCTACAAACCAATAATCAACCATGTACATAATTCAAAACGTATTGCAAAGCTAGTGGATAAATCCCATATTGCATAGACAAAATGTATGGGTAAGGACGTGTAATAATTGTCAAAGTTAACACAATTATTTCAATTGCAATCAAAGCACAAAGTACTAAACAGTTAACAAAAGTAGATTACGCCACGTACAATACATGAACTCTGAAATGTTTCTAAAATTTCTTATATTTAAAATCACTAGCATTCGATGAGACTACTTGTACTTGACTTCAGAGGAAACAGAAATGACAAAGTTTCTTCATAGTTTTGAGTAATGGTTCATGTGATTGCAAAATAAGTCTAGTAGTAGAGCATAAATACTTAAATTACTTGCAAATTATCCAAACAACTCTCAAAACAAGAACCATTAGCATTACAAAATATCATATTCAAAACAAGAACCATAATTTTTTTTTTCTTATTTTTAAAACGTACTAAGCTTAACATAAGAGCCTTAGGCCACACTTACCAAGCCGGACCAGTCTACATTCTTCAGATACTACGATAATTCCTCAAACAACTGGCCTTGGGGAGGGACTGTTTGTTACTTCTGGTAGCTCACGCTCGTAAACAAGCTGGTTCACAGTTCCTGCACCTAGCTCCTCCATAAAGCCCTCAATCGCCCACGCATGCTCATGGTGCAGATCCATGTCGACGAATGCATCGTTGTAATCCTCGAGAGGCATTGGGAGGGAGTAAACCAGAGCATTTTCATCATCAGCCTCATCATTTTGCTTAACCGCCTCCTCAAACCCAACCGCAGCCTCTCTAGTTGCATTATCAACACCAAACCAATTTGCCCACAAGTCATAAAGGGGAAATGGCTTGTGACGATATTTCACAGCTTCTTTGTTTTCCTAGTGAAGTAAGAAATGATTTACACAGTAAATAAAACAAAGATGAATATTATATATGAAAAATCTAGACTACTTTTGATGAAGTGTTAACGATGCATTTCACAAAAAATGCAACTTTTCTTTCTACAAATAATCTAGCAGATCCAAACTTCCTTTTGGTTCTTTTAAAATAATGTAAGAAAAATTTTACATTTATATATAGAATGTGGGATTTAAAAGAAGTAAGGCCGGGATGATCAGAATGTAGAAATCTCCACGTTCGAAGTAAGGACTGGATGATCACACCCTCTCCAAATTTCCATGTATTATATGCATGTTTAGGATCCAAGTGCATGCAGCTTCCAAGTAATTTTCAAGAGACAAACCTCGACTTGCATCTATAATATGAAGAGGTGATCCAGAGAGGGGGATTTACTCGGGTCCCTGATACTGTTTACATCTTTTCTAAACACTTTTATTCAAATATTTGGTTCATATGGTGTAGTACTAACCAAACACTTCATCAACTATATAAACTGCAACAACATTTTACCTTCTCTTGCTTATGGATCATATAATTCCCCTGCTAAAAAGTCTGCAAGTGGAAATTCTTCCTCGTATCAATTATGAGCATACTAACATCTTATATGTCTTTAGGTCTTCAAGACATTCATCTTTCAACTTCTACTTGACTTTTTTTCTAGCTACCGAGTTCTTAAGAACTAGTTTTGTGTAAATTGTAGGCTCTACAGACATTGATGCGAAACCAGGCAGTTCATCAGGAATGAGGAAGCACCTTGATGGTAATCCCAATGGCAGGGAAAAGAATAGGCAAAGTACAAGTGATACTTTCCAGATAACTTGTTTGTTCTATCTAAAAGATAGTCATATATATACTTGTTTGTTCAGAGAACTATGCTAGTCCAAATAATTTAATCTATTGGAGGTTACCCTACTTAAAGTTATACACATAAATGGCTTCCTGTCTCTTTTGTTAAAATATAACTAATGAAATATGCATCCAGGATCCAGGAGGGTATTGTTTTGTTAAGCAGCAACACCGTGAAGAATCATAGTAATTCCAAAACAAATCACAATGACTAAGGGAAGATTAAACACTTTCAACCTCATGCGACGATATGTATGTGTATACAGTTGGAAGTAATGTAAAGAAAAACTAACCGCGCAATGCCTTACCCACTGATCATCCTCATGCACCTCTAGCCTGAGAACTCCTTCATCATCCATTTTAAAATTCCCACCACTCAAATCAATAATTTTCTTCACCTCAACATACAACCTCTTCCAATACTTGAGGTTCGATTCAATCTGAGATTGAACCACCATGCAGCCAGGAATCCTTGCACGCATCATATGTGCAATAGCTGTGTGGACATTAGTCATTTGGTTTGTGTGGTCACACATACCAAGGTTCATTACTTCCCTCATACAATCGCATAGAGTTGCGGTTGCCTCCTAACTCCATGTGTACCTAGGTGGTTTAGGTGGTGCAAGGGAGTTTGGATCAAGAGATCCTTGTGTTTGGGATGTGGTTTGATGCAGAACATTGAATGTTGCATGGGTACGCAGCGGTGGCAGATTTGTCGCGGTGCCTGAAGTTGTGCCGCTAACCTGACTTGAACCTAGTCATGCCGTTGGAACAAACTGTCTCAGAAGCTGGGCCTGAGTTGGAGTGCGAGCAGCCTTATTTCCCAGACGGTATCCACCTTTCATCTGGAGAAAATTAAAATGAAATTGTTAATGGTCTACAAACCAATAATCAACCATGTACATAATTCAGAACGTATTGGAAAGCTAGTGGATAAATCCCATATTGCATAGACAAAATGAATGGGTAAGGACGTGTAATAATTGTCAAAGTTAACACAATTCTTTCAATTGCAGTCAAAGCACAAAGTACTAAATAGTTAACAAAAGTAGATGACGCCACGTACAATACATGAACTCTAAAATGTTTCTAAAATATATTATATTTAAAATCACTAGCATTCGATGAGACTACTTGTACTTGACTTCAGAGGAAACAAAAATGACAAAGTTTCTTCATAGTTTTGAGTAATCGTTCATGTGATTGTAAAACAAGTCTAGTAGTAGAGCATAAATACTTAAATTACTTGCAAATTGTCCAAACAACTCTAAAAACAAGAACCATTAGCATTACAAAATATCCCATTCAAAACAAGAACCATAATTTTTTTTCATATTTTTAAAACGTACTAAGCTTAACATAAGAGCCTTAGATCACACTTACCAAGCTGGATCAGTCTACATTCTTCATATACTACGATAATTCCTCAAACAACTTCCCTTGGGGAGGGACTGTTTATTACTTCTGGTAGCTCACGCTCGTAAACAAGCTGGTTCACAGTTCCTGCACCTAGCTCCTCCATAAAGCCCTCAATCGCCCATGCAAGCTCATGGTGCATATCCATATCGACGAATGGATCGTTGTAATCCTCCAGAGGCATTGGGAGGGAGTAAACCAGAGCATTTTCATCATCCTCCTCAAACTCGGTCGTGCGGTCCTGGATGAATAAAACTCATGTGCTGCAAGACTTCACATCCAGGTCCTCAAACATAGCCCTTAAATATGCGTTTGAGCTTATGGGCCTAAGACATTGGGGCCACTCTTCTAAAGCTCTAGCATAGAAGACAGCAAATGGCAATTCCTCATGATCACCAACTACCTAGATTATGCAATGAAAGAGGTCCCCGATATTGAAATTCTGGGGATCAATGTTGTGAATGAATCTCACATCCCCACCCACATAATCTACATCGTGATCCTCCATGCATGTTTCAAGTACCTCCAAAATTGAGGCGGATACTTCGGAGATGCGCAAATGGGACTGCAAGAAGGTTAAAGTTAAGTAAATCATCAAATAAGACAATGACATCAAGGTGTATTCTTATTAATATACTTAAAATTTTACTAGATTCAAAAGTAAGTTCATGGAATGGAGTTAGGAGATCAATTAAATTCACATACCTGGGAGGAAAGTGTCAGCGGGAAATGTTGCAGATCCACAACCATAAGCACCAACCATTTCTTCAAATATTTTGCTGCAAAAGAAACTGGAATTAGAAGGGTATGCTTGACAGTGTGTATTAGAAAAGGAAACAAGATGCAAGTGATAAGTATTTAGGAGCTGGCTCTGTATTTATATGCTAAAATATTGGCCTTGCTTATTATCTGATTGTTAATTGGAAGCCAGCTGATATGAAAGACTGTTAAAATCACCCTCTGCAAAGTGAATTCAGAAAACTATCTCTTGCATAATGAAACACACAAACCTCCCATATTGGTGGTTAGAGTATTCAGGTACTTATTTTTTACAGTTGTATGGAAATTATCACACAAACAAATTGTACAACTATATTTCACAAATAAACAACAACAGTGGGTGTAAATTAACAAATTAAGATATAAAAGTGCAAATTTCATTCACAATACCCACATCAGGAGGACAAAATTTCAAACACAGCCATCTTAATTTCACAACTCAAAAGCTTGATTTCAGAACTCAGAAGCCATGTTAAGTTTGGGCCATAATTTATAAATCAACGGCCTCTAATTGAGCAAAGAAATGGAAGCAACATTAAAGTCAGAAACATTATTTAGCACAATTATTGACACCAATGTATACCCACAATTTAAGTTACATGCCTAAATTCAATAGTTTAGGTTCAAAGTTTCATCATTGCTTCATATCCAGCCTCAAAAATAATTTGCCTATCACATTCCGGACCTCACTCTCAGAGTGCATTTGCAATGATCATCGAGATCATCGCCATTCTACGATCACTCCCAGCCTTGATGAATGCATTCATCAAGGCGGGACTGGAGGTTATGTGATTCTCCACTTTAATAGCATCTTCAAGTGGTATTTCAGGGAACTCTACAAGGCCATCACTAACTTTCTCACACTTCTGATCGTAAAGAACCTCTGGAGCCACGAGCTTTGAAGCAACATCTGCCATAACTACCTTGTTCTCACTCCACATCTCCTTGAACATGTTGCAATAAGGCCTAGCAACCTTCTCAGCCCGGTAAGCTTTCTCAACCCTATTCTTTTTTGCTGCAGGGGCAGGAGCCGTATAGATGTCAGGACCAGGCCTTGTGGCTGGAAATGAACTTCTCTCATTTGCAGGGGGTTGTTCGATGGAGCACTTGAAACTGTCTCGTTTAACTTGCTGCCTACATCTTCTTCCTCATCCATGAGGTTGTCATCATCCCAAGTTGGAACATAGTCTGCCTCATCATTTTTCTTAACCGCCTCCTCAAACCCAACCGCAGCCTCTCCAGTTGGATTATCAACACCAAACCAATCTGCCCACAAGTCATAAAGGGGAAATGGCTTGTGACGACACTTCACAGCTTCTTTGTATTCCTACTCAAGTAAGAAATGATTTACACAGTAAATAAACACAAAGATGAATATGACATATGAAAAATCTGGACTACTTTTGATGAACTGTTAACGATGCACTTCACAAAAAATTCAACTTTTCTTTCTACAAATAATCTAGCAGATCCAAACTTCCTTTTGGTTGTTTCAAAATAATGTAAGAAAAATGTTACATTTATATATATAATGTGGGATTTAAATGAAGTAAGACCTGGATGATAAGAATGCATAAATCTCCACGTTCGAAGTTAGGACTGGATGATCAGACCCTCTCCAAATTTCCATGTATTATATGCATGTTTTAGGATCCAAGTGCATGCAGCTTCCAAGTAATTTTCAAGAGACAAACCTCGACTTGCATCTATAATATGAAGAGGTGATCCAGAGAGGGGGGTTTACTCAGGTCCCTGATACTGTTTACCTCTTTTCTAAACACTTTTATTCAAATATTTGGTTCATATGTGATGAACGTGTATTTTACACTTTCATTTGAGTCTTTTCGCCTATTTTCGCTATCCTCTATGTTAATTTAGCTATATTTTAGTGCATTTTATTAGAATAGTGTCACGTTTCCCTTTAGTTTGTATTTTACAGGTTTTGGGTGAAAAACGAGGTTTTCCGGGCAATTATATTGAAGTAGACAAGGAATTGGTGTTCCGAAGGCCTAATTGGAGTATCTAAAAGATTCCGGATAGGATTTGAAGTCTAGGGGTCGAGTCTGAAGGCTAAAAGGTCACTAGAAGGCAAAAACCGAGTCCGAAAAGGGGAAGAAATCCAAAAAACGCGTCGAAAATGCGTATCTGGCCGAAAAAGTCTCCCGGGCGAGTCACCTGGGACGTGGGGAGAATCGCCCCACACCAGGCGAATCGCCCGTTGTGTGGGGCCCTTCGCCCCACACCTCCCGAATGCCTATATATAGTTGGTCCGTTTTCTCCGTTTTTCATACTTTTCCAGACCTTTTCTCTCACCTTTCTCAGTAGTTTTAGGTAGGAATTCTCCAGAGCCTGTTCTGGGGGTTCTTAGCTTAGGAGATACTTCTTCTTAGCGTTTTGGAGCTTGTAAGATCGCGATTCTTCGGAGATTGACAACCTTCGGTAACATTGTATCTTAGAGTTTTTCTATTTAAATTTATATATCTTTCATCATGTTTTCATTCATTCGTGGTATGATTTTTATTGATTGCATGACATCTATGAGTAGCTAAACTTCTCGTTGGTGATAGTATGTGATTTCTTACCGAAGGGTTAATAATTATGCTAATGGCTATATCGCGCATTATACTCTGAGTTATTGCTTTATTTCTTTGATCTATCTAAAACCTCTATCTTCGTGGTGTTAAATAATTACAGAACACAATTGGACAATTCATTGATCAAAGATCTCCATGCAAGACCGAGGAATTTATGCATGATTATTAACCTGTTATGCTTTGAATGACCATACTATCACCAATCTCCATTATCTGCTAAGAAAAACCTTTGCTAAGTCGTTTGTTGATTTTATATTCTTAAGTTAGATTAGATAAAGCTAGTTATAGTCCTTAGAGATCGACACTCGATGTTATTCTACTGCTACACTACGGTTTTCGTTGTAGTTGTGAATTGCCTTTGGCTAAATACAAATTTATTTGATTAATTAGAATCTGACAAATTTGACGTTCATCAAATTGGCGCCGTTGCCGGGGACTATACTCCTTTTTTCTGTTTAACATTTTTATATTTTCAGCATTCAATTCCCAGAACAGCTCTTGGACTGTCTCTCAGAAATTTCACTTCCTTACCCTATTTCTTTACTCCTATCTTCTTCAGTAAATTCATCTAATCTGATCTTGGTTACCTTGCGTGTTTGTGCTCTCGAAATTTTTGGTGATATTGTGTTTGATTACGCTAATAGAACTAATTTTTAGTTTTGAGTTACTCTTACTACAGAAATACAAGTATGATGTCCATGCGCGCTCGCATGACACCCCAATTCTCGCAGGTGAGGAGAGGATCTTCCGATACCTGGAAGATGAGTTAAGGAGGTATGAGGTGACGGAGTCCATGGTGAGGTACTTACCAAGGTACGAAGATGGAGTAGGGATGGACCCATGGAGTTTCATTCGATCCTATGAGAAGGAAATAGAAAGAATTCCAGCAAAAGGGTTTACTAAGGACCAATTGTGCAGGAAATTATTTTCTTTTACTCTTGGGTATGAGGCGAGGTGTTGGATTGCAAGGTTAGAACCAGGATCGTTGAAAACTTGGGCCAAGTAGTAGAGGAGTTCTTGGCTCGGTTCATGCCTTATCATGAAACGATTGCCTTACGTGATAGGATCCAATATTTCGAGCAAGGAGAGTATGAGCAGTTTTGTGACGCCTACGAACGTTTTGAGATGTATAAACGTGAGTGCCCCCATCACCGTTTCGAAGATGGGGAGTTGATTTGGTGCTTCGTAGGTGGACTTCGTGAAGAGGAACGACTTAGAGTGGATAGGTTGAGCGGCGGTCTGGGAGAATGTACAGTCGACGAGGCAGAAGAAGTCCTCCGTAAGTACGCCAGAGGTTCAACACAATCTGATGAGGTCATACCAATTCACATCACCAGAAAGGAAGTAGATCGAGGTGAAGCAGGAAGCTCATCCGAGGAGTATTTTGAAGTCGAAGAAATCAGTGAGGAAGATGAAATTGCACATGCCGAGCAAGTTGAAGATGACCTTCGTATAGCAAAAGTTGTTGAAGAAGTTGAAGTAACTGAGCATCTTATAGAAAAATTCAGCTTGTTAAAATGTGCGGAAGTAGAAGAGGTTCGGAAACTTGAAGAGGAGGAAGGATTGGAAGGCGACGCCCCCCTGGAGGTGGGGGGCGGTTCGCCCAGCATGGGGGGCGAACCGCCTCCCATGACCAGTAAGCTGGGGGGCGGTTCTGGGGAGCTGGACGACCCCCGCTCCCCTGTTTCTTTACAAGACATTCGCATCAATACAAAGCCACTTCCTTCCGTTACTACTAAGGTTCTTGAGTACAAAGAGGTGAATCTACCCCTCCGAGATGGAAAGCTTGACAAGCAAGATACACAGGAGTCACCACTAAACAAGAACCTCGATAAAGTCAAAGTGAATGTCTTCCTATTGATGAAGTCCTTATTGGATATGCCTGCAAAGCAAACCAGTCCATTCACCATGGTGAGATCTTTGAAGCTTCCTAGGTCTCTTTGCTACATCGGACCAAGAGAATGGCGGCCACCGTGGGGAGGTACTCTTGAATACTCAGCCGACCAAGGCCAAACCGTTCGGTAACATCTAGTATCACTTTTTTATTTACTCATTCTCTTTTGCTAGGGGCTATCTTAAGTTTCATGAGGGGGATGGGATGTGAACCATGATGTTAAGTATTGTTTGGCTTTGTGATGTTGAGTATGGTATCTTGTTTTTTAATTGCATTTGCACGTTTACCGCTTTCTTAGTTTTTAGTTGCATACACTACATTCATCCTAGGATAGTCTTGCATGTTTTATGTGGAGTTTATGCCAAATTTTTTGAACTTTTTATTGGGTAGATTAACTAATTATGACATTAATCATATGATTCATCTCTATGAATCTGTTTGAGGTTTTCCTCGCTTGGCTTGTCACATTTATGTATTGCACTTAGTTAAGCTTGGTAGTCTCGACATCACTTAGTGGTGTTTTCTCTACTGCGGTTCACGAAGGCCTTTATAATAGGATGATGCACGTTAGGATCTTATGGTTGTTTTCCCGAGTAATTATGTATCTAAGAGGCAACAAGTCTTCACCTTGCTTTGAGATTGCTAAATGCCTAGGAAAGAGGTAGTGTGAGATTGTGTGATCCTTTGTTTGCAACCTATTCTTTCGAATAGGTTTTGGGAGGGGGTTACACTATCATTAGACTTGTTTTCCATTTTTTCAATTCTGTGTTGTGAGTTGATTTTTCCTTTTTTCGTAAATTTTGTACTCCAACCTATTCTTTTGAATAGGTTTGGGGAAGTCGTTTGTTGTTAGTCATTTTTCGTTGTGCTACTGCTGGCTAAGAAAAAAAATCAAAAAAAAAAGAAAGAAAAATTCCAGAAAAAAAAAAAACTGGAAAAGAAAAAAAGAAAAACACCCCAAAAAAGCAAAGAAGGGTCCAAAAAAAGAGAGCCAAAAAGCAGTTTAGCAAAGTGTTGTGTCTCATTTTCCAATTCTTGTAATGTTCGTAATCGTGTTGTAATTTTCTATCTTTTCTTTTTATTTGAGTGTCATCTGTTCTAGACCACCCTCGTCCTGCCATTCAGGAAGTGGTGAATAACTTAAGGCTTTGCTTGAGAGATGGGTAGAATAGGGGAGTGTTATCTTTTTTAGGGAACCCTCCTTCGTTTGATGAGAGCCAGTATTGGTTCGACCTCTTTGAGGAAAAGTCTTAACTTGGTGAACAGTAGTAAGTCCTCAGTTTCATAGGCACGGGACAACCGTTCGTACTTTAACATGTTTCATTACGTCGTCACTGACTAGGTCCAGGTAGAGAATGTTACGAGAGACTATCTTGTCTTGACATAAGTGCCTATGTGGATGTGTATGAGTCAATCGAGGCATTCTTCAACCTATATTCATGTTATGATTTGTATGGTTTTTGTTCATATGTTTTTTGATAGATTCAATAGATTAGTTCATTTCATTTGGCATGAGACTCCATTTTTTGTGATGCATTGTTTTTTGCATTAGAGTCTAGCTTAGTTGCTTGAGGACAAGCAAAGGTTCGGTTTGGGGAGTTTGATGAATGTGTATTTTACACTTTCATTTGAGTCTTTTCGCCTATTTTTAGCTATCCTCTATGTTAATTTATCTATATTTTAGTGCATTTTATTAGAATAGTGTCACGTTTCCCTTTAGTTTGTATTTTACAGGTTTTGGGTGAAAAACGAGGTTTTCCAGGCAATTATATTGAAGTAGACAAAGAATTGGTGTTCCGAAGGCCTAATTGGAGTATCTAAAAGATTCCGGATAGGATTTGAAGTCTAGGGGTCGAGCCTGAAGGCTAAACGGTCACTAGAAGGCAAAAACGGAGTCCGAAAAGGGGAAGAAATCCAAAAACGCATCGAAAACGCGTATCTGGCCGAAAAAGTCTCCCGGGCGAGTCGCCTGGGACGTGAGGCGAATCGCCCCACACCAGGCGAATCGCCCGGTGTGTGGGGCCCTTCGCCCCACACCTCCCGAATACCTATATATAGTTGCTCAGTTTTCTTCATTTTTCATACTTTTCCAGACTTTTCTCTCACCTTTCTCAGTAGTTTTAGGTAGGAATTCTCCAGAGCCTGTTCTGAGGGTTCTTAGCTTAGGAGATACTTTTTCTTAGCGTTTTGGAGCTTGTAAGATCGCGATTTTTCGGAGATTGACAACCTTCGGTAACATTGTATCTTACAGTTTTTCTATTTATATTTATATATCTTTCATCATGTTTTCATTCATTTGTGGTATGATTTCTGTTGATTGCATGACATCTATGAGTAGCTAAACTTCTCGTTGGTGATAGTATGTGATTTCTTAGCGAAGGGTTAATAATTATGCTAATGGCTATATCGCGCATTATACTCTGAGTTATTGCTTTATTTCTTTGATCTATCTAAAACCTATATCTTCGTAGTGTTGAATAATTACGGAACACAATTGGACAATTCATTGATCAAAGATCTCCATGCAAGACCGAGGAATTTATGCATGATTATTAACCTGTTATGCTTTGAATGACCATACTATCACCAATCTCCATTATCTGCTAAGAAAAACCTTTGCTAAGTCGTTTGTTGATTTTATATTCTTAAGTTAGATTAGATAAAGCTAGTTATAGTCCTTAGAGATCGACACTCGAGGTTATTCTACTGCTAGACTACGGTTTTCGTTGTGGTTGTGAATTACCTTTGGCTAAATACAAATTTATTTGATTAATTAGAATCTGACAAATTCGACGTTCATCAATATGGTGTAGTACCAACCAAACACTTCATCAACTATATAAACTGCAACAACTTTTTACCTTCTCTGTTGATGGATCATATAATTCCCCTGCTAAAACATCTACAGGTGGAAAATTTTCCTTGTATCAATTATGAGCATACTAACATCTTATAGGTCTATAGGTCTTCAAGACATTCATCTTTCAACTTCTTTTTGACTTTTTTTTTTCTTGCTACCGAGTTCTTAAGAACTAGTTTTGTCTTAATGGTAGGCTCTACAGACATTGATGCGAAACCAGGCAGTTCATCAAGAATGAGGAAGCACCTTGATGGTAATCCAAGTGGCCACGAAAAGAATAGGCAAAGTACAGGTGATACTTCCCAGATAACTTGATTGTTCTAGCTAAAAGATAGTCATATATACTTGTTTGTTCAGAGAACTATAGTAGTCCAAATAACTTAATCTATTGTAGATTCCCCTACTTAAAGTTATACACATAAATGGCTTCCTGTCTCTTTTGTTAAAACATAACTAATGAAATATGCATCCAGGATCCAGGAGGGTATTGTTAAATGGTTATTGTTTTGTTAAGCAGCAACACCGTGAAGAATCATAGTAATTCCAAAACAAATCACAACAACTAAGGGAAGATTAAACACTTTCAACTTCATGCGACGATATGTATGTTTATACAGTTGGAAATAATGTAAAGATAAACTAACCGCGCAATGCCTTACCCACGGATCATCCTCATGCACCTCTAGCCTGAGAACTCCTTCATCATCCATCTTAAAATTCCCACCACTCAAATCAATAATTTTCTTCACCTCAACATACTGCCTCTTCCAATACTTGAGATTCGATTCAATCTGAGAACCACCATGCAGCCAGGAATCCTTGCACGCATCATATGTGCAATATCTGTGTGGACATTAGTCATTTGGTTTGCGTGGTCACACATGCCAACGTTCATTATTTCCCTCATACAATCGCATAGAGTTGCGGTTACCTCCTCACTCCATGTGTACCTAGGTGGTTTAGGTGGTGCAAGGGAGTTTGGATCAAGAGATCCTTGTGTTTGGGATGTGGTTTGATGCAGAAGATTGAATGTTGCAGGGGTATGCAGCGGTGGCAGATTTGTCGCGGTGCCAGAAGTTGTGCCGCTAACCTAACTTGAACCTAGTCTTGCCGTTGGAACAAACTGTCTCAGAAGTTGGGCCTGAGTTGGAGTGAGAGAAGCCTTATTTCCCAGACGGTATCCACCTTTCATCTGGAGAAAATTAAAATGAAATTGTTAATGGTCTACAAACCAATAATCAACCATGTACATAATTCAAAACGTATTGGAAAGCTAGTGGATAAATCCCATATTGCATAGACAAAATGTATGGGTAAGGACGTGTAATAATTGTCAAAGTTAACACAATTCTTTCAATTGCAGTCAAAGTACTAAATAGTTAACGAAAGTAGATTACGCCACGTACAATACATGAACTCTTAAATGTTTCTAAAATATATTATATTTAAAATCACTAGCATTCGATGAGACTACTTGTACTTGACTTCAGAGGAAACAGAAATGACAAAGTTTCTTCATTGTTTTGAGTAATCGTTCATGTGATTGTAAAACAAGTCTAGTAGTAGAGCATAAATACTTAAATTACTTGCAAATTGTCCAAACAACTCTCAAAACAAGAACCATTAGCATTACAAAATATCCCATTCAAAACAAGAACCATAATTTTTTTTCATATTTTTAAAACGTACTAAGCTTAACATAAGATCCTTAGGTCACACTTACCAAGCTCGACCAGTCTACATTCTTCATATACTACGATAATTCCTCAAACAACTGCCCTTGGAGAGGGACTGTTTGTTACTTCTGGTAGCTCACGCTCGTAAACAAGTTGGTTCACAGTTCCTGCACCTAGCTCCTCCATAAAGCCCTCAATGGCCCATGCAAGCTCATGGTGAAGATCCATATCGACGAATGCATCGTTGTAATCCTCCAGAGGCATTGGGAGGGAGTAAACCAGAGCATTTTCATCATCCGCCTCAAACTCGGTCGTGCTGTCCTGGATGAATAAAACTCATGTGCTGCAAGACTTCACATCCAGGTCCTCAAACATAGCCCTTAAATATGCGTTTGAGCTTATGGGCCTAAGACATTAGGGCCACTTTTCTAAATCTCTAGCATAGAAGACAGGAAATGGCAATTCCTCATGATCACCAACCACCTTGATCATGCAATGAAAGAGGTCCCCGATATTGAAATTCTGGGGATCAATGTTGTGAATGAATCGCACATCCCCACCCACATAATCTACATCGTGATCCTCCATGCATGTTTCAAGTACCTCCAAAATTGAGGCGGATACTTCGGAGATGCGCAAATGGGAATGCAAGAAGGTTAAAGTTAAGTAAATCATCAAATAAGACAATGACATCAAGGTGTATTCTTATTAATATACTTAAACTTTTACTAGATTCAAAAGTAAGTTCATGGAATGGAGTTAGGAGATCAATTAAATTACATACCTGGGAGGAAGGTGTCAGCGGGAAATGTTGCAGATCCACAGCCATAAGCACCAGCCATTTCATCAAATATTTTGCTGGAAAATAAACTGGAATTAAGAAGGTTATGCTTGACAGTGTGTATTAGAAAAGGAAACAAGATGCAAGTGATAAGTATTTAGGAGCTGGCTCTGTATTTATAGGCTGAAATATTGGCCTTGTTTATTATCCGATTGTTACTTGGAAGCCAGCTGATATGAAAGACTGCTAAAATCAGCCTCTGCAAAGTGAATTCAGAAAACTATCTCTTGCATACTGAAACACACTACCATACTGAAACACACAAACCTCCCATATTGGTGGTTAGAGTATTCAGGTACTTATTTTTTACTGTTGTATGAAAATTATCACACACACAAACTTTACAGCTATATTTCACAAATAAACAACAACAGTGGGTGTAAATTAACAAATTAAGATATAAAATTGCAAATTTCATTCACAATACCCACATCAAGAGGAAAAAATTTCAAACACAGCCATCTTAATTTCACAACTCAAAAGCTTAATTTCAGAACTCAGAAGCCATGTTAAGGTCGGGCCACAATTTATAAATCAGCGGCCTCTAGTTGAGCAAACAAATGGAAGCAACATTCAAGTCAGAAAAATTATTTAGCACAATTATTAACACCAATGTATACCCACTGTTTCTTACAAATTCAACTTCCAAATGAACTAATAGTCATAATATGCAGATTGAGCAAAACAATGAGGCACGATTTAACTTACAGGCCTAAATTCAATAGTTTGGGTTCAAAGTTTCATCATTGCTTCATATCCGGCCTCCAAAATAATTTGCCTATCGCATTCCGGACGTCACTCTCAGAGTGCATTTGCAATGATCATAGAGATCATCGCCCTTCTACGATCACTCCCAGCCTTGATGAATGCATTCATCAAGGCGGGACTGGAGGTTATGTGATTCTCCACTTTAATAGCATCTTCAAGTGGTATTTCAGGGAACTCTACAAAGCCATCACTAACTTTCTCACACTTCTGATCGTAAAGAACCTCTGGAGCCACGAGCTTTGAAGCAACATCTGCCATAACTACCTTGTTCTCACTCCACATCTCCTTGAACATGTTCCAATAAGGCCTAGCAACCTTCTCAGCCCGGTCAGCTTTCTCAACCCTATTCTTTTTTGCTTCAGGGGCAGGAGCCGTATAGATGTCAGGACCAGGCCTTGTGGCTGGAAATGAACTTCTCTCATTTGCAGAGGGGTTGTTCGATGGAGCACTTGAAACTGTCTCGTTTAACTTGCTGCTTACATCTTCTTCCTCATCCATGAGGTTGTCATCATCCCAAGTTGGAACATAGTCTGCCTCATCATTTTTCTTAACCGCCTCCTCAAACCCAACCGCAGCCTCTCCAGTTGCATTACCAACACCAAACCAATCTGCCCACAAGTCATAAAGGGGAAATGGCTTGTGATGACACTTCACAACTTCTTTGTATTCCTAGTCAAGTAAGAAATGATTTACACAGTAAATAAAACAAAGATGAATATGACATATGAAAAATCTGGACTACTTTTGATGAACTGTTAACGATGCACTTCACAAAAAATGCAACTTTTCTTTTTACAAATAATCTAGCAGATCCAAACTTCCTTTTGGTTGTTTTAAAATAATGTAAGAAAAATGTTACATTTATATATAGAATGTGGGATTTAAATGAAATAAGACCTGGATGATAAGAATGCATAAATCTCCACGTTCGAAGTTACGACTGGATGATCAGACCCTCTCCAAACTTCCATGTATTATATGCATGTTTTAGGATCCAAGTGCATGCAGCTTCCAAGTAATTTTCAAGAGACAAACCTAGACTTGCATCTATAATATGAAGAGGCGATCCAGAGAGGGGGATATACTCAGGTCCCTGATACTGTTTACATCTTTTCTAAACACTTTTATTCAAATATTTTGTTCATATGGTATAGTACCAACCAAACACTTCATCAACTATATAAACTGCAACAACTTTTTACCTTCTCTTGCTGATGGATCATATAATTCCCCTACTAAAAAGTCTGCAGGTGGAAATTTTTCCTTGTATCAATTATGAGCATACGAACATCTTATAGGTCTTTAGGTCTTCAAGATATTCATCTTTCAACTTCTACTTGACTTTTGTTTTCTAGCTACCGAGTTCTTAAGAACTAGTTTTGTGTCAATCGTAGGCTCTACAGACATTGATGCGAAACCAGGCAGTTCATAAGGAATGAGGAAGCACCTTGATGGTAATTCCCAAGGCCACGAAAAGAATAGGCAAAGTACAGGTGATACTTTCCAGATAACTTGTTTGTTCTAGCTAAAAGATAGTCATATATATACTTGTTTGTTAAGAGAACTATGCTAGTCCAAATAACTTAATCTATTGGAGATTACCCTACTTAAAGTTATACACATAATTGGCTTCCTGTCTCTTTTGTTAAAACATAACTAATGAAATATGCATCCAGGACCCAGGAGGGTAATGTTAAATGGGTATTGTTTTGTTAAACAGCAACACCGTGAAGAATCATAGTAATTCCAAAACAAATCACAACAACTAAGGGAAGATTAAACACTTTCAACCTCATGCGACGATATGTATGTTTATACAGTTGGAAGTAATGTAAAGAAAAACTAACTGCGCAATGCCTTACCCACGGATCATCCTCATGCACCTCTAGCCTGAGAACTCCTTCATCATCCATCTTAAAATTCCCACCACTCAAATCAATAATTTTCTTCACCTCAACATACTGCCTCTTCCAATACTTGAGCTTCGATTCAATCTGAGATTGAACCACCATGCAGCCAGGAATCCTTGCACGCATCATATGTGCAATAGCTGTGTGGACATTAGTCATTTGGTTTGTGTGGTCACACATACCAAGGTTCATTATGTCCCTCATACAATTGCATAGAGTTGCGGTTACCTCCTCACTCCATGTGTACCTAGGTGGTTTAGGTGGTGCAAGGTAGCTTGGATCTAGAGATCCTTCTGTTTGGGATGTGGTTTGATGCAGAACATTGAATGTTGCAGAGGTATGCAGCGGTGGCAGATTTGTCGCGGTGCCAGAAGTTGTGCCGCTAACCTAACTTGAACCTAGTCTTGCCGTTGGAACAAACTGTCTCAGAAGTTGGGCCTGAGTTGGAGTGAGAGCAGCCTTATTTCCCAGACGGTATCCACCTTTCATCTGGAGAAAATTAAAATGAAATTGTTAATGGTCTACAAACCAATAATCAACCATGTACATAATTCAAAACGTATTGGAAAGTTAGTGGATAAATCCCATATTGCATAGACAAAATGTATGGGTAAGGACGTGTAATAATTGTCAAAGTTAACACAATTCTTTCAATTGCAGTCAAAGCACAAAGTACTAAATAGTTAACAAAAGTAGATTACGCCACGTACAATACATGAACTCTTAAATGTTTCTAAAATATATTATATTTAAAATCACTAGCATTCGATGAGACTACTTGTACTTGACTTCAGAGGAAACAGAAATGACAAAGTTTCTTCATTGTTTTGAGTAATCGTTCATGTGATTGAAAAACAAGTCTAGTAGTAAAGCATAAATACTTGAATTACTTGCAAATTGTCCAAACAACTCTTAAAACAAGAACCATTAGCATTACAAAATATCCCATTCAAAACAAGAACCATAAATTTTTTTTCATATTTTTAAAACGTACTAAGCTTAACATAAGAGCGTTAGGTCACACTTACCGAGCTCGACCAGTCTACATTCTTCATATACTACGATAATTCCTCAAACAACTGCCCTTGGAGAGGGACTGTTTGTTACTTCTGGTAGCTCACGCTCGTAAACAAGCTGGTTCACAGTTCCTGCACCTAGCTCCTCCATAAAGCCCTCAATGGCCCATGCAAGCTCATGGTGCAGATCCATATCGACGAATGCATCGTTGTAATCCTCCAGAGGCATTGGGAGGGAGTAAACCAGAGTATTTTCATCATCCGCCTCAAACTCGGTCGTGCTGTCCTGGATGAATAAAACTCATGTGCTGCAAGACTTCACATCCAGGTCCTCAAACATAGCCCTTAAATCTGCGTTTGAGCTTATGGGCCTAAGACATTAGGGCCACTCTTCTAAAGCTCTAGCATAGAAGACAGGAAATGGCAATTCCTCATGATCACCAACCACCTTGATCATGCAATGAAAGAGGTCCCCGATATTGAAATTCTGGGGATCAATGTTGTGAATGAATCGCACATCCCCACCCACATAATCTACATCGTGATCCTCCATGCATGTTTCAAGTACCTCCAAAATTGAGGCGGATACTTCGGAGATGCGCAAATGGGAATGCAAGAAGGTTAAAGTTAAGTAAATCATCAAATAAGACAATGACATCAAGGTGTATTCTTATTAATATACTTAAACTTTTACTAGATTCAAAAGTAAGTTCATGGACTGGAGTTAGGAGATCAATTAAATTACATACCTGGGAGGAAGGTGTCAGCGGGAAATGTTGCAGATCCACAGCCATAAGCACCAGCCATTTCATCAAATCTTTTGCTGGAAAATAAACTGGAATTAAGAAGGGTATGCTTGACAGTGTGTATTAGAAAAGGAAACAAGATGCAAGTGATAAGTATTTAGGAGGTGGCTCTGTATTTATAGGCTGAAATAATGGCCTTGTTTATTATCCGATTGTTACTTGGAAGCCAGCTGATATGAAAGACTGCTAAAATCAGTCTCTGCAAGGTGAATTCAGAAAACTATCTCTTGCATACTGAAACACACTACCATACTGAAACACACAAACCTCCCATATTGGTGGTTAGAGTATTCAGGTACTTATTTTTTACAGTTGTATGAAAATTATCACACACACAAACTTTACAGCTATATTTCACAAATAAACAACAACAGTGCGTGTAAATTAACAAATTAAGATATAAAATTGCAAATTTCATTCACAATACCCACATCAAGAGGAAAACATTTCAAACACAGCCATCTTAATTTCACAACTCAAAAGCTTAATTTCAGAACTCAGAAGCCATGTTAAGGTCGGGCCATAATTTATAAATCAACGGCCTCTAATTGAGCAAACAAATGGAAGCAACATTCAAGTCAGAAACATAATTTAGCACAATTATTAACACCAATGTATACCCACTGTTTCTTACAAATTCGACTTCCAAATGAACTAATAGTCATAATATGCAGATTGAGCAAAACAATGAGGCACGATTTAACTTACAGGCCTAAATTCAATAGTTTGGGTTCAAAGTTTCATCATTGCTTCATATCCGGCCTCCAAAATAATTTGCCTATCGCATTCCGGACGTCACTCTCAGAGTGCATTTGCAATGATCATAGAGATCATCGCCCTTCTACGATCACTCCCAGCCTTGATGAATGCATTCATCAAGGCGGGACTGGAGGTTAAGTGATTCTCCACTTTAATAGCATCTTCAAGTGGTATTTCAGGGAACTCTGCAAGGCCATCACTAACTTTCTCACACTTCTGATCGTAAAGAACCTCTGGAGCCACGAGCTTTGAAGCAACATCTGCCATAACTACCTTGTTCTCACTCCACATCTCCTTGAACATGTTGCAATAAGGCCTAGCAACCTTCTTAGCCCGGTCAACTTTCTCAAACCTATTCTTTTTTGCTGCAGGGGCAGGAGCCGTACAGATGTCAGGACCAGGCCTTGTGGCTGGAAATGAACTTCTCAAATTTGCAGAGGGTTGTTCGATGGAGCACTTGAAACTGTCTCGTTTAACTTGCTGCTTACATCTTCTTCCTCATCCATGAGGTTGTCATCATCCCAAGTTGGAACATAGTCTGCCTCATCATTTTGCTTAACCGCCTCCTCAAACCCAACCGCAGCCTCTACATTTGCATTTCCAACACCAAACCAATCTGCCCACAAGTCATAAAGGGGAAATGGCTTTTGAAGACACTTCACAGCTTCTTTGTATTCCTAGTCAAGTAATAAATGATTTACACAGTAAATAAAACAAAGATGAATATGATATATAAAAAATCTAGACTACTTTTGATGAACTGTTAAGGATGCATTTCACAAAAAATGCAACTTTTCTTTCTACAAATAATCTAGCTGATCCAAACTTCTTTTTGGTTCTTTTAAAATAATGTAAGAAAAATGTTACATTTATATATAGAATGTGGGATCTAAATGAAGTAAGGCCTGGATGATCAGAATGCAGAAATCTCCACGTTCGACGTAAGGACTGGATGATCAGACCCTCTCCAAATTTGCATGTATTATATGCATGTTTTAGGATCCAAGTGCATGCAGCTTCCAAGTAATTTTCAAGAGACAAACCTAGACTTGCATCTATAATATGAAGAGGCGATCCAGGGAGGGGGATATACTCAGGTCCCTGATACTGTTTACATCTTTTCTAAACACTTTTATTTAAATAGTTGGTTCATATGGTGTAGTACTAACCAAACACTTCATCAACTATATAAACTGCAACAACTTTTTACCTTCTCTTGCTGATGGATCATATAATTCCCCTGCTAAAAAGTCTGCAGGTGGAAATTTTTCCTTGTATCAATTATGTGCATACTAACATCTTATAGGTCTTTAGGTCTTCAAGATATTGATCTTTCAACTTCTACTTGACTTTTGTTATCTAGCTACCGAGTTCTTAAGAACAAGTTTTGTGTCAATGGTAGGCTCTATAGACATTGATGCGAAACCAAGCAGTTAATCAGGAATGAGGAAGCACCTTGATGGTAATTCCAACGGCCACGAAAAGAATAGGCAAAGTACAGGTGATACTTTCCGGATAACTTGTTTGTTCTAGCTAAAAGATAGTCATATATATACTTGTGTGTTCAGAGAACTATGCTAGTCCAACTAACTTAATCTATTGGAGATACCCTACTTAAAGTTATACACATAATTGGCTTCCTGTCTCTTTTGTTAAAACATAACTAATGAAATATGCATCCCGGAGGGTATTGTTAAATGGTTATTGTTTTGTTAAGCAGCAACACCGTGAAGAATCATAGTAATTCCAAAACAAATCACAACAACTAAGGGAAGATTAAACAATTTCAACCTCATGCGACGATATGTATGTTTATACAGTTGGAAGTAATGTAAAGAAAAACTAACCGCGCAATGCCTTACCCACTGATCATCCTCATGCACCTCTAGCCTGAGAACTCCTTCATCATCCATATTAAAATTCCCACCACTCAAAATAATAATTTTCTTCACCTCTACATATTGCCTCTTCCAATACTTGAGCTTCGATTCAATCTGAGATTGAACCACCATGCAGCTAGGAATCCTTGCACGCATCATATGTGCAATAGCTGTGTGGACATTAGTCATTTGGTTTGTGTGGTCACACATACCAAGCTTCATTATTTCCCTCATACAATCGCATAGAGTTGCGGTTATCTCCTCACTCCATGTGTTCCTAGGTGGTTTAGGTGGTGCAAGGGAGCTTGGATCAAGAGATCCTTGTGTTTGGGATGTGGTTTGATGCAGAACATTGAATGTTGCAGGGGTATGCAGCGGTGGCAGATTTGTCGCGGTGCCAGAAGTTGTGCTGCTAACCTGACTTGAACCTAGTCTTTCCGTTGGAACAAACTGTCTCAGAAGTTGGGTCTGAGTTGGAGTGAGAGCAGCCTTATTTCCCAGACGGTATCCACCTTTCATCTGGATAAAATTAAAATGAAATTGTTAATGGTCTACAAACCAATAATCAACCATGTACATAATTCAAAACGTATTGGAAAGGTAGTGGATAAATCCCATATTCCATAGACGAAATGTATGGGTAAGGACGTGTAATAATTGTCAAAATTAACACAATTCTTTCAATTGCAGTCAAAGCACAAAGTACTAAATAGTTACAAAAGTAGATTACGCCACGTACAATACATGAACTATGAAATGTTTCTAAAATATATTATATTTAAAATCACTAGCATTCGATGAGACTACTTGTACTTGACTTCATAGGAAACATAAATGACAAAGTTTCTTCATAGTTTTGAGTAATGGTTCATGTGATTGTAAAACAAGTCTAGTAGTAGAGCATAAATACTTAAATTACTTGCAAATTGTCCAAACAACTCTCAAAACAAGAACCATAAGCATTACAAAATATCCCATTCAAAACAAGAACCATAATTTTTCATATTTTTTAAAACGTACTAAGCATAACATGAGAGCCTTAGGTCACACTTACCAAGCTGGACCAGTCTACATTCTTCATATACTACTATAATTCCTCAAACAAAAACTGGCCTGGGGGAGGGACTGTTTGTTACTTCCGGTAGCTCACGCTCGTAAACAAGCTGGTTCATACATCATGCACCTAGCTCCTTCATAAAGCCCTCAATCGCCCATGCAAGATCATGGTGCAGATCCATGTCGACGAATGCATCATTGGGAGTAAGTAAACCAGAGCATTTTCATCATCCGCCTCAAACTCGGTCGTGCTGTCGTGGATGAATATAACTCCTGTGCTGCAAGACTTCACATCCAGGTCCTCAAACATAGCCCTTAAAGCTGCGTTTGAACTTATGGGCGTAAGACATTGGGGCGACTCCTCTAAAGCTCTAGCATAGAAGACAGCAAATGACAATTCCTCATGATCACCAACCACTTTGATCATGCAATGAAAGAGGTCCCCGATATTGAAATTCTGGGGATCAATGTTGTAAATGAATCTCACATCCCCACCCACATAATCTACATCGTGATCCTCCATGCATGTTTCAAGTAACTCCAAAATTGAGGCGGATACTTCGGAGATGCGCAAATGGGACTGCAAGAAGGTTAAAGTTAAGTAAATCATCAAATAAGACAATGACATCAAGGTGTATTCTTATTAATATACTTAAACTTCTACTAGATTCAAAATTAAGTTCATGGACTGGAGTTAGGAGATCAATTAAATTCACATACCTGGGAGGAAGGTGTCAGCGGGAAATGTTGCAGATCCACAACCATAAGCACTGGCCATTTATTCAAATATTTTGGTGGAAAAGAAACTTGAATTAAGAAGGGTATGCTTGAAAGTGTGTATTAGAAAAGGAAACAAGATGCAAGTGATAAGTGTTTAGGAGCTGATTCTGTATTTATAGGCTGAAATATTGGCCTTGTTTACTATCCAGTTGTTACTTGGAAGCCAGCTGATATGAAAGACTGCTAAAATCACCCTCTGCAAAGTGAATTCAGAAAACTGTCTCTTGCATACTGAAACAAACTACCATACTGAAACACACAAACCTCCCCTATTGGTGGTTAGAGTATTCAGGTACTTATTTTTTACAGTTATATGGAAATTCTCACACACACAAACTTTACAGCTATATTTCACAAATAAACAACAACAGTGGGTGTAAATTAACAAATTAAGATATAAAATTGCAAATTTCATTCACAATACCCACATCAGGAGGACAAAATTTCAAACACAATCATCTTAATTTCACAACTCAAAAGTTTAATTTCAGAACTCAGAAGCCATGTTAAGTTCGGGCCACAATTTATAAATCAGCAGCCTCTAATTGAGCAAACAAATGGAAGCAACAGTCAAGTCAGAAACATAATTTAGCACAATTATTAACACCAATGTATACCCACTGTTTCTTACAAATTTAACTTCCAAATGAACTAATAGAGTCATAATATGCAGATTGAGCAAAACAATGAGGCACAATTTAACTTACAGGCCTAAATTCAATAGTTTGGGTTCAAAGTTTCATCATTGCTTCATATCCAGCCTCCAAAATAATTTGCCTATCACAATCCGGACCTCACTCTCAGAGTGCATTTGCAATGATCATAGTGATCATCTACGATCACTCCCAGCCTTGATGAATGCATTCATCAAGGCGGGACTGGAGGTTATATGATTCTCCACTTTAATAGCATCTTCAAGTGGTATTTCAGGGAACTCTGCAAGGACATCACTAACTTTCTCACACTTCTGATCGTAGAGAACCTCTGGAGCCACGAACTTTGAAGCAACATCTGCCATAACTACCTTGTTCTCACTCCACATCTTCTTGAACATGTTGCAATAAGGCCTAGCAACCTAATCAGCCCGGTCAGCTTTCTCAACCCTATTCTTTTTTGCTGCAGGGGCAGGAGCCGTATAGATGTTATGACCAGGCTTTGTGGCTGGAAAAGAACTTCTCTCATTTGCAGGGAGGTTGTTCGATGGAGCACTTGAAACTGTCTCGTTTAACTTGCTGCTTACATCTTCTTCCTCATCCATGAGGTTGTCATCATCCCAAGTTGGAACATAGTCTGCCTCATCATTTTGCTTAACCGCCTCCTCAAACCCAACCACAGCCTCTCCAGTTGCATTATCAACACCAAACCAATCAACCCACAAGTCATAAAGGGGAAATGGCTTGTGATGACACTTCACAGATTCTTTGTATTCCTAGTCAAGTAAGAAATGATTTACACAGTAAATAAAACAAAGATAAATATGATATATGATAAATCTGGACTACTTTTGATGAACTGTTAACGATGCACTTCACAAAAAATGCAACTTTTCTTTCTACAAATAATCTAGCATATCCAAACTTCCTTTTGGTTGTTTTAAAATAATGTAAGAAAAATGTTACATTTATATATAGAATGTGGGATTTAAATGAAGTAAGGCCTGGATGATCAGAATGCAGAAATCTCCACGTTCGAAGTAAGGACTGGATGATCAGACCCTCTCAAAATTTTCATGTATTATATGCATGTTTTAGGATCCAAGTGCATGCAGCTTCCAAGTTATTTTCAAGAGACAAACCTCGACTTGCATCTATAATATGAAGAGGTGATCCAGAGAGCGGATTTACTCAGGTCCCTGATACTGTTTACATATTTTCTAAACACTATTATTTAAATATTTGGTTCATATGGTGTAGTACTAACCAAACAGTTCATCAACTATATAAACTGCAACAACTTTTTACCTTCTCTTGCTGATGGATCATATAATTCCCCTGCTAAAAAATCTGCAGGTGGAAATTTTTCCTTGTATCAATTATGAGCATACTAACATCTTATAGGTCTTTAGGTCTTCAAGACATTCATCTTTCAACTTCTACTTGACTTTTTGTTTCTAGCTACCAAGTTCTTAAGAACTAGTTTTGTGTCAATGGTAGGCTCTACAAACATTGATGCGAAACCAGACAGTTCATCAGGAATGAGGAAGCACCTTGATTGTAATTCCAATGGCCACGAAACGAATAGGCAAAGTACAGGTGATACTTTCCAGATAACTTGTTTGTTCTAGCTAAAAGATAGTCATATATATACTTGTTTGTTCAGAGAACTATGAGAGTCCAAATAACTTAATCTATTGGAGATTACCCTACTTAAAGTTATACACATAAATGGCTTCCTGTCTCTTTTGTTAAAACATAACTAATGAAATATGCATCCAGGATCCAGGAGGGTATTGTTAAATGGGTATTGTTTTGTTAAGCACCAACATCGTGAAGAATCTTAGTAATTCCAAAATAAATCACAACAACTAAGGGAATATTAAACACTTTAAACCTCATGCGACGATATGTATGTTTATACAGTTGGAAGTAATGTAAAGAAAAACTAACCGCGCAATGCCTTGCCCACTGATCATCCTCATGCACCTCTAGCCTGAGAACTCCTTCATCATCCATCTTACAATTTCCACCTCTCAAATCAATAATTTTAGTCACCTCAACATACTACCTCTTCCAATACTTGAGCTTCGATTCAATCTGAGATTGAACCACCATGCAACCAGGAATCCTTGCACGCATCATCTGTGCAATAGCTGTGTGGACATTAGTCATTTGGTTTGTGTGGTCACACATACCAAGGTTCATTACTTTCCTCATACAATCGCATAGAGTTGCGGTTGCCTCCTCACTCCATGTGTACCTAGGTGGTTTAGGTGGTGCAAGGGAGCTTGGATCAAGAGATCCTTGTGTTTGGGATGTGGTTTGATGCAGAACATTGAATGTTGCAGGGTATGCAGCGGTGGCAGATTTGTCGCAGTGCCAGAAGTTGTGCCGCTAACCTGACTTGAACCTAGTCTTGCCGTTGGAACAAACCTGTCTCAGAAGTTGGGCCTGAGTTGGAGTGAGAGCAGCCTTATTTCCCAAACGGTATCCACCTTTCATCTGGAGAAAATTAAAATGAAATTGGTAATGGTCTACAAACCAATAATCAACCATGTACATAATTCAAAACGTATTTGAAAGCTAGTGGATAAATCCCATATTGCATAGACAAAATGTATGGGTAAGGACGTGTAATAATTGTCAAAGTTAACACAATTCTTTCAATATTAGTCAAAGCACAAAGTACTAAATAGTTAACAAAAGTAGATTACGCCACGTACAATACATGAACTCTGAAATGTTTCTAAAATATCTTATATTTTAAATCACTAGCATTCGATGAGACTACTTGTACTTGACTTCAGAGGAAACAAAAATGACAAAGTTTCTTCATAGTTTTGAGTAATGGTTCATGTGATTGTAAAACAAGTCTAGTAGTAGAGCATAAATACTTAAATTACTTGCAAATTGTCCAAACAACTCTCAAAACACGAACCATTAGCATTACAAAATATCCCATTCAAAACAAGAACCATAATTTTTTTTTCATATTTTTAAAACGTACTAAGCTTATCATAAGAGACTTAGGTCACACTTACCAAGCCGGACCAATCTACATTCCTCATATACTACGATAATTCCTCAAACAACTGCCCTTCGGGAGGGACTGTTTGTTACTTGATGACAATGTTTTTTTACACTTTCATTTGGTTCTTTTTCACCTATTTAGCTATCCTCTTGCATGCATTTTTAGTGCCATTTATTAGAATAGTGTCACGTTTCCGTTTCATTTGTTATTTCCAGGATCTAGGTGAATTTCGGTCTATTTGATGGAATTCGTGGTGAAACGTTAATGTTTTGGTGCAATGTGATGACCCGTGGTGTCACAAGTAGTGGCGAGACATGTTTGAAGGCAGAAACGGTAATTCATTCGGAGTTCGGATGAAGATTTTTGAGCTTTTGAAGTGAAATCCGGAAGTTCCATTTGCATAGTCTCAGTATTTTGTGCGCCTGTCTTTCATAAGATATTGTATTGGTATGAGGTCAACACCTACACGTAGCTCACTCGAAGATCTATCCAACGGTGGGTCTTACGTGCCAATCCGAGTTCGTACGCGCCCGAAATCTCTGTTTGAACTTAGAGAAAAAAACTGGCGAACTTGTTGCCAGCCACAGGCGGACCGCCCGGGACGGGGGGCGCACAGCCCCTTAGAGTCGGGAACATAGTATATATTTTATATTTCGATCGGAATTTGGGAGATTCATTCATACTTTGGCAGACATAAACCCTAGAGCTTGTTCTGGGTTTTCTTTGACTTAGAACTATTTTTCCTTAGCATTTTGGAACATCACGGTAGAGATTTGGACATCTATTGATCTCACCTTGCTAGATCTTTGTGAGTTTAGCAATTCACCAGAGATTGACAACCCTCGGTGGTAACTTTGTATCTCACTATTTTTTGCACTCTATCTTTCAATTCAACCATGTTTTCGTCTATGATTGCTATTGTTGATTACGTTTTTGATATGAGTAGCTAATTATCTAGTTGGTGATAGTATGTAAATTCGTAGCTAGGGTTCATATTGTGCATGATTGAGTTTTTGAATCTTTTACTTGTAGATGTTTGATATTCGAATTGTTGATCCGACTAAGCCAACTATCTTCGTAATAAAGTGTTAGAAACACTAGGACAATTCAAGATCATCACTTTCAATATTTACAATTATCAAGTATTGCTTGCACTAAGCCTGACAACCTTAGCCAAGTATTAGTATAGATAAGAGGCTTTCAAAATACATGTCAAAACCTGTCTTTTGGTGTTTGTTCTGATCTAGCGTTTGGGTGGAAACCTTGCGACAGTATCCTCTCCGAATGGAGAGTTGTCTGATATGGTGAAACCAATTCCCACAGCAAGATCAGTTCGAATTACTTTTAAAGCAGTACGTGTTGCACTTTCATGCATAATTAGGACCCGATGCTTAGAATGAGCATTACTATCACCAAATCTCGTCGCATATTGTTAAGTAAGTTAAGTTAAGTTTGTTTACCTAATTATATAATAGTTATTGTAGTTAAAGCTAGTTAAGTCCCTAGAGATCGACACTCAAGGTCATCTTACCTCTGCACTACGTGTTTTGTAGTTGTGAGTTGCCCTTTGGCTAAAACAAATTCATTTGATTGTTCGAGTCTGACAATCTCGTTCATCAAATTGGCGCCGTTGTCGGGGGACTTTTACTCCTTTTTACTCTTTAGCTTATTTGTATTTTCAGCATTGAACTCCTAGGATAAGTGGTCTTTGTTTGTCTAGTTTAGTGATTGATTTCCAGATCTTGGTGGGTTCTAACAGGACTGATTTTTGGTTGTGAGTTACTCCTGTCACAGATATCCAGGTTTTGTAATGGCTCGCCCACTTTTGAAATTATGGGTTCAACCCAACCAGGAACGGATGAGAGGTCCAGCTATTGTCCTTTCTACTGCTACGCGTGATTTGGAGATAAAAAATCACATGTTCCAGCAGCTTCCGAAATTCTACGGGATGGCTAAGGAGGATGTTATGGGATTCTTGAACGACATTGAGAATTTCATTAACAATCTCCAAGGCCTGGAGTAGGAATTACGGATGATGAATTGCGAATGAAGGTTTTTGCTATGGGACTCGGTGATAGAGCAAAAGCATGGTTTGGAACTCTAGAGTCCGGATCACTCGACACCTAGGGAAAGGTGTTTTCTGCTTTTATGGAGAAATATTTTCCCCATAACTTGACTACCGCACTGAAGGCACAAATCAGCGGTTTCAAGCAAGAGTATGATGAGACCATCTACACTGCTCTGGAGAGGTTCAAGGACCTCAAGAACAAGTGCCCACACCATGGGATGGATATCTCTGATCTAGTTCAACATTTCTACAATGGGCTCACCTATGAGAGCCAACAGATGGTAGATTTCCAGTGCCATGGGAATATTTGGGAGGAGACCGCCGAGGATGTGTGGGCGTGTTTTGAGAGGCTTGCGAAGGGGTCTCAGTTCAAAGATCCAAGAGCCATAGGTAAGAGGCGTGGAATTGAAGTTCTAGCAAAACCTGAGGTTCAGGTGAATGGTGTGAGTGGCGATAGGTTTGATGGTTTCACCAATGAGATGAGGCAAGCTCTAAAGAGATCAATTGGAACATCTATTTCCAATGAGGTTTGTGGGGTGTGTAAGAACTATGGGCATGGGGCTCATATGTGTAGATCAGATTTAGCAAAAGAAGATGTTTACTGGGTAGACCGTAGTAATCTCAACTACGGAAATGACCATTGTGAAAATCCTGCTCCTAAGGCCGAAGCATCTAAATCCAAGTCCACTCCTCTCTTGGATAATTTACAGAAATTGGTAGATATCACCCAGGGATTTCTGAAAAGATATGAGGATGATGCAGAAAAGACAAGGGGTAGGCTAGATCAATTGGAGGCAAGTACTAGGCTTGCGCACCAAAAGATGCAGGAGTTGATAGACCATGGAGCGAGTAGGGAGCAAGGGAAGTTTCCCAGTAACACGGAGAGATCAATTTCGATCACTTTGGTAGGAGATCTTCCTGTGGAGATCATTATGTCTAGGGGTAGTGCAACCATTAAGAAGGTCGCTGAGTGCAAGTGTTGTGCACAAGGTGAGCCTCCCCTGGCCAAGAAGGAAGATAAAGGCCATGGATTCGAAGGGAGTGATGAGGATGATGAAGATCGTGAACCAATTCCCGATAGCTTTGATGTTAAGGTTGGGATTGGTAGCTTAGATGATATCCATGCCACACTTGATACGGGAGCATTCTCTAATGTGCTTCCAATGAATGTGTTTGAGAAGAGTGGTTTGGGAGAGTTGGAGGAACATAAAGCCATTGTGCAGCTAGCAGATGGATCCTTTGTAAGACCGAAATGTATTGTTAGGAATGTGTTGATGAGGATTGGTGACACTTTAGTTTACACCAATTTCGTTGTGATGTCGACATCAAAATATGGGATGAGTGATGTAGTTCTCTTGGGACGAGCTTTCTTGACCAAGGTGCGCTCTGTGATCGACACGTACCAGAGAACCTGCACTATTGAGGTAGATGGCGAGCAACATACGTTACAAGCCGTTCCTGATCCTAATCCACAGTTAATTGCTCCTCACCCCATAGGCTTTTTTGGCCCTGCTACGTTTGTTCATTCTCATTATCAGGTACTAGGTATGAGGAAGAGATCCATGAAGGGGAAGGCTGGCACCCATCCTGGTAGGAGCTGAAGGAAATGAAGAAGTCGAATCAGAGACTAATAAATGATGGCGCTTTCCGGGAGGAAACCCAGAGTTTTATCGCTTTCTTGAATTTCATGCATACATTCAATATTTAGTTGTTTTTCTCCATGTGTTAGAGTTTGTTTTTTGTGATAAAATAGGTAAAAAGTTGGTATTTTTGAGTTCGGGGATGATTTACTCGGCGCAAGGGCGGTGCGCCTGTGAGAGGCAGCACGCCTGGGCGCCCCAGGCGGACCGCCGCTCACACAGGGCGGTGCGCCTGTGGGCGCCAGTGCCCCTGGTGTCCGGATTTTCATTTGGACACATCAAATCGCCCCCGTATGCAAAAATATTATTCTTTTTACCCCTTTCATCATCCGTTTTGGTTTCTCACGAGTTTTCTTGAGTAATACAGGTTACAGGTACACGTCTAGCTCTCACCCAACATCACTTTCGACGTTTGGGACGAACGACGAAGTTCAGGTTGGGAGGGGGGGCTATCTCTGGGTATTTCAATAACTTATTTTTCTCATCTTAACTCGTGAAAGCCTTTATTTGCACATTTAGGATCGAGTCTGTATGCATTCATCCTTAGTCTAGTTTTTGCATGTTGTTGTGTGGAGTTTATTGCCAAGTATTTAGAAATTTTTTATTGTATACACTAAGTGTTTTTTACCATTGACCATGCATTGCATTTCTATGGAATAGTTTGAGGTTTGTCTCGCTTGGTTTGTCACATTTGTATGTGCACTAGCTAAGTTTTGTAGTCTCGACATCACTATGTGGTGTTTTCTCTACTGCGGTTCACGAATGCCTTATAAAATGATGCATGTTAGAGTCTTTGGTTGTATTCTCGTGTAATTATGTACTTAAGAGGCGACAAGTTTTTCACCTTGCTAATGAGATTGACAAATGCCTAGGAAGGAGGTAGAGTGAGATTGTCAATGCCTAGGAAGGAGGTAGAGTGAGGTGTGTAATCCTTTGTTTGAAACATATTCTAACGAATTGGTTTGGGGAGGGGGTTACCATTGTTATGGCTTGTCTTTCGTCTTGTTGAGTCATGTAGAATTTGTTTTCTTCTTCATTTTGAGTTTGTGCTCCAACCTATTCTTTCGAATAGGTTTGGGGAGGTCGTTGTAGAGTCATTGTTATTTCTTTTCATTGTTGCTACTGCTGGCTATATATCAATAAAAAAAAAATAAAAAAAAAAAAAAAAAAGAGGGAAAAAATGTAAAAAATCTCTTCCAGAAAATCTGGACAAAAAAAAAAAAAAAAAGAATAATCAAGCGAGCAAGCAAAGCGTTGAATTGTTTTTCAGCTTTTGTAGTTGTTTAGAATTGAGTTGTAAATTTTTCCTTGTGTTTCGTGTCGCCTAGTCCAAGGCCTGTTCTAGACCACCCTCGTCCTGCCATTCAGGAAGTGGTAAAGAGTCTTTGATCTAAGATCGGGTAGAATAGGAGAGTGTTGTCTTTTAGGGAACCATCCTTCATTTGATGAGAGCCAGTATTGATTCGACCTCTCTTGAGGAAAAGTCTCACTTGGTGAACAGTAGTAAGTCCTCAGTTTCATAGGCACGAGGCAACCATTAGTACTTTACTATGCATCATTGCGTCGTCATTGACCAGGTCTAGGTAGAAAATGTTACGAGAGACTCCTTTGTTTAACAAAGTGCATATGTGAATGTGTATAGGTTCAATCGAGGCATTCTTCAACCTACTTCGATGTTATGATTTGTATGGTCTATGTTCATAAGTATTTGGTAGATACAATAGATTAGTTCTTCTCGCTTGGCATGAGACTCCTCTTTGTGTTGCATGTAGTTTTGCATTAGAGTCTAGCTAGTTGGTTGAGGACAAGCAAAGGTTCGGTTTGGGGAATTTGATGACAGTGTTTTTTACACTTTCATTTGGTTCTTTTTCACCTATTTAGCTATCCTCTTGCATGCAATTTTAGTGCATTTTATTAGAATAGTGTCACGTTTCCGTTTCATTTGTTATTTTCAGGATCTAGGTGAATTTCGCTCTATTTGATGGAATTCGTGGCGAAACGTTAATGTTTTGGTGCAATGTGATCACCCGTGGTGTGACAAGGAGTGCCGAGACATGTTTGAAGGTAGAAACGGTAGTTCATTCGGAGTTCGGATGAAGATTTTGGAGCTTTTGAAGTGAAATTCGGAAGTTCCATTTCCATAGTATCGGTATTTTGGGCACCTGTCTTTCATACTATATTGGATTGGTATGAGGTCAAAACCTACGCGTAGCTAACTCGAAGAGCTATCCAACGGTGGGTCTTACGTGCCAATCCGAGTTTGTACGCGCCCGGAATCTCTGTTCGAACTTAGAGAAAAAAACTGACGAACTTGCTGCCAGCCACAGGCGGACCGCCCGGGACGGGGGGCGCACAGCCCCTCAGAATCGGGAACAGAATATATATTTTATCGTTAGATCAGAATTTGGGACATTCATACTTTGGCAGACATAAACCCTAGAGCTTGTTCTGGGTTTTCTTTGACTTAGAACTACTTTTTCTTAGCGTTTTGGAGCATCAAGGTAGAGATTTGGACATCTATTGATCTCACCTTGCTAGATCATTGTGAGTTTAGCAATTCACCGGAGATTGACAACCCTCGGTGGTAACGTTGTATCTCATTATTTTTTGCACTCTATCTTTCAACTCAACCATGTTTTCGTCTATGATTGTTATTGTTGATTACGTTTTTTATATGAGTAGCTAAATATCTAGTTGGTGATAGTATGTAAATTCATAGATAGGGCTCATATTGTGCATGATTGAGTTTCTGAATCTTTTACTCGTAGATTTGTGATATTCGAATTGTTGATCCGACTAAGTCAACTATCTTCGTAATAAAGTGTTAGAAACACTAGGACAATTCAAGATCATCACTTTCAATATTTACAATGATCAAGTACTGCTTGCACCAAGCCTGACAACCTTAGCCAAGTATTAGTATAGATAAGAGGCTTTCAAAATACATGTCAAAAACCTGTCTTTTGGTGTTTGTTCTGATCGAGCGTTTGGGTGGAAACCTTGCGACAGTATCCTCTCCGAATGGAGAGTTGTCTTATATGGTGAAAACAATTCCCACAGCAAGATCAGTTCGAATTACTTTTAAAGCAGTACGTGTTGCACTTTCATGCATAATTAGAATCCGATGCTTAGAATGAGCATTACTATCACCAACTCTCGTCGCATATTGTTAAGTAAGTTGAGTTAAGTTTATTTACTGAATTATATAATAGTTATTGAATCTCGTTCATCATTACTTCTGGTAGCTCACGCTCGTAAACAAGCTGGTTCACAGTTCCTGCACCTAGCTCCTCCATAAAGCCCTCCATCGCCCATGCAAGCTCATGGTGCAGATCCATGTCGATGAATGCATCGTTGTAATCCTCGAGAGGCATTGGGAGAGAGTAAACCAGAGCATTTTTATCATCCGCCTCAAACTCGGTCGTGCTGTCCTGGATGAATATAACTCGTGTGCTGCAAGACTTCACATCCAGGTCCTCAAACATGGCCCTTAAATCTGCGTTTGAGCTTATGGGCCTAAGACATTGGGGCCACTCTTCTAAAGCTCTAGTATAGAAGACAGCAAATGGCAATTCCTCATGATCACCAACAACCTTGATCATGCAATGAAAGAGGTCCCTGATATTGAAATTATGGGGATCAATGTTGTGAATGAATCTCACATCCCCACCCACATAATCTACATCGTGATCCTCCATGCATGTTTCAAGTACCTCCAAATTTGAGGCGGATACTTCAGAGATGCGCAAATGGGACTGCAAGAAGGTTAAAGGTAAGTAAATCATCAAATAAGACAATGACATCAAGGTGTATTCTTATTCATATACTTAAAGTTTTACTAGATTAAAAAGTAAGTTCATGGACTGGAGTTAGGAGATCAATTAAATTCACATACCTGGGAGGAAGGTGTCAGCGGGAAATGTTGCAGATCCACAGCCATAAGCACCAGCCATTTCTTCAAATATTTTGCTGGAAAAGAAACTGGAATTAAGAAGGGTATGCTTGACAGTGTGTATTAGAAAAGGAAACAAGAGTGTTTAGGAGCTGGCTCTGTATTTATAGGCTCAAATATTGGCCTTGTTTATTATCCAATTGTTACTTGGAAACCAGCTGATATGAAAGACTGCTAAAATCACCCTCTGCAAAGTGAATTCAGAAAACTATCTCTTGCATACTGAAACACACTACCATACTAAAACACACAAACCTCCCCTATTGGTGGTTAGAGTATTCATGTACTTATTTTTTACAGTTGTATGGAAATTATCACACACACAAACTGTACAACTATATTTCACAAATAAACAACAACAGTGGGTGTAAATTAACAAATTAAGATATAAAATTGCAAATTTTCATTCACAACACTCACATCAGGAGGACAAAATTTCAAACACAACCAACTTAATTTCACAACTAAAAGCTTAATTTCAGAACTTAGAAGCCAGGTTAAGTTCGGGCCATAATTTATAAATTAGCGGCCTCTAATTGAGAAAACAAATGGAAGCAACATTCAAGTCAGAAACATAATTTAGCACAATTATTAACACCAATGTATACCCACTGTTTCTTACAAATTCAACTTCCAAATGAACTAATAGAGTCATAATATGCAGATTGAGCAAAACGATGAGGCACAATTTAAGTTACAGGCCTAAATTCAATAGTTTGGGTTCAAGTTTCATCATTGCTTCATATCCAGCATCCAAAATAATTTGCCTATCACATTCCGGACCTCACTCTCAGAGTGCATTTGCAATGATCATAGAGATCATCGCCCTTCTACGATCACTCCCAGCTTTGATGAATGCATTCATCAGGCGAGACTGGACGTTATGTGATTCTCCACTTTAATAGCATCTTCAAGTGGTATTTCAGGGAACTCTGCAAGGCCATCACTAACTTTCTCACACTTCTGATCGTAAAGAACCTCTAGAGCCACGAGCTTTGAAGCAACATCTGCCATAACTACCTTGTTCTCACTCCACATCTCCTTGAACATTAATGACAGTGTTTTTTACACTATCATTCGGGTCTTTTTCACCAATTTAGCTATCATCTTGCATGCATTTTAGTGCATTTAGTTAGAATAGTGTCACGTTTTCATTTTCTTTGATATTTTCAGGATTTAGGTGAAAATCGCACTTTTGGATATGATTCATGGCGAAACATTGAAGTTTTGGTGCAACGAGATCACCCGTGGTGTGTCAAGGAGTACCAGGACATGTTTCCAGGCCAAAAGACCAAGTTTCGGAGCTCAAAACCGTGCCCAAGGCCAAAATCGAAGATCCGAAGGAAGAATAGGCACGGGCAACTCTCTGCCCATGCCAGGTGCACCGCCTGGTGCCAGGCGGTCCGCTTGGTGTCCGGCGGTCCGCCTGGGAGCGTCCGACAGATATATATATTTTTGTAAAGTTGTGAATTTTCATATCTTAGATCATTATTTTGCAAACTTAAACCCTAGAGCTTGCTCTGGGTATTTTTTTCTCTTAGAACTACATTATCTTAGCAATTTGGAGCACCAAGGTAGAGATTCGGACATCTTTTGATCTCACCTTGTTAGAAACTTGTGAGTTTAGTAATTCACCGGAGATTGACAACCCTCGGTGGTAACTTTGTATCTCACCTTTTTCAATACTCTATTTTTCAATACAATGATGTTTTCATATATGATTGCTTGTGTTGATTTAGATTTTGATATGAGTAGCTAAGTTTCTAGTTGGTGATTGTATGTAAATTCGTAGCTAGGGTTCATATTGTGCGTGATTGAGTTTCTGAGTCTTTTACTTGTTTAATTATCTTAATTCGATTATTTGATCCGATTAAACCAATATCTTCGTATGAAAGTGTTAGAAACACTAGGACAATTCAAGATCATCGATTCAATAATTATAATTATCAAGTACTGCTTGAACTAAGACTGACAACCTTAGCCAAGTATTAGTATAGATAGGAAGCTTTCAAAATACACGTCTACAAATCTGTTTTTGGTGTTTGTTAATTCGAATTACTTTTAAAGCAGTACGAGTTGCACTTTCATGCATAATTAGAACCCAATGCTTAGAATGAGCATACTATCACCAGCTCTCATCATATATTGTTGAGTCAAGCATTGTTAAATTTGTTTTCTGAATTTATATATAGATATTTAGTTAAAGCTAATTAAGTCCCTAGAGATCCACACTCGAGGTCATCTTACCTCTGCACTACGTGTTTTGTGTAGTTGTGAGTTGCCCTTTGGCTTTCAAACAAATTTATTTGATTGTCCGAGTGTGACAATCTCGTTCATCAAATTGCCGTCGTTGTCGGGGACTATAACTCCTTTTTACTCTTTAACTTATTTATATTTTCAGCATTCAATTTCCAGGATAAGTGATCTTAGTTGTCTAGTTTAGAAGTTGAATTCCAAATTTTGGTCAGAACTAACAGGACTGATTTTTGGTTGTGAGTTACCCCTGTCACAGATATCCAGGTATGACGTCCATGAGGGCTCGCATGATGCCCCAATTTTCGCAGGTTAAGAGAGGATCAGCTATATACCTGGAGGATGAGTTAACTGGGTATGAGGTGACAAGTTCCGTGGTAAGGAACATACCAAGGTTTGAGGAAGGAGTAGGGATGAATCCATTGAGTTTTATTCGATCATATGAGGAGGAAATAGCCTGATTTCCGGCGAAGGGGTTTACAAAGGACCAAGTATGCAGGAAATTATTTTCTTTCTCCTTGGGATATGAGCCAAGGCTTTGGATGGCAAGGTTAGCACCAAGATCACTGAAGACTTGGGACCAAGTAGTGGAGGAGTTCTTGGCGCGATTTATGCCTTACCAAGAGACAATGGCCTTGCGAGGAAGGATTGAACACTTCAAGCAAGGAGAAGATGAGCGGTTTTGTGACACCTATGATCGGTTTGAAAAGTATAAACGAGAGTGCCCCCATCACCGTTTCAACGATGGGGAGTTGATTTGGCATTTTGTTGGTGGGTTACGTGATGAGGTTAGGCTTAGAGTGGATGGGTTGTGCGGAGGATTGGAAGAATGTACAATTGAAGAGGCAGAAAAGGTCTTCCGTAAGTACGCCAGAGGATCCGCGCAATCTGAGAGACTAACACCAAGTCACATCACCAGTGAGAGACTAGACCGAGGTGTAGCTGAGAGCTTATCTGAGGAGTTTGGAGAAGAAGATATTAGTGAGGAGGATTAACTTGCAATTTATGCAGGAATTAAAGCCACTGAGAGTGTATTTGAAATCGCACATGCAAGACAAGTTGAACAGAACCTTCGTATAGCACAGGTTTTTGAGGGTGTAGCAGTAACTAAGCGACTAATGGAGGAAGTCAGTTTGCTAAAGTGTGAAAAGGTAGAAGAAATTCATGCACAAGAGTTCGGAGGCCAAAACACAGGGGACGCCCCACTGGACGTGAGGGGCGGTCCGCCTGGTGTGGGGGGCGGTGCGCCCCCCAGCAGTAGAAAGGCGACCACCCTCTGTCCACCCCAGGCGCACCGCCTCGTGTGGGGGGCGGTGCGCCCCACAACACCAGAGAGCTGGGGACGCCCCTGCCACTCCCAGGCGCACCGCCTGAGGTGGTGGGCGGTCCGCCCCACAGCTCCAGGGAGCTGGACGACTCCAGCTCCTCGATTTCGCCCGTCGTCGACAACCTTCATGATGCGGAGCACATCTCAGCGGTTACCGCCGAGATCCCGTAGTGGAAAGGTAACTAAAATCCCTAATTTTGTATGTCCTATACATGTTAAATCTACTGTGACTAACAATGCAGGGATAAGCAAGGAGAATGAAGTTGGTGAGGGCTCAACAGATCCTCAAGTGCAGGCCGATGCACCCCGCACATCTGAAGACGGCGACAACGATGGGGAGAAGGGGGACACACCAAATATTGAGTAGGGACTTCATAAGTCTCCCAACCCTTATGTGCCCCCGAAACCTCACATGCCATTCCCTGGTAGGATCAAGCCATCCAAGAAATATATATAGGAGTCACCGCTATTCAAGCGCCTCTCTAAAGTCGAAGTTAATGTTCCTCTATTGAAGCTAATCCATAATGTTCCTGCCTATACGAAGTTCTTTCGGGAGGTGAAGAGCAACAAAAGGATTGCACTAGGGGGAGACGTGACCGGGATGGAAACAGTGAATTCTATAGCGGGGCTTCCTGCGAAGCAAAGAGACCCAGGGAGCTTCATCATAGATATTACCATGGGAAATGGACGGTCCACCAAGGCTATGCTCGACTTAGGAGTTAGCATCAACCTGATGCCCTACTCAGTATACAAAGCCCTAGACCTTGGAGAAATGCAGCCAACCAAGATGGTTGTACAGATGGCGGACCAAAGCGTGAAACGTCTTGTGGGAATAATTGAGGATATCCTCGTGAAGGTAGACAAATTGATAATTCCTGCAGATTTTGTAGTGATGAAGTTAGCCGAGGAAGGAAAGAGCCATGTTCGCGAACACGTGGTGCTGCTTGAAAGACCATTCATGGCCACTACCAATACATGCCTTGAACTACAAGGCAAGAAAATCACCATGGAGATAATGGGTGAGAAAATTCAATTGGTAGGATGTAGTATAGTCGATAAAGAAGTTATAGAAGAATTGAAGTTTATTGATAACTATGATTCTGTGATTTCTGAATTTCACCATTGCCATGATAATATTGAACCTCTTGAAGAGGCACTAACCATGCAGGTAGAGACGTGTTACATGTCTGAGGAAGCAAGGGAACTAGTCGAGAGAATGGATAGCACACCCGAAATCTCATTCGGAGAGAGGTGCTTGAACCCATAGAGGAAGAAGAGGGAGATAACCGACTTCCAGAAGAGCCTAGCTTAGAACTAAAACCCCTTCCTGGGCACCTTAAGTATGTGTAATTAGGGGAAAATGAGAAAAGATCTCTTCACACCTATCTAGCATAAAAGAGGGTAGGCTTGTCCAAGTCCTGAAGGAAAATTCTGCAGCCATAGGATTGGGAATTAGTGATATAAAGGGGATAAGCCCTACACGGTGTGTGCACAATATCACTCTAGAACAAGATGCCAAACCCGTTAGGCAACCTCAGCGTAGGATAAACCCAGCCATGCAAGAAGTACTGAAGAAGGAGGTGATTAAGTTGCTAGATGCCGATATGATCTACCCCATTCCTGATAGTAGGTGGGTAAGCCCCGTACATGTTGTACCTAAGAAATCTGGGATTACAGTAGAGGAGAATGAGAAGGGAGAGCTAGTGCCAGTTAGGAAAACAACAGGTTGGCGGATGTGCATTGACTATAGGAGATTAAATGCCGCCACAAATAAAGACCACTTTCCTCTCCCATTTATCGATGACATGTTGAACCGCCTCGCGGGGTGGAAATTTTATTGTTTCCTTGATGGCTTGTCAGGTTTCTATCAAATTCCGATTGCACCAGAAGACCAGGAGAAGACGACATTCACTTGCCCTTTCGGAATGTTTGCTTACAGGAGAATGCCATTTGGGCTATGTAACGCCCCCGCCACTTTTCAAAGGTGCATGCTTTCTGTTTTTTCTGATATGGTGACTAAGTTTGTTGAGGTTTTCATGGATGATTTTTCCCTTTTTGGTGATTTGTTTGATGAATGCTTGAATAGATTAGATCTTGTTCTGAAAAGGTGTATCGAATGCAATTTAACTCTAAGTTCGGTGAAAAGTCATTACATGGTTAGGGAAGGCATTGTTCTAGGACATGTGGTCTCCGATAGGGGGATCGAAGTTGATAAGGCAAAGATAGAAATAATTGAGAAGCTTCCCCCACTCACTTGTGTCAAAGAACTTCAGTCATTTCTTGGTCATGTAGGATTCCATAGGAGATTTATCAAAGGCTTTTTGAAAATTGCAAAACCCTTAAGCAACTTGCTTGCAAAAGATGTGAGTTTTGATTTTTCTGAAGATTGCTTAGAAGCCTTTAACACACTTAAGGCAAGATTAATTGATGCTCCTATAGTTGTGCCACCTGATTGGAAATTTTCTTTCGAGATAATGTGTGATGCCTCAAATTTTGCTATGGGGGTTGTTTTATGCCAAAAGGTGGATAAGCAGTATCGTGTGATTTACTATGTTAGTAAGACCCTAGACTCAGCTCAAAATAACTATACAACTACTGAAAAAGAATTTTTAGTTGTTGTTTTTGCTTTACAGATGTTTAGGTCTTATTTGTTAGGACACCCTATGAATGTCCATACTGATCATACTGCTTTAAGACATTTAATAGCTAAACAAGATTCTAAGCCAAGATTAATCTGTTGGGTCTTATTGTTACAAGACTTTGATTTGACCATAGTGGATAGGGCCGGTAAGGAAAATTGCGTAGCTGATCACTTGTCTAAAATCCCAAATATCCCTGTAGATGCAATTCCTGTTAATGAGGACCTTCCCGATGAACACTTGATGAGAGTAGATGAAGAGCCATGGTATGCTGATATTGTGAATTATTTTGTTACGGGTATTTGCCCAACTAATTTCTCAGCCTCCGATAGGAGAGCACTTTCAAAGCAGTGCAGGTTTTAAATATGGGATGATCCGAACCTTCTTAGAGAAGGGGCTGATGGAATCTTGAGGAGATGTGTTCCACAAGGAGAACAACGAAGTGTACTGAGTCATTGCCATGAGCTTCAGTGCGGCGGACACTACAGTGGGGCTAAAACAGCATGTAAGGTGTTACAAGCAGGATTTTTCTAGCCATCCTTGCACCGAGATGCGAGGGAATTTGTGAAGAATTGTGACCCATGTCAGCGAGGGGGCAATATTGGCAAGAAGGAAGAAATGCCCCAGCAGGGGAATCTAGTAGTAGAACCTTTTGATGTATGGGGAATTGATTTCATGGGACCATTCCCATCAAGCTCGGGATATGAGTACATTCTAGTCGCGGTATACTACGTAACTAAGTGGGTGGAGGCAATCCCCACTAGGAAGAATGATGCTTCGGTAGTCTTGAAATTCTTGAAGGATGTGATTTTCACCCAGTTTGGAGTTCCTAGAACAATTATCAGTGATGGAGGTTCTCACTTCGTCAACCGTTCCTTTGCCTCACTTATGAAGAAATACAGCGTTACCCATATTGTTGCTACACCATATCATCCACAGACTTATGGGCAAGTAGAGGTTAGCAACCGTCAAATTAAAAAGATCCTTGAGCGTGTGGTGAAGCCTAGCAGGAAAGATTGGGCTGGAAAACTGAATGATGCGCTTTGGGCGTATAGAACCAGCTACAAAACAATAATCGGCACCACTCCGTACAGACTAGTGTTTGGGAAAGCATGCCACCTTCCGGTTGAGCTGGAACACAGAGCTTATTGGGCAATAAAGGAGCTAAACCTTGATATGGGAAAAGCTGGGGAAGAAAGGTTGATGCAACTCGACGAGCTTGATGAACTACGCCTTGGTGCCTATGACAACTCCAAGCTTTACAAGGAACGCACAAAAAAATATCACGACCGTGGCATTGTGCAGAAAGAGTTGATCCGTGGTCAGAAAGCCTTAGTGTTCAACTCCAGACTTCGCTTATTTCCAGGGAAGCTCCGTACTCGATGGGATGGACCATACGAGATTGTCCAAGTTGCTCCCCATGGAGCTGTAGAACTTTTGGACCCGAAGACTGGCGACACCTTCAAGGTGAATGGGCAACGTGTGAAACCATACTTCGAGCTTCCCAGTGATCAAGTGGAGGTTCATCATCTAGACCTCAACACTCCCACCTTCACATGACAGTATGTAGCTTGTAGTTTTTCCTTTTTTGAGTCTTTAGTTGTTTTTCCCTTTGTGTTAGAGTATGTTTTTGGTGATAAGATAGGTAAAAAGTTGATATTTTTTGTATTCGGGGATGATTAACTCGGAGCCAAGGTTCTGCTGTGTAAGAAAATACGGTCAGAGTTACCCCTAGGGTACGCAGCGGAATTTCAAAACTTTTCTTAACATACAGGTTAATTGATTATGTATATGTCGTATATATGTAAACACGTCAATTAGAAGACTAACCTTACTTCCAAAGCAGCTTCCAAGTCTTCGTAATAATCCGATGTATCTTCTCCTTCGTCGAAGCCGAAGATATCTGCAATACTCGGATTATCTGCAAGAATATGAGAGTTAGTTTCCAGCTCCTAGAACCTCAACCTTGGTATCCACGGATGAACAGCCTATCGGAAGAATGCTAGGATATTCTTTGTGCGACCAAGAAGATGGGGCGGCAGTTTTCCTCCTGTGAGGGTGGCGCGCGCGTGGGGCTATATAGAGGTAGGGGAGAGCTTTTTATTTTCTATAAGAAAACTGGGTATTGAACTGTGTGTAAAACTATGAAAGTATATTCAAAAGCACTCTAATAGTCTACTATATATAGTAGTCAATAGAAGCCTAAAGCATAAGCAATTAGACTTCGTAAAGGAATAAGAATCTAATTCTTATCGCACTAGGAAACCAATTTCAAGTCTAGATTCATTCCCAATCAAATTAAAACTCAATCAGGAAAACCTAACTTATCCCTTGGACTTCTAATAGAGGAAAGAGTCGAACTCCTTCCCCTACTCTTGCTCGGGCGCGCGGGCCTTCCTAAGGGAGATAGGTGGGTCCCAATTTTGGGACCCACTTATAGTTCTAAGGCAATTCAAACTCCAAGTAGATTTTGCCCATGTGCATCTGTTAATTCTAAATTAACATATCATTTCAAATCAAACCTCTATTATATTTCTAAAATATAATCTTTAATTGTATTTACATAAAATACAATTAATTAGCCAATTCAATTAATAATTCCAAATCATTAATTGAGCCACTAAATATTATAATTAATTCCAAATCAATTATAATCCATCAATCACAATTAATTCCAAATCAATTGTGATTCCATCTTCAAGGATATTCTGATAAGCTGAATCACCACATAGTGTGACCCATAGGGCCTCATTGTATTAAGCAAGTCCTAGACTAGGCAAAATGAAATTCCTAGACGGTTCCATTTGCAATATTAATACATGAGGACGTTTGAGAGGTTTCTCAAAGCAAACCCTTCGGTTGCGAAGTCTGTTGCGCTCAACGCGACGATGGTAACGTCCCTTCATCTGACTGACTCGAATGCATCTAGGATCGATGATGTGTCTATCCCAATAATACATCCACGGGCGTCTCAGGGAGTTGTTTGGTTACTAAGATATACTTATGAACATCATAATATATCGATGCACTGGCCAGTGACTTTACCAACACAACTATGAAGACTATGAGCAGTACTCTCTTGTGCTACACATGAGAGATGAGTCCTTCACAGAAACACTTATCATCCCCATTTGTATGTAGCCATAATCCTGAATCGTGTCTTAGGTCAACTGCTTATTCAGAGCTGACATCGACGGGTCCATCAAGGATATGGGGCAACAAATGTGATGATAAAGTCTTGTAAGTCCAAAGGACGACTGGCATCACTTCGACAACTTACCGGTTCTCATAGACACTTCGGTGTAGAGTATACATCGATGGGAGTGTCCGGTGGGTACTTCCATTGTTCGGTAATCTCCATCGAACAAGTATGCGCAGTTATGGGAACGTTTCTTAATTGTCCAACAATCCGTTCCGTGGCCGTGGGATCGGCTCACACTTGATCCAACAAGTATAACCTCCACGCATACTAGTCTCATCTGGTTCATTCAGACCCCTACATCTGAGATGAACCTCGACTAGGGAGAGTTTGGGATAGATGATAACTCACATAGCTCCCACTATCTGTGTGATCGGTCATCTGTCCGAGGGGACATGTTTAATATCAATACAGACAGAAATAGAGATATGACATGTTGCATGCCTGGTGTAATATAAATATGAAGGCGATACTCAATAGTAATACAACAAACATATATTATATTACGTTGACCTGTGTAATAGTACATATATGCCCTCTATAAGGGCTGCATGCCCTTAATAAGGAGTGTCTCTAGGACATATACACTATCATGCCGCTCCCAGGCGGACCGCCCCTCACCCGGGGCAGTGCGTCCGGGAGAGGCAGAGGCCTGGGCCCCTTGGCAACCCAGGCGGACCGCCCCTCACATGGGGCGGTGCGCCTGAGGGCTCCAGTGATTCGGGTGTCCAGATTTGATCCCGGACACCACGAATCACCCCCGTATGCAACCTTATTGACCTTTTTACCCTTTTTATCATCCGTTTTGGTTTCTCACGAGTTTCATTGAGTAATACAGGTTACAGGTACTCTTCCAGCTCTCACCCAATATCCACTTTCGGCATTTGGAACGTACGACGAAGTTCAGGTTTGGGGGGGGGGGGTTATCTCTTGGTATTTCCAATGACTTATATTTCTCATTTCAACTCGTTTTTCTTAGGATTTAGTTTGTTCGTATGCATTCATCCTTAGTCTAGTTTTGCATGATGTTGTGTGGAGTTTATTGCCAAATTTTTTGAACTTTTTTATTATATAGACTAAGTATTTGTGACCATTGCTCATACATTGCATCTCTATGGAATAGTTTGAGGTTTGTCTCGCTTGGCTTGTCATATTTGTATGTGCACTAGTTAAACTTGGTAGTCTCGACATCACTATGTGATGTTTTCTCTACTGCGGTTCGCGAAGGCCTTATAGAATGTTACATGTTAGAATCTTTGGTTGTATCCTCGTGTAATTATGTACCTAAGAGGCAACAAGTCTTCACCTTGCTTTTTGAGATTGCTTAATGCCTAGGAAGGAGGTAGTGTGAGATATGTGTGATCCTTTGTTTGAAATCTATTCTAACGAATAGGTTTGGGGAGGGGGTTACTATCTTTATGACTTGTTTTTCGTCTTTGTGAGTCATGTTGAGTTTGTCCTAGTCCAAGGCTTGTTCTAGACCACCCTCATCCTGCCATTCAGGAAGTGGTGAAGAGTTTTTGCTTTAAGAGTCGGGTAGAATAGGGGAGTGTTGCCTTTTAGGGAACCCTCCTTCGTTTGATGAGAGCCAGTATTGGTTCGACCTCTCTTGAGGGAAAGTCTCACTTGGTGAACAGTAGTAAGCCCTCAGTTTCATAGGCACGGGGCAACCATTTGTATTTTAATATGCATCATTACGTCGTCATTGACTAGGTCCAAGTAGAGAATGTTACAGGAGACTCCCTTGTTTAAGAAAGTGCATATGTGAATGTGTATAGGTTCAATCGAGACATTGCTCAACCTACTTCCGTGTTATGATTTGTATGGTCTTTGTTCATAAGCATTTGCTAGATACAATCAATTAGTTCTTCTTGTTTGGCATGAGACTCCTCTTTGTGTTGCATGTAGGTTGCATAGAGTCTAGCTAGTTGCTTGAGGACAAGCAAAGGTTCGGTTTGGGGAGTTTGATGACAGTGTTTTTTACACTATCATTGGTCTTTTTCACCAATTTAGCTATCCTCTTGCATGCATTTTAGTGAATTTTGTTAGAATAGTGTCACGTTTCCATTTTCTTTGATATTTTCAGGATTTAGGTGAAAATCGCACTTTTGGATATGATTCATGGCGAAATATTGAAGTTTTGGTGCAACGAGATCACCCGTGGTGTGTCAAGGAGTACCGGGACATGTTTCCAGACCAAAAGACCAAGTTTCGAAGCTCAAAACTATGCCCAAGGCCAAAATCAAAGACCCGGAGGAAGAAAAGGCACGGGCAACTCTCTGCCCGTGCCAGGCGCACTGCCTGGTGCCAGGCGGTCCGCCTGGTGTTCGGCGGTCCGCCTGGGAGCGTCCGACAGATATATATATATATATATATATATATATATATATATATATATATATATATATATATATATATATATATATATATATATATTGTAAAGTTGCGAATTTTCACATCTTAGATCATTATTTTGCAGACTTAAACCCTAGAGCTTGTTTTGGGTATTTTTTTCTCTTAGAACTACATTATCTTAGCAATTTGGAGCACCAAGGTAGAGATTCAGATATCTTTTGATCTCACCTTGCTAGAAACTTGTGAGTTTAGCAATTCACTGGAGATTGACAACCCTCGGTGGTAACTTTGTATCTCACCTTTTTCAATACTCTATTTTTCAATACAATGATGTTTTCATATATGATTGCTTGTGTTGATTTAGATTTTGATATGAGTAGCTAAGTTTCTAGTTGGTGATTGTATGTAAATTCGTAGCTAGGGTTCATATTTTGCGTGATTGAGTTTCTGAGTCTTTTACTTGTTTAATTATCTTAATTCGATTCTTTGATCCGACTAAGCCAATATCTTCGTATGAAAGTGTTACAAATAGTCACATAGCCTTCCAGTTTTTCGCAAATAGATAAGTTTAGGGGTGAACACTCACCTTAAACCTTGCGAGTAAGAACCACAAAAAGGTACCGCGAATTACAAGCTAACGGACGGAGCACCTAAATAGAAAACGACTAGTTACTAGAAATCGAAACAAAACTCAAAATTGTAAAGTTAAAAGGTCGGAAGAGAAGTGATAAAGGTGGGGTTCGAACTCAAAACCGTAAGATTAGTCAGTTACCAACTAAGCTAGCAAGACAATCAGTTTTAAAACTCCAGGACGTAACCTATTTAAGTTAATTTTCAAAAGCTAACAACAATTGTAAATCAATAATCAAAAAGTTCAGAAGGTTTTACCGGTTTTCACAAAGCTACAAAAGTACCCTTTACGAATGTGAAATGACCAAAATACCCTTTAGTTCGAACTTTATAAAATAACTTTACATACTCGAAAATGAACAAACAGCCCATGGTTTTCAGAGAAATACAATATTACTCTTTTACCCTCAGTTTCAGAAATTACCAAAATGCCCTTGGATAAGTAAATTACAAAAAGGAAACATACTTTCAACGTACTTCAGTTCAATTCCCCAAAACTTACATAAACTTACAGCCTAGTCCAGAACAGTCATGAAATTACCATTTTACTCTCCATAACATAATTACAGAACATCCTTTAAGTTTCGGTAATCCCAAATTAAACCCACAAAGTTTCATAGATAACATAACAGTCCCCAGAAGAACAAACTATATCCTAATCAGTCCAAGTCTAAGTGAAATCACAGTTTTACCCCTCAAATCAAATTGCAAACCAGTCCTTTTCAGTTTCAGAAGGCACAAACAAGCCCCACCAGTTTCAAAAACAACAATTCAGTCCCACGAAACGAAGTCAGTCAACAAATGGTCCATAACACGGTCTAGGGTCAAAGGTTAGGGTCCCGATTTGGGCCAGAGACGAGCAGGGGTACTACGGTCAAACAGAATAATAAGCGAAACAAATGGTAAAGTCGAATCTTACCCTTGAACGGAGAGGGGAGTGATTGAAGCTGTGAAAATGAAAGCAATAATTACAATGGGGGTCTAAATTCAGGATTTGAAAACTGAATTAGAATGAGACGAAGGAAGGGGAGTATCTTACCCGAGAGTCAACGGAGACGGGCAGAGCAGAGATGAAATCGAGAAGAACAGAGCCGGCCGGAGAACGGATCGGAGGGGTGATGACGACGACGATTGATGGTGACCTGGGGTGGTCGCGAAAATGAGATCTAAGATCTCGAAACCCAACTGGAGATGATTCGCGGTGATGGTGATGGGATGATAATGATGATGGAGATCAGTTTGGTGATGATGATGATGATGATAAAGGATGAAGATGATGGCGTATGTATGTTGTTGTGATGATGAAGAAGAAAAACGAAGATGATGGTGATAGATCTTGAAAAACCGATGAAGAAGAACAAAAATGAGATCGATGGTGGCTTTAGGGGGGGGCGGGCAACAGGCGTAAGTGAGGAGTGGAGGGAAAAAAAAGAAAGTGAGATTTAGGTTTAGGGTTGAGATAAATGGGCCAGGATTGGGTTCAGATATTGGTCTTTGAGTTAAGTCAGTTTTTTTAAAAGCCCAATCGAAAGAAAGTCAAGAACGAACTCCAAAGCGTTAAAGAAACGAATTCTAATTCGTAATCAAATCGTAGATAAAGATCGAAGATAATAATATTAATTATTACTCAGAAATTAATTATAATTAATTAATTAATTAACACAAGATAATTAAAATAAATAACGAAAATACGGGTTATTACAGATTCAATAATTATAATTATCAAGTACTGCTTGAACTAAGACTAACAACCTTAGCCAAGTATTAGTATAGATAGGAAGCTTTCAAAATACACGTCTACAAATCTGTTTTTGATGTTTGTTAATTCGAATTACTTTTAAAGAAGTACGAGTTGCACTTTCATGCATAATTAAAACCCGATGCTTAGAATGAGCATACTATCACCAGCTCTCATCATATATTGTTGAGTCAAGCATTGTTAAATTTGTTTCTGAATTTATATATAGTTATTTAGTTAAAGCTAGTTAAGTCCCTAGAGATCGACACTCGAGGTCATCTTACCTCTGCACTACGTGTTTTGTGTAGTTGTGAGTTGCCCTTTGGCTTTCAAACAAATTTATTTGATTTGCTCGAATCTAACAATCTCGTTCATCAAACATGTTGCAATAAGGCCTAGCAACCTTCTTAGCCCGGTCAGCTTTCTCAACCCTATGCTTTTTTTATGCAGGGGCAGGAGCCGTATAGATGTCAGGACCAGGCCTTGTGGCTGGAAAAGAACGTCTCTCATTTGCAGGAGGGTTGTTCGATGGAGCACTTGATACAGTCTCGTTTAACTTGCTGCTTACATCTTCTTCTTCATCCATGAGGTTGTCATCATCCCAAGTTGGAACATAGTCTGCCTCTTCATTGTGCTTAACCGCCTCCTCAAACCCAACTGCAACCTCTCCAGTTGCATTATCAACACCAAACCAATATGCCCACAAGTCATAAAGGGAAAATGGCTTGTGTGGACACTTCACAGCTTCTTTGTATTCCTACTCAAGTAAGAAATGATTTACACAGTAAATAAAACAAAGATGAATATGATGTATGAAAAATATGGACTACTTTTGATGAACTGTTAACGATGCCCTTCACAAAAAATGCAACTTTTCTTTCTACAAATAATCTAGCAGATCCAAACTTCCTTTTCGTTCTTTTAAAATCATGTAAGAAAAATGTTACATTTATATATAGAATGTGGGATTTAAATGAAGTAAGGCCTGGATGATCAGAATGCAGAAATCTCCACGTTCGAAGTAAGGACTGGATGATCAGACCCTCTCCAAATTTCCATGTATTATATGCATGTTTTAGGATCCAAGTGCATGCAGCTTCCAAGTAATTTTCAAGAGACAAACCTCGACTTGCATCTATAATATGAAGAGGTGATCCAGAGAGGGGGATTTACTCAGGTCCCTGATACTGTTTACATCTTTTCTAAACACTTTTATTCAAATATTTGGTTCATATGGTGTATTACTAACTAAACATTTCATCAACTATATAAACTGCAACTACTTTTTACCTTCTCTTGCTGATGGATCATATAATTCCCCTGCTAAAAAGTCTGCAGGTGGAAATTTTTTCTTGTATCAATTATGAACATACTAACATCTTATAGGTCTTTAGGTCTTCAAGATATTCATGTTTCAACTTCTACTTGACTTTTTTTTCTAGCTACCGAGTTCTTAAGAACTAGTCTTGTGTCAATGGTAGGCTCTACAGACATTGATGCGAAACCAGGCAGTTCATCAGGAATGAGGAAGCACCTTGATGGTAATCCCAATGGCCACGAAAATAATAGGCAAAGTACAGGTGATACTTTACAAATAACTTGTTTGTTCTACCTAAAACATAGTCATATATATATACTTGTTTGTTCAGAGAACTATGCTAGTCCAAATAACTTAATCTATTGGAGAGTACCCTACTTAAAGTTATACACATAAATGGCTTCCTGTCTCTTTTCTTAAAACATAACTAATGAAATATGCATCCAGGATCCAAGAGGGTATTGTTAAATGGGTATTGTTTTGTTAAGCAGCAACACCGTGAAGAATCATAGTAATTCCAAAACAAATCACAACAACTAAGGGAAGATTAAACACTTTCAACCTCATGCGACGATATGTATGTTTATACAGTTGGAAGTAATGTAAAGAAAAACTAACCGCGCAATGCCTTACCCACTGATCATCCTCATGCACCTCTAGCCTGAGAACTCCTTCATCATCCATCTTAAAATTCCCACCACTCAAATCAATAATTTTCTTCACCTCAACATACTGCCTCTTCCAATACTTGAGCTTCTATTCAATCTGAGATTGAACCACCATGCAGCCAGGAATCCTTGCACGCATCATCTGTGCAATAGCTGTGTGGACATTAGTCATTTGGTTTGTGTCGTCACACATACCAAGGTTCATTACTTCCCTCATATAATCGCATAGAGTTGCGGTTGCCTCCTCAGTCCTTGTGTACCTAGGTGGTTTAGGTGGTGCAAGGGAGCTTGGATCAAGAGATCCTTGTGTTTGGGATGTGGTTTGATGCAGAACATTGAATGTTGCAGGGGTATGCAGCGGTGGCAGATTTGTCGCGGTGCCAGAAGTTGTGCCGCTAACCTAACTTGAACCTAGTCTTGCCGTTGGAACAAACTGTCTCAGAAGCTGGGCCTGAGTTGGAGTGCGAGCAGCCTTATTTCCAGACGGTATCAACCTTTCATCTGGAGAAAATTAAAATGAAATTGTTAATGGTCTACAAACCAATAATCAACCATGTACATAATTCAAAACGTATTGGAAAGCTAGTGGATAAATCTCATATTGCATAGACAAAATGTATGGGTAAGGACGTGTAATAATTGTCAAAGTTAACAATTCTTTCAGTTGCAGTCAAAGCACAAAGTACTAAATAGTTAACAAAACTAGATTACGCCAGGTACAATACATGAACTCTTAAATGTTTCTAAAATATTTTATATTTAAAATCACTAGCATTCGATGAGACTACTTGTACTTGACTTCAGAGGAAATAATTCATAGCAATGTTGTTTTCTAAACAGAACATGGAAATATGCATGCAAGTTTGTGGCAGGCCCTAATTCATGGCTGCCCCCCATGGACACCTAGCCAATCATCGTACAGTTGTTGAGCCAAATTATCATCGTAATTATCCCATTCAGGTGAAGGACGAAGGACTTGAACATAGTCAACCAGAGGCTCATCTTCCAACGGGTCGTCCGTGTCTCCTCCAGTGGATCATCCTCCATAGGATCATGGGACATGTTCTGTCGTATAAAGTTCTGAAGCAGACAACATGAAAGTATCACTTTACTTTGCGTGTCAACCGGATACTTTGACTGCTCATCTATTGACACCCACCACTTTTTCAGCAGACCAAAACACCTCTCAATAACATTACAAGCCTTAGAGTGAATCATGTTGATGTACTCTTTCCTATTCTGAGGTGCATCTGTCCCATATCCCCACTGTTGCAAGTGGTATCTTGTTCGCGTGTAAGGTGTGATGAATCCCTGACCATGTGTGTACCCGTTGTCACACAAATAGTAGTGGCCTGTCATGTACCAAAGGATGTTAGAAAAAATGGCATTGCAACAGAAAATACCTTCACATTCCCTGACTCAAAATAGAGAAAACCTAACTCAATTAAAAGGAAACGGAGCTCCCCATAGTTATCAATAATAATGCAATTGCAAATACTGTCAGCAATAATTTTGTTCTTCTTTATTGTTTTCGAAAAAAAAATATAAAAACATTATGACAGATTGTGATTTATAGTTTTGCAATGGGATTATATTTTGCCGCTTTCCATTGAGATGAAAATAATGACAGCAGCAGGAAAAACCAAGTAAAGAACAACTGAAAATTAATAGACTAATGCAGGAAAAACCAAGTAAACAGCAGCAGGAAAAATGCAGTAAATCTTCTAGTTTTAATAGATCAGAAAAGTCAGTACCACATATATCTCACTCACAACCGAAAATATAATATAATTCAACAAGCTATATTACTTCTGGGGTATACATGAAAATTAAGAAACTAAACTCTCCATTGTTTCTTTTCCAATTTCCAGATAACACATATATATAGTCTGATCTCTTCATTAACTTGAATATGACTTCTTCAGAAAGTAATTACCAATTACTACAATATTTAATTAACTTTCCAAAACATGGTTCATCTTTTAATAAGTAAACCAACACATGTATGTAGTAGTAGTATATTTTCGACATACAAACCAAGATAACACCAGATTTCTAACCGTTCATGCACTCTTATTAAAATGAATCCATACAACAGCGATACCTACAACATATTATCAACAAGCAGGGATGTATACCTTCGGGGACACGCAAGCCATCACGACGAGCAAGGGCATTCCGGAGGACCCTGCTATCAGCGGCAGATCCTTCCCAACCAGATAACACATATGTGAACTCCATGTTCCAGTTGCATGCAGCAAGTACATTCATTGTGACAATACCCTTATGCCCATGGTACGGTGTTTGTCTGTCTTTAGGCACAAGGACTCGGATGTGAGTCCCATCAAGGGCACCTAGACATCCCTGCATAAATATTATAAGTTTAAGTTAGCAATATATTCTAGTACTTCTCCTATAACAGATAGACTTGAAGGGAAGTAACTTTACTCAAAAAGGTGGAGTATTGCAATAACAAACCTGGAAAGGTTGCCACCGCTCGGGGGCATTTTCAGGAGTTACTGGAATCTGCTTCGCCAACAGCTCCTTGTGCAAGGACAAAACTGCCCGCAACACCTTATGAAAGTACTTGCTTATGGTCTCACTAGAACGAATGAAGTCGAAATGGATTATTCTCCCTTTTTTGTTGTGTGCAAGGATGGACAAAAAGATCCCAAATTGTTCCATCACCAAAACATATTGTCCATCCCTTAAACCTGCCTGCCTATGCAACTTCTCACACAACTTATGAAAACATTCTCGGTCCATCCGCAGATTTTCTATACAAGCTTTGTCGTCATCCACAAAGAGCCGGAAGTTCCTATCAAGCTGAACATAAAGACGGAAACGCATATTGTACGGGAGTGGGTTTTCATGCTCCATCAGCCTAGTCTTGAAACCCTTCATGTTAACCTGAGATGCTAGAATCCCAATACCCATGAACAATTCCAAGTTCATTTTGTTATACTTAATCAAGAGCCACAACATTTGTCTCCGCCACTGTTCCATCTATGTGCACAACTAGGACTACAAAGTTAACATAATCCTAACCACGACATGAAACACAACTTTTTAACTAAAATAGTTCCACAATTTCGATGCCATAACTATGCATACACAATCCATTCATGTTCAAATGAAAATGAAATTATCAAATTGATTTCACTTTCTTTAGTACTTCACATTATCCAAGTTTCATACACGGTACAGTAATTTTCAAGGCATACAGAGTCATTTGCACACTCTCATAGTACATATAGTTGCATACAAACTCCATTACTTTCCAAGGCATACAGAGTACTTAACTTAAATTTCATGAATGTGTCATGTAGGAGCAAAACAATTCAACAATTTTAAATTTTCCTTGTGGTATATAATGTGTAAACAAGTAGCATTAACTGAAGAATATAATTAGTAAGACTGTACACCAGTATGTTACAATTCTTTCAAAGCCAATTACCTTCACAAATTCGAGCAGAGAAGCACCACAGATCCACCAGAAAACTTCAAACCTAGCCAGAAAAGTAACAAACAAAACGAACAAGGAGGTTAGTAAACATCAGAAAAGGCAAATTCTGCCTCCAACATCAGCCGATCTGGGTCTGGAGCAAAGAATTTTGGAAGAAAAATTGAAATCGGAAATTTTGTGCAGCTGAATTTTTTCAAAGTACCTGTAAGCGGGAATTGCTTAGAACCCTAACTTGTGAAGATTGGGGGCTGCAAATTCATTATATATGGCCATGGGAGGGTATTACAGTCTTTGTTGAGCAAGGAAGGACGATTGCACATGGTGGGGTAGCAGCGGTGACATCACCCTCCGTCACAGATAATAGCCATTATCGGCCAGAAACGAGGGAGAAAGAGAACGTCGAGATAAATTATCTCCTCTGCCAGCGCAACAAGCCCAGCCAATCACAGCCCTGCCCGTCCAAATTATCACGGGCACCACCTTCTCTTTATCTCCTCATTATCCGACGACCAAACGAAATTTCCGTATTCCTGAATAGTAATTATCCCCCATTATCTTACAAACCAAACGCGTCCTTAATGGGCAATTTACATCTACACCCCCTCTTAAGTTTTTTTATTACAGATCTATCCCTCTTAGTTTCACAATTACATGTAGTTCCATGTCAGACAAAAACAATTACATCTAACCCACGAATTTGACTTTTGGCGAATTAATAGCTGGAAGTTACGATTTTACCCTCTACGAATCTCAGATTTTATGGAGTTCCAAACACCTTAAATTTTCATTTTTTACACATTTGCCTCTAAGATATTTTACTTTACAAAATTACCTCTAAAATATTTTAAATTAACCCACATAAATTATATAAATTTCAAAATGAATTAATAATTATTGTAAAAGAAGACCCAATCAAGATTTTATTTCAAAACAACCACAAAAATAAAAATAAAAAAATAGTTTAAAAATAAAAATGAAAAAATCTTGTCAGAGCTTTTGCAGCCCCGGCGAATTCAACGCTGCAACATCTGATCGAATTTTATTTCTAATATGATAGGGGAGTCCAAGACGAATTCTGATAGTGTATATGTCCTAGAGACAGTCCTTACTAAGGGCATGGTGCCCTTATAGAGGACATATATGTACTATTACACAGGTCAACGTAATATAATATATGTTTGTTTCATTTTACTGTTGAGTATCGCTTTCATATTTATATTACACCAGGCTGCAGCATGTCATATCTTTATTGTTGTCTGTATTGATATTGAACATGTCCACTCGGATAGATGACCGATCACACAGTTAGTGGGAGCTATGTGAGTTATCATCTATCCCAAACTCTCCCTAGTCGTGGTACATCTCGGATGTGGGGGTCTGAATGAACATGACAAGACTAGTATGCGTGGAGGTTATACTTGTTGGAGCAAGTGTGAGCCGATCCCATGGCCACGGAACGGATTGTTGGACAATCAAGGAACGTTCCCATAGCTGCGCATAGTTGTTCGAAGAAGCTTTATCGAACAATGGAAGTACCCACCGGACACTCCCATCGATGTATACTCTACACCGACGTGTCTATGGGAATCGGTGAGTTGTCGAAGTGATGCCATTCGTCCTTTGCACTTACAGGACTTTATAATCACATTTGTTGCCCCATATCCTTGGTGGACCCGTCGATGTCAGCTCTGAATAAGCAGCTGACCTAAGACACGATCCATGATTATGGCTAAATACAAATGGGGGTGATAAGTGATTCTGTGAAGGATTCATCTCTCAAGTGTAGCACAGGAGAGCACTGCTCGTAGTCTGCATAGTTGTGTTGGTAAAGTCACTAGCCAGTGCAAATGATATATTATGATGGTCATAAGTATATATTAACCAAACAACTCCCTGAGACGCCCGTGGATGTATTATTGGGATAGACACTTCATCGATCCTAGATACATCCGAGCAAGTCAGATGAAGAGACGTTACCATCGCCGCGTTGAGCGCAACAGGCTTCGCAACGAAAGGGTTAGCTTTGAGAAACCTCTCAAACGTCCTCACGTATTAATATTGCAAATTGAACCGTCTAGGAATCCATGTTGCCTAGTCTAGGACTTGCTTAATACGATGAGGCCCTATGGGTCACACTATGCGGTGATTCAGCCTATCAGGATATCCTTGAAGATGGAATCGCAATTAATTTGGAATTAATTGTGATTGATGGATTATAATTGATTTGGAATTAATTATAATAATTGGTGGCTGAATTAATGATTTGGAATTATTAATTGAATTGGCTAATTAATTGTATTTTATGTAAATACAATTAAAGATTATATTTTGAAAATATAATGGAGGTTTGATTGTAAAGGATATGTTAATTTAGAATTAACATATGCACTTGGGCGAAATCTACTTGGAGTTGGATTGTCTTAGAAATATAAGTGGGTCCCAAAAGTGGGACCCACCTCCCGTAGGACAGGCGCGCGCGCGCGCGTGGCTGAGTAGGGGAAGGAGTCTGACTCCTTCCTCTATTAGAAGTCCAAGGGATAAGTTAGATTTTCCTGATTGAGTTTTAATTTGATTGGGAATGAATCTAGACTTGATATTGGTTTCCTTGTGCGATAAGAATTAGATTCTTATTCATTTACGAAGTCTAATTGCTTATGCTTTAGGCTTCTATAGACTACTATATATAGTAGACTATTAGAGAGAGTTTTACACACGATTTGAAACACAGTTTTGAACACGAGTTTCAGACACAGTTATTCTACCCAGTTTTCTTAGAGAAAATAAAACTCTCCCCTCCTCCCTTAGCCTCACGCGCGCGCACACCGCCACCGGAGGGAATTGCCGCCCCGTCTTCTTGGTCACACAAAGAATATCCTAGCATTCTTCCGATAGGCTGTTCATCCGTGGATACCAAGGTTGAGGTTCTAGGAGCTGGAAACTAACTCTTATTGTCTTGCAGATATACAGAGTATTGTAGATATCTTCGACTTCGACGAAGGAGAAGATACACCGGAATATTACGAAGACTTGGAAGCTGCTTTGGAAGTAAGGTTAGTCTTCTAATTGACGTGTTTATATATATACGACATACGCATAATCAATTAACCAGTATGTTAAGAAATTTTTTTAAAACTCCGCTGCGTACCCTAGGGGTAACTCTGACCATATTTTCTTACAAATTCAACGCCGCAAGAATCGTTCAATTTGGTTGAAACAAGAAGTCCCGCGAAGCTTTCGAATACCTTGAAGTCATTAATGGCGGATCTGCGAATAAGCGATGGTTCGAGGCAAGGTGGTATGCGTTTCGAAGAGGACGTCGCCACGAATCCAACGGTGCAAGAATCACTCGATTTTGTGAGTTGTGTCGATCTTCCGAAGTTCAGTCCGGAGCTTTTGGCCGAGAAACGAAGTTGTGTCTTCTTATTAATTTACCCTTCCTTTTCTAAATGTAATTCTCACAAAACAGAGAAAGTAATGAAATTTGCCTCAGTCCTCTTCCCGAAGATCACAACAGAGATGTACCGTAGAAGCTTACGAAGAAGAAGATGAATAAAGAAAAAAATAAAAAATAAAAAAATAAAAGAAAAGGATTAAAAGAAAAGGAAAAGGAATTTTTTTTTAAAAAAAAAGTAATAAATCCCTATTTTGACATTAAGGCCTTGTTTGGCCGGAGTTATTTGAAAATTGAATAACGATGAGGTCAAAGTTTTTCCGGACAAAGAGGCTAAATGTAATTGTTGAACTAACGAGAGGGCAATTCTGTATTTCAAGCTCGTAACAAGGTAGGTAGATGTAATTTTCCCTTTATTACTCCTGTTAAATGTATTAAATACAACTATGGTCACTATCTTATTTTCAATAATAAATAAATGAAAGCAAATGTTAAATGTTGGAAAATTAATTTTTTAATTATCAGAAATTATTTGTAAATTATAAAAAATCTTTGAATTTTCATAATTTTAAAAATTAGCCCTGAACTTTTAAAATCACCATAAAACTCCTATTTAAATAACTCAATGTCCTTATCTATTTTCTTATTGAGTTTTTCATTAATTTAATTTAAAAAATGCAAGATATCCGACTCCAATCGAGATTAGTTCATTTCAAATTTTTTCAATAAATATAAATCTCCCTCAAAGTCGAATCAGATGCCACCCATTATTAAGCTGAATAATCAATAATCATAACGAAACACACACACACATTATATATATATATATATATATATATATATATATATATATATATATATATATATATATATATATATTAGAAATAACGTCGCACACTACGTGTGCGAAGCGTTTTCCTTATGATATATAATATTACTAACTGAACATCGGTATATATAGAGAACGAAACGAAAAATATTGTCAGATGATGCATACATTACTCATTATTTGTTGTGCCTTACACACCGTCTTCGTGTTGATTTCGTAGGATCTCTTTGTAGACGATATTCCTCGTCTTGTCGTGCTATTCGGAGTCTGCTGGTGGTTTTATTAATACCTTCATTGAAGTTGCCTTGCGTGCTCTTGACAAAGCCACATATAACTGTCCATGCGAAAAAATTGGTTGTGGCAAATATATCCCTACCTTGTTCGGTGTCTCTCCTTGTGCCTTGTTATCGTCATTGCAAAGCATAATTTGATTGGGAACTGCTTCCTCTTGAACGGTATTGGACACTTTGGATTTTCATTTGATTCGAGGGTTATTCTCGGAATGATGACATACTTCCCTCTATGTTCTCCGGATTCTATAGTCGCTCCAATGATGTGCTGGCCAAGAACTTTGACTATTATCCTTGTCCCGTTGCACATGCCTTCTACAACGTTTAGATTCCTCATCAACATTATGGGACAGTACATTTTCAGTCTTATGATATGCTGCGGGAAACCGGGTATGTCGGTATCGTTAAGGAAATATTCGGACTGAGATTGTTGTGTAGGGTCCTGGGTTTGGTCAGTGATACCTGATGATGGCAAATTCCGTTCAAGGAACTTACCTCACCACCTCTCAACCAAGATGACACTTAGGTTGAGTATATTTATTGTAGAAGTCCAGTACCTATAGTGAAACGGGGTGTTAGAGGGGAGGGGCCGGCGCGGCGGTCTGCCTTAGTCAGGCCGCGCCCGAGTTAACGTAATGGGACATGAGATAATTATGGGTGCATGGGGAAGAAGAGAGAAATTAACCTTGTGAATGTGATGGATAAGGGCTATTTATAGAGGACACGCGATGGGTCCCTCTTCTGTGAGATGTCCCCTTTTATCCGGACAAGACGGCGCTCTAGATCTGGGTAATGTAAAGTACCGGTATCTTTCGGGGGGCCCTAACTTGTTGGTTCCTTTCGGTACTTAGCCTTGCACGGTTCGACGGTTCGACTCCTTCTTTTCGAGGGCCGTACCCCTTTTATATCCGAAAGTCTATTATATTAGTGGTATATAGGCTGTTCGGGGGGTAACTTCGAGGAGGGGCCTTTCGAGGGCTAGGACCTTTATTCCCATATCATGAGTCCCCCAAATTTCGATAGTCAAGGATTTTTGTGACAGTCGGAATTTTAGAGGGTTTTGTTGGGGGGATCGAAATTGAACATGACTTCGACTTTCACGTGTTTAATGCGGTTTGATCTGGGTCAATCTCAGTGCACCTCGTGGCGTGCTTTTGCATTGAAGAGGAGAGAGGTGTCGTGCGTGTGTGCGTTTTTCTTTCTTTGTACTTTGTTCTCTCTTCATTTCCTCTTATTTTCTTCTACTCTTTTCAATTCAAATTCTCTTCCTCTCTACCGCAAAAAACCGTCGCCCGCCATCTCGTCGATTTTTCCACCGGATCTTTGTTTGTCGACGTCGCGCTTCTCAGGTATGCCGCTTTCCCTTTTTTCTTCCGGATTTCTTTGTTTCTGTTGCGATTTTTCTGATTCTCTCCCGTCGGCCGGCGTTTGCGGCGGCGTTCCTCAGTTAATCGGAGCCTTCTTTGGTTTCTCGGCTTATTCTCGTCTCTTTGTGCTGCCGTTAGCACAGGTACTTTCCTCTCCTTGCTTTTTCTTTCCGGCGTTGGTTGTCTGTTTTCTTTTCCTTCTTTTTGTATTTTCCGGTTGTCTCTTCGCATTCTACTGTTGTTCTGTCGCCATTGTGTTTTTCTTTTCTCGTAATTGTAGTGTTAAATGTGCCTGTTTTCTTTCCCCCTACTTTTTCCTTTTTTGGAACTGAATCTGGGTAGGGTGTAATTTGCACGGTTTTCAAAGGGGGGGGGGGTAGTTACAAATTGTTCGATGGTGTGGGCGAGAAATAGTTGGTTCCGGGTTGGGGTTTCTACTGGCTTGTTTCTTTCTCATTTGGTAGTGGTTTCCTGAGAATGTCGACACAAGTTGTTGACCAACCCGGTGTCGGTGGTGATTCAAATAACGAAAATTCGAACTCCTTTAGCGTACATAGGACTTCTCCCATACTAGGTATAAATACTGAGCCTCTCATCCCTTTTGATTCGGAAAAGTTTTTAACTTCGGGTCAGGTGTTCGAGGGTAAGAGTTCTTCGAAAATTTTTTTGACACGAAAAAGTGGTAGACTTATGACTATGGCGCAACCAGTTGGTCCAGACGACGGTGTTTTGACCGAGCAAAATTCCGATGCCAAGCTCCTGAGGGATTCGACTTCGATGAGGTCGAAATAGCTCGAATCTCTGGCTTATAAGTTCGACATCCCGGACGACTATGAGGTCATTCTTCCGGGTCCGGATGACAAGATGTACAGCCCTCCGGAGGATTGCGTGGCCGTAACTGTTCAGGCCTTGGAGCATGGTTTCCGGTTCCCCATCAGTTCGGGGGTGGCGTTTATTTTGACGACCCTTCAGTTATGTCCAACTCAGCTGCTCCCTAACGCCGTTGGGTACTTAATCAGCTTTTGCGTTTGGTGCGAGGCGGTGGGTCAAAGTGGCGGCTGCCTTTTCTTCATTTCTTCATTTCTTCATTTTGAATGTCATCTCCAGTGGCGGCTGCTTTTTTTACTTTTCTCCTGTTCCGAGGTTCGAAATCTTTACTAAGTTCCAGTCTTCTCATGGGGCTGGGTACAAGAGGCGCTTTGTTTTTGTTCGCGTGCCCTCGAACGCTGATGGAACCAGGGGGGTCGTACCTACTCCTCGGATTTGGCATAGTCCCGGGGAGGTTCCTTATATTAGTGCGGAGAATCGGGCCGAATGGCCTAATAAGTATAGCAATATTACCCCCGAGAAGCGGATCAACCCGTACAGCCTCTTGGTTGAACCGATCCTCTTCCTTGGGAAGATTTCGAAGGTGCAGCCGGAGGCTACGGTGATCCAGGACTTGGGTATGTGTTTATTTTCTTGTGTATTTGTGCATATCTTTTGTCCGCGTGATTTCCTCATTCTCATTTTCTTGTTTTTCTTGTGTAGTTTACTGGATGAGGCTCTCGAACAATTTCTTGAACAAGAGGGCCCTCGAAAGGTCCTTGAAGGCCTCGCAGCCTTTGAAGTATACTGAGGATCGGCCTCATGATGCCTCGAAGATTGTTGATCCCAAAGACGCTCCCCATATTCAGCCGGGGGAAGGGATTGTAGCTCAACATGGGGAAGCTTCGGTGCAGATCGAAGATGGTCCTCCTCCAGCTCCTGTCCGAAATACCGAAGAATCGGGCGATAACACCTTGTTCGAGAGGGCCTCGGGGAAGAGGCCTGAGGTAGGTCAAAGCTCCGCCTCCGGTCGCCAATCTAAGAAGCCTCGGACTGAGGAGGTAATTCAGCTCGATTCTCTGGGGGCCTCGAAGGAGATTGTTCCTTCACGAGCCCCTTCATTTCCTGGACTCGGGGAGACTCACACTGTTTCCTTTCTTCATGGGAACGAGCATGTGGCTCACGGATGGAGAGACATTCTATCGTCGAAGGTTGACCAGGTCGAACTGGATCGCCTTTTTGACTTGGAGATAAGGCAGAAAGAGGCCTCTCTGCAAATGCAGGTATGTTTCGAGCCGTTTCATTGATCTTTCTCAGTGTTTTTTTTTTTTAACTCCTATTTTATTTCAGCTGATGACGGTGTCTCGAAATATTTCGAGTCGTTTGGACAAGAAGGCTTCCTTGACAGGCAGTTTCGAGGGGAAGTATAAAGAGGAAAAGAAACACCGCCAGAAGCTGCAAATGGTGTTGGAGACCCGAAATGCGTAGGTTGAGAAGGCGTCGAAGGAGTTGGCCAAGGCCTTGGAAGATGCAGCCGCCCAGTCCCAAGCTTTGAAAAAATCGGAGGATGTTAAGAGCTTGCTTGAGGCCGAAGTGGAACAGTTGAAGAAGGAACGGGGAGGGTTCGAGACTGCTCTCCGTAAAACCCGCGAGGAACTGGCTCGAAACGGGAAATTCACCCGTGTGAACGCGGTCCGGGACTTTGTCGCCTCTCAGTCCTTTGAATATAAGGTGAGTAAACGGGTAGCTGACGTTTCGGTGGAGACGAAGAACCGAGTTTTGGCCCAGCTTAAGTTTCGTAATCATTTGCCCTCCGACTTCGATGGGGATAAAGAGGTCGACCTCCTTTTGGATGACAAGTTCGAGCCCCTTGCCGAACCGGCTGTTGAGGGAGGTGCTTCCGGGGCTCCGATGTCCGAGGAAGAATGTTTCGAGGCCCTGCAGAAAGAGGAGTTTTTTATGTGGCTCACCAGGACGAGGCCGCTGACCATTCCGGGGGTCTCTTGGTTCCTTCCTTCGTCCCGATTCTGTGCGAGTTGGGGAATTTCGACCTTCTCTCCGCCGAGATTAGCCTCGACGATGTATCGTACCGAGACTTCGGCTCTTTGGTCAACTACTTGGGGCTTCGGGGAGATGAGGAAGACACCGCTCGAAACAGTGAGCAGAGACCGCCCGAGAAACCTTGAACCAAGACACTTCGAAGGCCCGGTATGCCGGGTTGTTTTGTACTTGTTCTTACTTTCAAACGATTCCTTTTGAGTGTCGTTAAAACATCTTTAATCGTTTGAAACTTTTGCTTAGATCTATTTTTTGCGGATGGATTTGCTTTTGGGGCCATCTTTATCCATTTTGGCCTGATCGAATCCATCTGGGTGTAGGATTTCGATAGCTGTTGATATTGGATCTCTTGGTTTCTGAAATGTCATCTTTCTTGGATTCGTATCTGTTTAACTCGTATGTTATAGTTTATGCTTTCGATCGTAGTGGTGTTATTTCGACTTTGGTGCGGATATTAGTGCGATTTCTCCATCGAAAAGATCGCCTAATTCGGGCTTTAGTTAATTGGGGGACTGCCAAAGAATGTTTCGAGGGATCCCCGTATTTTAACCGAAAAACGTATTTGAATGAAGTATAAACCGTCGTTTATCTTTATTAAATCGTCCTTCTCATCCCGTTAACATTTGTTTCGAGGATATAGTCTATCCGAAAAATTATCGATCCGTCAAAAGAACATTATTTCTAATAGACCTCTAAAGAAACAATATTCGATATACTAAAGAAGTATCTGCTACTTCGATGATCTTCCCGTCGGAAGCCTATCGAAATAGAAGTTAAACTCTAGATTTGTTCGATTGCTTTGGAACATTGGTCATTTCATTGATCTTTTTCCATCGGTGACGACCCTCGAAAGGGTGGTATGATAGGAAATGTTACACTCACTCTCCTGCCCCGTTTTTCATTGACGACCTTTTATAGAGGTGGTTTGACAAAGAGGGGGGGGAGGTGCAAAAAAGTCCAAAATGTTACATGGTTGCATGGTTGTCATGTCTTTCGAAATTGGAAGGGTGATTCGACCCCTAGGGGTAATACCTTCGCAGGTTTTTGATGTTCCATGGTCGTTCGATGCGATGACCTTCGAGATCTTCAAGTCGATATGATCCGTTGGATAGGACTTCTATGACTCGGAAGGGCCCTTTCCATGGTTCTTGAAATTTGCCTACATTTTCGAGGATGTTGGCTTTCCTTAGTACCACGTCGCCTATATTCAGATCGCGGCGGACCAGGTTCTTGTTGTAGGCCTCGGTCATCATTGCTTGGTATCTCAAAATACGCAGCCGGGCGTTTTCCCTTTTTTCATCGAGCAAGTCCAGCTCCATGACCCGAGATTCCCTGTTTTGGCTGGGGTCGTACTCCGTGACTCGGAATGTTTCAACCGCTATCTAACAGGGGATGACGGCCTCCGACCCATAGACCATGCAGAACGGGGTTTCCTGAGTGGCCGTTCTTTGAGTGGTTCGATAGGCCCATAACACTCCATGTAATTCCTCTGCCCAGTCTGCTTTCGATTTCCCTAACCGCTTTTCGAGGTTGTGGATGATGGTCCTGTTGGTGACCTCGGTCATGCCGTTTGCTTGGGGATGCCCTACCGACGTGAAGGTTTGTTTTATGCCCAGTTCCTTGCACCAAGATTGGATCTTTTTTCCTGTAAATTGTGTCCCGTTATCGGGCGTAAGGAGTCTGGGGAGCCCGAAACGACATATTATGTTTCTCCATATGAAGTTTTGGACTACTCCTTCCGTGATCTTCGAAACGGCTTCTGCTTCGACCCACTTTGAGAAGTATTCGACAGCCACAATCAAAAATTTCTTTTGGTTAGTGGAAGTGGGGAGCTTTCCTACGATGTCGATTCCCCATCGGTCGAAAGGGCAGGATATGGGGATCGGTAACATTGGCTCTCCGGGTGCTTTACTTAGTCGTGCGAATCTCTGGCATTCGTCGCATCTTCGGAATCTGGACTTGGAGTCCTCAATGATCGTAGGCCAGTAGAAGCCTTGTCGACGGACTTTTTGGGCAAGAGCCCTCCCCCCCCCCCCGAATGGTTATCGCAGCTCCCGGTGTGTATTTCTTCTAATACGTTTCGGGCTTCCTCTTTGTTCAAGCACTTTAGGTGAGGTCCGTCAAAGGATCTTTTATATAACTCCGAGCCGTTCCAGATGAAGTATTGGGATCGTCGTCTTAACCTTCGAGCCTGTCCTTTGTCAGCGGGTACGATCCCCTGCTTATAAAGCTGCAAAAAAGGCATTTGGGCGAGTGGCCCGAAATTAGTTTGAGGGTCGAAATTAGGGGGCGAGATAGTGGTTTTTCGAGCGTCTACCTTGATATCTGTTAACCATTCGGGGTTATCATTAATGGTGACTACTTCAAGTTTCCTTTGCCTCTTGAGTTTATTTTCGCCAATGGCCGGTCTTTGGACCGTCATGAGAGTGATCTGTTGAGATAAAGTGAGTAATATGGTGGAGGTTGTCCCCATTTTAAAGTATATTTCAAAGGGTGGGTTCAATACCTGTCGGGTAGCTATCGTTTGTGATGAGCTCCCGAATCTGGCGAGTCCGTGGGCTACTTTGTTAAGTGTTCGAGATACTTGTGATATCTCGACACTTTGAAATTTAGAGACCATCTGCTTGAGTTCGGCAAGGTAGAGTTTCATGGGCTCTTCCTTGGCCTCGAACGTGCCGAGGTGCTGTTGGGCCACTAACTGGGAATCAGTCCGTAAATGCACATGTTTCGCTCCCCCTTCCAAGGAGAGTCGGAGTCTGATGAGAACGGCCTCGTACTCAGCTTCGTTGTTTGTTGCTAGAAAAGCTAGTCGAACGGCGAAATCCACCTATGTACCCACGGGGTCGGTCATGTGGATTCCAACCCCTCATTGTCCTCGAGTGGAAGAACCGTCCACGTAGATGTCCCATCTGGGTTCGAGGTTCTCCCCCTTCAGAGATTCTTCGAGGGCGTAGACGAGGCTAATTTCCTCTTTTACTCCGAGGAAGAAATCCGCCACCACTTGGGCTTGTTTGGATCGAGGGGCTTGGAATTCGATAGAGTGCTCCATAAGTTCGACCGACCACCTGACGAGCCTTCCGGAAAAATCGGGCTTTCCGAGGATCCTTTTCAATGGTTGTGACGTAAGGACTACTATTGTGTGTGACTAGAAATAGGGTCGAAGTCTTCTCGCCGCGAGTACGACGCAGTATGCCAATTTTTCTATATCCAGGTAATTTACTTCCGCCTTAGTAAGGACTTTGCTCAAGTAGTAAATCGGGTGATGTAACCCTCCTTCCATTCTGACCAGCACCGAACTAACTACCTCTTGTGAGATGGCAACGTGTAAGTAGAGGGTGTCTCCGTCCTTTGGTTTCGACAGCAATGGTGGTTTCGAGAGGTGGTTTTTCAGTTCGGTTAGAGCTTTTTCGGCTTCTTCGTTCCACTCGAAATTTTTGCTATTTCTTAGGACTTTGAAAAATGGTAGGCTTTTCTCCCCTGATCTCGATATGAATCGGCTTAGCGCTATTATCCTGTCTACCAACCTTTGTACTTCCGTGATGTTTTGGGGGCTCGAAAAATCAAGGATGGCTTTGATTTTGTCGGGGTTGACTTCGATTCCCCTCTGAGTGACCATGTATCCTAAGATTTTTCTCCTTTGACTCCGAAGGTACACTTGGCGGGGTTCAACTTCATCTCGAATTTCCTCAATACCTCGAAACATTTTCCGATATCTCGGACGTGGTTTTTGGCTTCGAGACTTTTAACAAGCATGTCGTCCACGTAAACCTCCATAGTTTTCCCTATCTCTTGTTCGAACATCATGTTCACTAAGCGCTAATAGGTGGCTCCGGCATTCTTGAGGCCGAAAGGCATTACTCGGAAAGAGAAAACTCCCGAGTGAGTGACAAAGGCGGTTTTGTCCACGTCCTCTCGGGCCATTGGGACTTGGTAGTATCCTTGGAAAGCATCCATGAAGCTTAATCGCTCCGCTCCGGCGGTCGAATCAACTAACTGGTCTATGCGAGGTAGGGGGTATGGGTCTCGGGGGCAATGTTTATTGAGGTCCGTGAAATCATTGCACATTCTCCACTTCCCCTTTCCCTTACTAACGAGGACGACGTTGCATAACCAGTCGGAGAATTGAGTGGGTCGAATGTGTCTAGCTCTCAAAAGCTTCGACACCTCTTCTTCTATTATGAGGTTCTTTTCCCTGCTGAAGTTTCTTTGCTTTTGGCTTATGGGTTTAGCCTTGGGGTCGACATTGAGTCGGTGGACCATAATCTTGGGGTCAATTCCTCGGAGATCGTCGGTGTTCCATGCGAAAACATCAGAATTTTTTCTCAAGAAAAGGGCGAGGGCTAACTCCAGTTCCTCGGGGAGGTCTGCCGCCATCCGTGTGATCCTCCTTCCGTCACCTTCGAAAAGGATGACATATTTTACTTCCGAACAAGGTGTCATTCGTTCTTTTCCTTCGGGGAGGTCTTGGGGGAAATCGAAAGCTTCACTTTGTACGGCCATACACCGTCTTTTCGACGCGTCTCTTTCGGGGGGCTCGTCTTGAGATGATTCGATGCTAGGCTGGCGTGGTCGAGTGGACGCGCAATAGAATTCCCATGCTTCCTTAGGGTCGCCGCGGACCTCTCCTACCCCTCCTTCGATAGGGGAATTTCAATTTTAAGTGGTAAGTGGACGCTACAGCCTGGAACTGATTGATTCCGGGGCGCCCGAAAAGCACGTATCCCATGGGGGAGTCTACCACTACGTACTGGCAATGGTGGGTGGCTCTCGCTTGATTTTCTCCTAGGGAGGTCAATAATCATATGGTTTCGAGGGCTTTACAATCGCACCCCCGAAACCGGAAAGTTTTGTGGCTACTTCGGCCATTCCTTTTCCTTCAATCTTCATCTTTCTCAGGGTGGCAGTGTTGATCACATTTACCGAGCTCCCTGTATCTACGAGGACTTTTCTTACGGGGAAGCCAGAAATGACCATGGAGATGACCAATGGGAAGTTAGGGTCTTGGCCTCGCGTAGTGTCGGGGTGAGGGATATCCGATTCTTCGAAAGTGAGGATGTGACTTTGACTTTCGACCTGTCCTATGCTGAAGATGGGCTTACTTTCCGCGTAGGCATTGCGCATTCTTCGGGAAGTTCGATCCCTTTCCTTTCGAGAGTCCCCTCCGGTGGATCCACCCGCGATGTATCTGATCTCGTCATAGATAGGATTGTTGTCTTGGTTGAGTTCCTCAAGGTGGTTCTCTCGGGCTTCAAGGAAAACCTCGGATTGCATCGGCAGTGGGGGTCGAGAGGAAGGGGGTCGAACTATCTCAGACTTCCGCTTCTCAACTACTCGGATGGTGAGGATACCATCGGGATCTTTATAATCCCGTGCGTACCCTTGTGCCACGAGTCTATCCAACTCAGCCATAAGTTCGATGCATTTGTCGGTTGTATGCCCGACTTGTTTATGGAATCTGCAATAATCGTCCGACCCTCGGGTGGTGTTGGTTTCCTTGTGTCGTTTGGGCCATACGACGAACGGCTCTTTTTCGATGAGGGAAAAAACTTTCCTTTGTGGATACTTGATGGGCCGGGGATTCCTTCTTGGGAGTCTCCTTCCCCCGGGATCACCGCTCCCCCGGTATTCAGGTATCGAACTAGCAACCGGGTCTCTCTTGGGATAGCGATCCTTATCCCGGCTGGGGGGTCGAAGGCGAGTTTGGCCTCTTTGTTCATCCTTTCTTCTTCGATGTACTTATTCACGATGTTCGAGAGGGCTTCCGACGTCTCGGGTTTTTCTCGGGAGACCTCGGACGCCAATCCTCGGTTCCGGGTGTTCGAGAATAAGGTTTGTCTCCTAAAGTGCATTGGATGATCATCGACTTGCAAAGCTACGGCGTTGAAGCGCTGCCACCAACGTCGGAGCGGTTCGTCCTCCTTTTGTATGATGTCTTGGAGACAACTGCTCGCTTGCCGGGATTTCTTATAATCAGTGAAGTGCCCTAAGAACGCCCGTACTAGGTCCGTGTACGATCGAATCGAACCGGCCGGCATATTATAGTACCATTCAGTGGCCACGCTTTCGAGGGTGCCCGGGAATACAATTACCATGGCCTTATCATCATGCCCGTGCATCTGCATCATATTTTCATACTTTACTCGGTGCTCATGTGGGCACGTGTCTCCGGCGAATTTGGGGAGATTCTTGGGGATTCTTCAATCCGGGGGGATCGAATGGCTCATGAGCCTGGAGGACAGCGGATTGGGTGCGAAGCCCGTCTCCCGAGTGGGGCGTCCTTTTGTGAAGCCGTACATCCGAGCTCCGCGCTCGTCCTCCCTTCTCCAATGGTCAACTTTATGGGTTGGCCTGCGATCCCTTGGATCTGCCTTTTTCCGGTCGTGTTCCTTGAGGAGGTGCTCATACTTCTTTAGCTTCCTTTCGAGAGCTTCCCTTTCGACATCAGAATCTTCTCCGTCTGAAATGTCAATTTCGGGGATGCTACGCAGGGGTTCTTGACGGGGTTTCTTTCCGGCTTGGGTATCTTTATCCGGGTCCTTTTGCCTGTTTCGAGGGAGAACCACGGAACTATCGGTACGAGTCCTCTCACTGCTCCGTGAGGTATGATCTTGGGTAGGTTCTTGGCTTCCTCTAGGCCGATGGTCTAGCCTACTCCGGACGGACACGCTCTTTGGGCGTTCCTTATCGGGTGGGGGGTGGGCCTCCTCATACACGGAACGCATTAAGTCTTTGAGCCGACTTTCGGTAATCAGAACTTGGGGCTCCGCCAGAGGGTCAGGGGGCTTGACGGTTTCTCCGGATTCTTCCCCCGAGTTCGAGCGGATGGGGTCCAGTTCGTCAAGGGGAATCTCGTCATCTTCCAACACATATCCATCCTCAAGGGTGGGGTCCTTCAAAGGTTCACTTATGGGTTCCTTGTCTTTCATAGTGCTAGTGGGCTGTTTCCGCTTCACCATGGCTTTCCGTCACCGTTTCCCACAGACGGCGCCAAGATGATGATGGCAAATTCCGTTCAAGGGACTTACCTCACCACCTCTCAACGAAGATGACACTTAGGTTGAGTATATTTACTGTAGAAGTCCGGTACCTATAGTGAAACGGGGTGCTAGAGGGGAGGGGCCGGCACGGCGGTCTGCCTTAGTCAGGCCGCGCCTGAGTTAACGTAAAGGGACATGAGATAATTATGGGTGCATGGGGAAGAAGAGAGAAATTAACCTTGTGAATGTGATGGATAAGGGCTTTTTATAGAGGACACGCGACGGGTCCCTCTTCTGTGAGATGTCCCCTTTTATCCGGACAAGACGGCGCTCTAGATCTGGGTAATGTCAAGTATCGGTATCTTTCGGGGGGCCCTAACTTGTTGGTTCCTTTCGGTACTTAGCCTTGCACGGTTCGACGGTTCGATTACTTCTTTTCGAGGGCCATACCCCTTTTATATCCGAAAGTCTATTATATTAGTGGTATATAGGCTGTTCGGGGGTAACTTCGAGGATGGGCCTTTCGAGGGCTAGGACCTTTATTCCCATATCATGAGTCCCCCAAATTTCGATAGTCAAGGATTTTTGTGACAGTTTACAGAGATACCATGTCTAAATAAAACTGGAAACCAATTTCTATCAGAATTCATCATAGTGTAGGATTCCTTTTATGATTCAGAAAAGAAACAATTAACGGAAAAAAAAATAAAAAAAATTCTGACCTGCGAATTGAGAGTTTCAGACGTCATCTTCTTCGACATATTCCTTTTTTGATAAATGTAGGTCTTCTGCCGTCTTTGATACCATCTCCTCTTGCAGCCCCAAATTCCCTTTTCCTCCAGACATCTTCCTTGTGAAACTTGCAACGATCTAAAACCAAGACTCTCCGATTCCAATCTAAACCAAGACTCTCCAATTCCATTTCCCAACTGTTTGAGGCCTGGATATGTAGATTTGAAAGATGGAAGAAATAGAGAGAAATGAAAAAGAAAAAAGGAAAAAAGATGGGGAAGAGCCGTATTGTTGTCTGTGTATATGATGGAGAAGAAAAGAACAAAAGAAGATGATAAGGGTTAGTGGAGGAAATTTGAGGTGAGAGAAATTATTAATTTAAACTGCAACTGTAATTAATTAACGTTATTAATTAGTTTTTTTTTTAAACAACAAAAATAACTTTTATTAATAAAAAACAAGAGTACATTTACGCAACAGGTGCACAAGTGATGCACAATAAGATCTCCGCTCCACCAAAACCCAAGAAGAGTATAAAATCATAGACAATCTCAAACCCGTTATGTTCATACCAAAACTTGATCACCCCCTCGTCTAGTATATCAATCTTACTAGCAAGATGCCAAGAGTAGGGGGTATTATTAAGCTAATTCTAATCAAGTCCAACGGAGGGGAATATCTTTCGTTGTAAGTTTAGATAACTCAGCTAGAAGACGAATTATCAAGTCTAACGTTATTAATTAGTAAAAACATAGCTCGTTGGTTAATTAAAGTCATGGTTGTTATTAAATCGATTTAATAATTTAGAGTCATGGTTCGTCAAATTCTTTAATTGGTTCGTTTAAGTTGTGTTACGTAAGAGTCATGGTTCGTTTAGAGTCATGGTTCGATCAAATTGAAATTGAAATCAATCAATTTGATTTCAATTGTGTGGTCTAGAGCATTATTACATACTCCATCCCATTTATTATAATTGACGTTTTAGATTTTTAGCTATTTTGAAAATAGTTGTCGTTTTAGTATATTTCTCATGATTGCCTATATTATTAATAGGTACTTTCCTTGTAATAACTCAGTTTTTATTTTTATTATTATTATTTTATTATTTATTGATTTTATTCATTTTTTACTCTCGTTGCTATCTACGACTTCGTTTTCGATTTAGAATTTAAATTCGTAACCGATATGGGCATCGAACCGTTAATTTGGATAATTCGTTCTTTGATTCAACTGGGTCAATTGAAATTTCAGTTTAATTGGGCTCAAGACTTCAATTTTCAGATTTGAGCTAAAAGTCCAATCTTCCGTCTAGTCCATTCTTTATTGGCCCATCAACCTAAACTAAACGCATAACCCTAAACCTAAATCTTACTTTCATTTTCATTTCCCTTCTTCACATTCGTCTACGCAGCCACCATCAAAGAAAGGAAAACAAACTCATTTTCATCATCCAATTTTCGTCCCCATCCTCACCTTCAACCATCATACCGAACCCATCATCATCTTCTTCGGTCTTCATCATCAATACGACCACCATCATCATCTCTTCATCATCCCATCATCACCATCCATCGGCACATCATAAACGAGGCATCATCATCATCGAATTCATGCTCCAATCTGCCCGTTCTCTGCCCCGTATTGCTCCGATTTTCTTTGTACTATTCCGGTAAGCCCCTATCTTGCTCTGATCGGTTCATTCTTCTCTCGTCTTCTTGAAACTAACCCGTGATTGGGATTCTATCCCGTGTTTCATTGTTTGTTTCATTGAAAGGTTATCAGATTCAATCTCGTATCTTCTCCCCAAGGTAGTGCTCTGTTCTTTTCTTCTATGTTTTACTTTTATTTTCCATTTTGGATGATTATGCCCCTACTCGAGTCTGACTGGACCTTTTTACCCCTCTTCTTCGACCTGACCCAAAATCGGAACTTTAACTTGACCTTAAGTCTGAAACTGGACCATTTAAGACTGAATCAAGACTGTTTGGATTCTGGATTAGGACTGAGTTGACTTAATTTGACCGACAGAGGGCTGAATAGTAGTTTTATGGTTCTTATGTGGACAGTTGTGCATTTCTGAAAGTTGTGGGGTTAATATATGATTTGTGAAACTTGAGAGGTTTTTCTGCAATTTTACTTCGAGGGTAAAACTGGATTTTCATGTTGTTTCTGAACCGAATAGTATTAAAGTTAAAGGTATGAGCTGGTTTTGTGATTTCTGAAAAATGTACTGTTTTGCTTTTACTGAACTGGGGGGTATTTTGGTAATCTTTGGAACCGAGGGTAAAAGAGTCATTCCTTAAAACCGTTTAAACCTTTCTAAAAATATGTGAACATTGAATGTTCTTGATTTTCTATGTCTTGTTTTTCAATTGTGTTACTTCCGAAAGTTAAGTTAAATACTTTTGTCAGGTTAGTTGGTTAAGTGTTGTTGACTAACTTAGAGGTCTCGGGTTCAAACCCCACCTTCACCACTTTTCCTTCGAACTTTTAGCTTTTACAGTTTTGACTTTCCTTTCGACTTCTAGTTAGTAACATCTAGTCATCTCGTGATACAAAATAAATCGGAGGCAAGATTGCCCCCTAGTTAGAGGGCTGCAAACTCAACATTCGATAGGTTTGACATCAGGCTAGCATCCACTTTTCGAAAAAGGAATCCATTCCTGCCTAGAAAATCGTAGTCATTAGTCGTTTTATGTTTAGGTGCTCCGTCCGTTAGTTTGTAATTCACTGTACTTTCTGTGATTCTTGCTCACAAGATTTGAGGTGAGTGTTCACCCCAAAGTTATTTATTTGCAAAAACTAGAAGACAATGTTCACCCCAAACGGTGCTCTGTTTCTGTCTAGAGAAGGCCATCTCTGGAGGGAGTTATAAGGACAATCTGGGAGTAGGATCAATAAGGCAGCCTGCACCAACGAAATCTGCTTTGTTCTGTTATCTGTTTGTCTTCTCTGTTCTGTTAATTGTATGTCTCTATCTGTTGTCTTATGTGTTATGCTTTCTTTTAAAAACTTTTAATCTTACCAATGAGGTCTAGCTCAATTGGTTAGACTGAGGCGTCATGACACTAGAGGTCATAGGTTCAATTCTCGCCAAGTGCGGGATTATTTATAATTTATTACTAGCTTTGTAATGATACTTGTGAAATTGTAATGGTTCGATTATTAAAAAAAAACTGTTAATCTTTTTTGTTTGTTATAAATTGAACCTCACTGAGATCCTTCATCTCACACTCTTTCTGTTTTCAAAATTCCTTCCTTGTAGATTCTTTCGAAGGCAAACAAGCCTAGGCGTCCAGCGACTGAGAGTTGGGATTGGGTGTTACATTGGGATTTTTGTTCTTTCGAAATAAGAAGAAAAACTATTTAAATTCTTCAGTATCCGTTGGTTTGGTTATTTTGAATTATTTTAGTTACTGTTGAACCGTTACTCTTTTGATTTTGTAAGCGTTGTAGCGCCAAAGTCTGTTATTCTGCATTTATTGACTACCGTTGCTTTCAAATTCTAAAATTACTTTATTTTCTGAGAAAATTTTATTTTCTGAGAAAATTTTATTTTCAAAAATCGGTAGCGTTACATTCCTATTAATAGGTGAGATATTGTGAGTGTTTTTTTATTACTTTAACTTTTTAGTTACCTATAAATAGGGTGTAATCATTGTTTCTTAATATTGATGAAATGACTAAAACGACATGTCTTTAAAATGGGAGGGAATAGATAATAAATATATATCGTATAACTTTTCAATTTATGAACTTAAAATAAAGTGCTACTACTGCATAATCACAATCTTCATAATACTTTTGGTATTTATCACTCCAAAATAGACAATTTGTATTATAAATTTAAAAAGATATACATATAAATAAAAAATAATAAAAAAATGAACAACATGTTGTTTTTGCATAATACCGACACGTAGCGGGCTGCTCCTAATGAATAAGAGCCGCCCAACACTCTTATTCATTAGGAGATCACTGTTGTTCAAGTATTTTTTTTTTATTTTTTCAATAGCCTTTCGGACAGAATTTTGATGGAAATTTAAAATTAAATTTATAATTTTAACTAATAAAGTTAAACTAGTACAGACTTGTGGTGTTGCCACGGCATAATTTGTTTTGTAGGATACATAGGTTAAAAAATTTCAATATGTAATAAAACTTATGAGTGGGTGTAATTTTTTACAATATAAGAGAAGTAAACGTGACAATGCAGGAACAATGATAACTAATTAATTCAAAAGGTAGTCCAGGCGTAGTCAGGTCATGATGTGACAGGTAAACCCTGTTAAATATGTATAAATTTATACCAATTAGTTAAAACACACATACAACATTAAATACAATAGTTATTAACTGAAATACAAAAATATACTATATAATTATATGAGTGAAAAGAGAGTTAAAAAATAACTCATAGATTGCAAAGAACCTCCTTATATACGACGTTGGTGGTAGTCCCAGTCACTTGTTCATCTTCATCAACTATTAACACTTTTAGACCTTTCTTTGTTGTAACTCTCGAGAAAGCAACGTACAACTGGCCGTGACTTAAGACGGGTTTCGGAAGATAGAGGCCAACATTAGAAAGAGATTGTCCTTGACTCTTATTAATAGTCATCGCATTACATACTGAGCTAGGAAACTGTCTTCGCTGGAATCTAATAGGGAATTTTGTAGAATCTGAAGGTGACAGAATCATACGTGGAATGATTACACTATTTCCAGCGTTCTTTCCATGTATCATCCTGGCCTCTATGATTCGCTTACCAAGCTTAACCACAATCAACCTCGTGCCCTTGCAACATTCGTGCCGCTTAAATAAAACCGCGTTTGAGAGGATGCCGCCGAGGAGAAACCCTAGCGACCCACCGCGACCCCGTGGCCGTCCGAAAGCAAAGGAGACGGGGACATCGGTGGCGCCTAGGGTATCAGCGCAAGGATCTCTGGCGCCAGAGACCAATTCGGTGATTCCTGAGGACGACGGCGACGCGGCCGATCTGATGATTGCAGAAACGGAAAAGGGGGCGATACCAGAAACAAAATAATTGATCGCTCCATCGGATGAGGCTGCCGGCCCAATTGCAGCGGAGGAGACACGAGATGAATTAAACGCCGGTAGTGGGGCGCGAACACGGGACCAACTAATTGTCCAACCTCAGGAGATGCAGCAGCAACAACTATGGGTTGATGTCATTCGGGGCAATCGCGTACCAAACAGGGGCAAGGGGTTACAGTTTGTGGCGCCCAAGATTGTGGATGGGGAGGTCGAGGTGGAGATAACAGATGAGGATGTTGTCTCGGAGTTGAAACACTGGGAGAATGCCTTGATCATGTTTGTTATGGGGGCCGATTTGTCTATGAATGCGGTCAAACAGTTCATGATCAAGAATTGGGATTGTACTAAATTGCCAGAACTGTATTACCATGATGAGGGTACTTCATCGTCCGTTTTGAGCACATGACAGATTGGGAGGACGTCATGAAGAAGGGACCATACTCTATTGCTGGCAAAACGGTTATTCTGCGTAAGTGGGTACCAAATTTCTCCCTAAAGGACGACCTGCTCCGTACTATGTCTGTCTGGGTTACTTTCCCGTGCTTACCATTGCATCTTTGGAGTGAACGAAGTGTGGGCAAGATAGCTAGTGTTATTGGCACTCCACTGGTCACCGATGAATGTACGGGGCATAAACTTCGAATATCGTATGCGCGTGTTATGATTGAGGTGGATGCAACTAAGGAATTGCGCAAGTCAATCTTTATTCGGGATAACTTTGGCAAACGGATAGAGCAACGTGTGGAGTATGAATGGCTTGCCCCGTTTTGTGATCGTTGCCAAGAACTTGGGCACAAGTGTGTGGATGGCGTGGCTCAGGCCACGGGTAATCCACGCCGCAATCAGCAGCAGCAGCAGAGGCGTGAGCCGAGATGGGTGGCACGACCGCCTAGACAGAATAATAATGTTCAGCAGCAGGACAATCTGGCTGGTGCCATCGGCGGTAGTTCTGGACGGCAGGGAACAAACAATAACCAGTCGCATACCTCAACCTCTGCGGTACAGGCCACAGTGCACCAGGCGCAGGGGGATCGGACTGGAATTGAAGCTGGAAGGACGGGTGAAGGTAGATGTGTTTCCCCTCGAGCTATTGGGAATCATAGGATGGAGAATGCTCCTGTAGGGCATGAAACGACCACTGGGTATGTGCACGTGCCTATGCGGGGAGGACTAAGTAGTAGGGGGTCCGTACATCCAACGGTGAGCCACAATGGCGAGGGTACAAGTCTAAGGAACGGGTTTGAGGTCTTGGGCTCTATGATTGAGCCGGAGCCTGATCAAACCCATCAGCCATGTTAGCATGGAAGACTAGGGGGCTTAACAAAGCAGCAAAACATAGAGAGATTGGCTCCCGTCTCGTTGATTTGGAAGTGACAGTTGCTGCTTTACTGGAGACTAGAGTAAAGAAACAAAATGCTGATAAAATAAGAAGAACGTTTGGTAGACAATGGAGTTACCTTGATAATTATGATAAGCATGAGAATGGGAGGATATGGATCCTATGGAATGCTCAACAAATTGATGTAAGGCGTGTGGAGATGACGGACCAGTACATACATTGCGGCCTCTATACCCTTACTGGCACCCTAATTCAATGGACCACTTTTATCTATGCTCATAATCGGCTTGAACAACGGCGGCAACTATGGGACCATATACAAGAATTGGCAGCGCATATTGATGAGCCTTGGGTTGTTGCTGGGGACTTTAATAATGTCCTGACTTACGACGATCGACTTGGGGGTCAAGCGGTTACTGAGGCGGAATTTAGAGATCTGGCTAATATGATGGATGTTGCGAACCTATTTGAGAAGGAAAGTATGGGCGACCACTATACTTGGACCAATCGAACTATCTACTCCCGCATTGATAGAGTAATATGTAATCCCTTGTGGTTTCAACAATTCCATCATGTGCAACTGTCAGTGTTAGAGCATGGTGTTTCAGATCACTGCCCACTATGGCTTCAATTTCATCCTCCTGTTCACCGGCCAAATAAGCAGTTTCGGTTCTTAAATTGCATGGCCCTTCATGATAGATTCCTTGCAACGGTACGCGACACCTGGGAGAGGGACGTGCCTGGACAGGCTATGTACTCGGTGTGGAGGAAATTACAAGCATTGCAATACCCGCTTAAACCACTAATTAAAGAGTACTCTGGCATACATAGAAAGCTGGTGGAAGCTCGGGCAAATCTGCTCCAAGCCCAAACCCACTTAATTCAGGATCGCTTCAATGTGGAATGTATTGAACGGGTTAAAGTGTGCCTAGCAGAGGTGATGCGATGGAATGATCTAGATGAGATGATTTTGGATCAAAAGGCCAAGATTACTTGGTTGCGCCTGGGTGATAGCAATAATGCGTTCTTCCATGCCACGGTCAAAGAAAAGAACAGCAAAGTGGGCATTACTAAGCTAAAAACGGACCAGGGGGTTTTTGTTAGTAACCACGACGATATTGAACATGAAGTGCTCCAATTCTACTCTAACTTGGTAGGGTCAACTGCTCCGGAACTTGAGGGCATTGACCTCAATGCTATGCCAAGGCAGAGAGCTTTGCCGTGAGGACAGACTTACACTCATCCAAGAGGTCACCCTGCCAGAGATATGGGAAGCAGTGAGGGACATTGGGGATAATAAGGCTCCGGGACATGATGGTTTCAATGCGAGATTCTTTAAATCGGCCTGGAATGTGATCAAGCATGATGTGGAGAGGGCCATTCTGGATTTCTTCCATACAGGACGAATGTATGCGGCGGTCAATTGTACTTTGGTCACTCTCATCCCAAAATTTGTTGCTGCTTGCACTATGAAAGACATGAGGCCTATTTCTTGTTGCACCACGCTATATAAAATTATCTAAAAAATCCTCACTAAACGGTTGAGTCGAGTAATCAACTCTGTAGTGGATGAATGCCAATCGGCGTTCTTACCGGGAAGGGTAATACACGACAACATACTGCTGGCTAGTGAACTAGTCAGAGGATACGATCGAAAAGGGGTCTCTCCTAGATGCATGATACAGATGGATATACAGAAGGCATATGATACTGTGGAATGGAATGCACTTGAAGCTATTATGGAGGAAATGGGATTCCCGACAAGGTTCATTTTTTGGGTTATGCGGTGTGTTCGTACTGTCTCATATAGATATTCTATTAATGGGGTTCCTTCCCGCATTCTCAAGGCCAAGAGAGGGCTCCGCCAAGGGGATCCAATATCTCCGTTATTATTTGTGCTTATGATGGAGTACTTGCATAGAGTCATGATGCAGCTTAAGCGACAACCGGACTTTAACTTTCATGCTAAGTGCGAGCGACTAGGGATTATTAACCTCTCGTTTGCTGATGACTTGCTACTGTTTGTCCGAGGTGATGCCATATCAATCGAGTTACTAATGACGCAATTCTAGAAGTTTGCAAAGTCGACGGGGCTTAATGTAAACCAACGAAAATGCAAGGTCTACTGCGCTGGTGTTGAGAGGAACGCAAAAGATGAAATCTTACGGCTAACTGGTTTCTCGGAGGAACGACTCCCAGTAAAATACCTCAGTGTTCCCCTTGCTGCCAGTAAGCTTACTGTCCGCCTATGTCAGCCATTGATTGATAAGATAGTGGAACGGCTGAAACACTGGAGCGCGAAGCTTCTTAGCTACGCAGGGAAATTCCAATTGATCCAAAGTGTGCTCCAATCTATGACGAATTACTGGTGCAAGTATTTTCGATGCCAAAGAAGGTAATACACCACATTGAGGCCCTCTGTCGCTCTTTCTTGTGGAGTGGAACCTCTGATATTACTCGTAAAGCACCCATCTCCTGGGATAAGGTATGCGATAAGAAGAATCACGGTGGACTGAACCTGACTTCCCTAGTCGAATGGAATAGATGCACAATGGCGAAGCAGCTTTGGAATGTGTGCAGCAAAGCTGACAAACTATGGGTTAAGTGGATCCATTGTTACTATATAAAGGAGAGTGCGGTGATGGAAGTAACGCTCCCCCAGGACTGCTCCTCGACATTGAAAGCTTTGATGAAATTACGCCCCTACCTGCAGCAATCTGGTTACTGGTGTGGCCTGCGCAACTATGATACATTCAGTGTAAGGGCCCTATACAATGAAATGAGGGGTGAGAAGGATGATGTGACATGGAAGAGGATTTGGTTTAACAATAAAGCTAAGCCCCGAGCGAAGTTCTGTATATGGATGGCGCTTAACGGGCGACTAGCAACTAAGGATCGAGTGAGGAGATGGTGTCCACATATTGACACCGCCTGTGTGTTCTGTGGGCAGGAGGAGACACTACAACATCTGTACTTTGCATGCCCCCACACGGCTGATACTTGGAAGAAGGTGATGGAATGGGCAGGCCTGCGAAGGACACCAAAAGCATGGGACACTAAGGTGCGGTGGCTCTGCCGGCTCATGGCAAAGTCTGGCTGGAGATCACAGCTTATCAGAACAGCATTCACAGAAACCGTCTATGCATTGTGGATGGAACGTAATGGCATCATATTCCAGAATAAGCCGCGACAGACGGAATTGGTCGACCTCATAGTGAATGATGTCGTTTATAGATGCTGGATGGATCCGAAACTGCGCACACATGTTGCTAGATTGCTGATAGTATTAGATTAAATTTGCTGGTGTTGTTTTATCTTGGTAACTCTGATGTTTACTTGATTTGCCTGGATCATTTGATCGGCTTTGGTTTGTAGTGTTGGAAAGGAATAAACGTATTGAGTTCGGTTCCAAAACATTCAGCCGCTTGGTCAATATTATGAAGAAGCATAATAGGGCAGCCAACTTTTAGTCTAATCATGTGATTTGGCACACCTAAAGCTCTTATGGTATTCAAGAACTCTACTGAGTATACATCTTCTCGCCTAACATGATCTGGCTCATCAGGGGAAATGCTATCGGAACTCATACACTCAACATAATCACCTGGTAAAATATATAATAAAGAAAACTTAATTAGTTAGACAACAACAAAAATTGAACATTGTATATGAACACACAAAGTTATTCATATTTACCCGGTAACAATGACATAACGTAGTCACTGATATACTCAACGATCTCATTAGTCGGAGCAAGAATTGCCTTGTCTTGGAAATAAGTCTCATACCCACATAGTCAATGAGGGATGGATATAAGCTTTTCACTATTGCAGCAATGGGATCCGATGCATTACGAATAAGTATATCCTCTGGCAAATCAAAGTCAACCTCACCATCATTATCTCTTCCCATTTCCATCTCCTACATCTAACAACCACTCAGCAAATTTGCCTTATTTCTTCAACCTCTATTGGAGATCCACCATACTACATCACAATAACACAAATGAGATAATCACATACATCATTATTTACTCCATGATTTCGGTATAAACCAAAAAATAATAACACTGCAAAATCTAGAAGAACGTATAAAATAAAATAGAAGACTTTAAAATACATGTAAAAGCATGTAAACGCATGTTCTTAATAAGCTTTAATGATCTCCATATTTTTTTCGAAGAACATAGAGATGCATGAACTATATCATGTCTACTCCCCTTGGGCACAACGGGCAATATCTGCCTAAAATTACCACCGAAAACAACTACCAATCCACCGAAAGGCTTGCTAGACTCACAACCATTTGCATCTCTAAAAAATCCCGAAGACTTCGGTCAAGAGTCTCAAAACAAAACTTATTCATCATGGGAGCCTCATCCCATATAATGAGTTTTGTCTTCAGCAATATATCTTGTTACATATGAAGGTCTCATCCACCTGCAATGGAATACCGAATCTAGAGTGAGTTGTACGCCCCCTGGGTAAAAGGAGCGAGGCAATTCCACTCGATGCGACAGGAAGCACGATTTCACCCCTTCCACGTATGGCAGAACATAAGGTCTTCCAGAGAAAAGTTTTTCTAGTTCCACCATAACCATACAGGAAAAGAACTCCACCGTAAACAGATGAAGTAGCATCCATAATTGTATGGTAAACATTCCTCTGTTCATCCTCCAAGGAGGCATATAACTGCAAGTGTTCTAATTTCATCTGCTCCACATCTATCATAAGTCAACTCTTCGGCAATTAAATTGTTCAAACCATCTTGAATAACGGAATCCTTCGGAATTGGCAACCATTGCGCTTGAGAAACTCTTCCATCTCAACAAGAGCAAAGTTTTGTAATTGATCATCAGTCAACTCCAAATCTACACATTTAAAATATTAATTAACACATTAAGAAAAATATAAGCCAAGTTAATTCGAAAACATAAAAATACACTAAAATTAAATCTTATAATACCTGGATTATTCATCTTATGTCGGACAATATATAATATATCATCTGATAGTACCTGCCACGTGCTCTCCCATACGTGGTCTGGCCTGGACATACTGTTGGAAATGAGAAGCATACAAAACATCTGTCGAAGATATTTACCGGAACCCCACAAGTTAGCCTTTTTTATGCCATGAATGCCAAAAGTCCCATCGAATAGCACGCATCACGGTAAGTTTCATAAACCACACCATTAACTGTCCTAAGATCCTCGTAGCATGTTGCAACCCTTACATGATTCAACATTACCCTCAAATGATGTAGAGGGCCCGAACTTGGTGGAACGTGATATATTCTTCCAATAATCTTGTTGCTCGGTCTAGCCATCTCTTTCCTCTCACGTCTATCAGCTTGCCATACATAGTGGCGAGGGAACTCTGCATAGAGATACTTGCGAGCTTCCGGGTGCTTCTTATTAAAGTACATCCACTTGATGAACTTCGACTGTCTAACTGTTTGCTTGTCCACCAAGTCCTCAGTGTAGTCACCGTCCTTGAAAACCATAGAGTGTTCTCCTTCCAAGTGGAATGGTAACCACTCAACCGGAGGATCCCGATAATGAATATCATATCCCAAAATACGCCAAACAGCTTCGCATGCAGAGATGTATCGACAGTCCATGTAATCCTTTATTTCATTATCAATCCACAAAGAGGCAGTGGATCAATTTGAAAAGATACTTTATGGAATTAGTCGAATTGCACCACTCCACATTGATGTGTGCTTGATATTTCATCAACAGATAGGCATTATAAGAGACGATAAACATGCGTTTACAACCAAGTAAAAATATCAAAGAAAAAGTACATGAATTATTTGCGTTTGAAATTTGAAAAACAAAAGTGATAATCAAATATAACATAATGCGTTTTTTAAATAAGTAATTTACCTATTATCAACCTCAATTCCATTCTTAATAATAGAAGCACTCGTGTCACGCCTTCTATATATTGGGTACCCATTCGCATCGAATCTTGTACTATCATTAAATGAATTGAGAAATTTCTTTGTGCACCTTTTGTTTTTCACCATCCATGCAAGGTGATTTTTTGTTCAAAGCTCCACATGGACCATGAACCATGTACTCTGAAACTGCCTTGTACAGTTCAGGCTGAAGATCCTTGTCTGGAATTTCTACACTTATTACTTTATCAATCTCGCTGACACTCATTGGACGATCATCTCGGTCTGTCAACTATAGTTTATGTGCGTGCGGAAGACCACGCTTTTGAAACTCTATCGTGTATACAACTGCATATCAAGAGAAATGTATATAGTTGAAATGAGTAAACAAAAAAAAATTCGTATATATAACAAAAATGAAAATATTCACATAAAATGTAGATTACCTGATTTATACTTCCCAAATATATTTTCCGTTCTCAAATCTTTGATCAGCTCATGCAAGCTTCATTTTAAAAACGCGACATAGAATATATAGAATATCTGACCTGTCTGCAGGGCGCAACCCCTTATCCTTCATGAAACATGTGATCTCCGGCCACTTCGGATTGCAAGTAAATGTAATGAACAACTCCGGATACCCAATGTTCCTGCAAATGGCCATACTATCTTGAAAATTATGTATCATGTACCAGGGGCCACCTACGAAAGTCGAATGGAGAACAAAGCGCTTGCCAACATTTTCTGCGGGATCTATATCACATCTACGTATGGCATCTTATATACACTTATTGGTAGACCGTAAGAGGGGTTGATTTCTTATGATGAAACTAAGCCGTTGCGACTCCATCATCATGTAACCGTCTACCAAAAACTGTTGGAACAGCCTCCTACTATTAAATTAAGTAAGATTCTTACTCGTTCATTAGGGGACCAATTGATTATGACCGAATTAATTATTTCTTAGACAACAGAAGAAATATATTTTATTTTATTTCCAAAAGATAAAAAATGTTGGTGGAAAATTCAAAATTCCCTATCACAACTCAAAAAATGAAGGGTTTAATTAATTGTTAGTAGATGTTCCCTGGTTATTTAATGTTTTCCAATAACAATAATCCTTAAAAAAATGTCACTCTGAAAATAATAATTCCTCCAAAACTCAATGAAACCCATTTTGGTTTTGTTTGCTTTTCTCGATGTTCAGTTCGATATCAAAGTAATAATAGTTCTCAACGAAAAATAACTTTAAGAAATATACTATTATAATAGTATAATTTTAAAAATTATATTTTTCACAACAAATAGTGATTAATATGAGGTCAACCTGAACATCGAAAAGTAAACAAAATAAATAGGCTAAAGCCTATGGGGAGGCCAACCTTTCCTAAAATTATGGAAAGGCCTGGTTTTGCAAAAACTCGCTGGTTTTGATTTGGAGCGATTGGCTGGCCGGTTTTTATGATAAACCCGGTTTTCTTTAGCATATAAATACATGTTGCTAGACAGAAAAACACATAGTTGAATGTGTTTACTGCGTGAATCTACTTTTTCTCTCTCAAAAATTCTTTTTCTTCTTCCTCAGTCTTTCTCTTTCTTCGAAAAATCAATGATCGGTCTATCTTACTTCGATTGATTTCTCTAAACACTATGTTTCTTCGATTGGTTTCTTCAATCGTTTTGCTCTCCTTCAATTTGTGTTTTCCAGTTTAGATCTAGGGTTTTCCTAAAACTGAGTTTCATGTTGAGATCTAGGGTTTTACTAAAGATAAATCATCATGACTAAGAAGACAACAGTTTCCAAAGATGATTTGAACGTTCCTGTGAAGATAACGAGAAGGACGAAGACTTCAAGGTTTCTCGATGATGTTGATAGTAAGTTTGTTTAATTTTGTGTTTTTTTTTAAAGTTTTTTTGTTGCTTAATTTATATTTATTTGCAATGTGTTTTTGTTTTCTGAGTTCGTTTGTGTTTCTGAAAAATTATTATTCACGCTCCTATATATCAAATTGTGTTATGCGTTTTAAGGGATTATGTTATAGTTTAACACCTATTGTTAAGATTTAAGGGTTGTGTGATGTTTATGCTTCCGTAACTATGTTGTTGTTGTTGTTTTTATAAGTCGTCTTATGATTTGTAAGTGTTTATGTTATGATTTTTAGGGGGTGTATCATTATCCTACCTTAGTTTTGTAGTTGAAAGAGTGAAGGTGCATTGTTATGGTTTTAAGGGATCCTGTTATTCTTTTAAGGGATTATATGTGATAGTACATTTTTAGATGTTGATGTTTGTGTTGTTGAAGTCTGAATATATCCTCCTATGCTATTTAAGGTCTTACGTTATGGTTTTTAGGGGGTTGGGGGGGGGGGGTGGTGTAATGTTATGCTACTTTAGTTTTCTTGCTGAAAGGATTATGATGTACTGTTATAGTTTTAAGGGATCATACTATATAATTAAGGGATTATGTTATTGGTTTAAGGTGTGATTTTGTGCTTTTAAATGTGGTGCTGATGTTTTGCGTTTTTCCTTTCTGTAGTTGTTGATGTTTCTGATACTGTAGGGAGAGAAGATCAAAGAAGAGGCAAGATGCCCTTGTTGTTCGTATAATTGTTCTTGTGCAGCTGCTGGTGTTTTAGATTATGAAGAGATGGGACAATTAAACGAAAGCTACATAATTTGCGAGTTACGTTAAAAGTCAACAATATTTTGAAAAAGTGGGATTTGTAATAATTTTCTGGACAAAAGTGATTATTTGGATGTTATTTGAAGTAATTTCTAATTTGAACAATTAGTTTTTGCCTTTTGAATGATAAGTTTGTGTATGGTTTTAAGTAGTGGTTTAATGTGCAACTCTTATATGTTCTGGTTATTGTTTTTAATCTATGATATGGTTTTAAATATATACATTATAGTTTTAACACGTCTTATTATGAATTTAAGAGACAAGGTGTTGCGGCTGTTGGTATAGTTGTTGTTGTTGCAGTTGGTAAAGATTCTAAAGAACCAAGCACAATAGACCGAGTGATTAAAAAAGTGCGAGTTAAGATAATAACCAACAAGATTCTGAAGAAGTAGGGCTTTTGTGATGTGTTTTTGGACGATAAGAGTACTTAAAAAAATGTAGTGTATGATTTGGATAGTGGGTACTTAAAAAAATGTATGTACTTAAACAACAATAAGAGTACTGATAACGACACCAACTGGTTATATGTTATACTTTTAATAAGTCATGTTATGGTTTTAAGGGATTTTCATAAGAGTTAACGATGATATGGTTTTAATATTCTATGTTATACTTCTAAGAGCTTTTGTTATACCTTTTTTAAGGCGCAATGTAAAGTCATGAAATCATGCAATAAACTAGTGTAAAATTGAATACTTCATTCATGTAAAGATTGAAACATTTAGTCAATTGAAGTCCCTAAAACTAGTATTATCAAAGCAACAAAATTACAACAACCGTTCTCCATTACAATCTTAATTTGAGTTCTTAGAACGGAAAAACGGTGGGTACTTGAAACAACAACCTGGATACATAAAACTAGAACAATGGTACTTATAACCACACCAATTGCTATATGAGATATATGATACCATGCCAACTAATATAAAATTGAATAATGTAGTCATATCAGGACTGAAACATTCAGTCAATTAAAGTTTTTAAAATTAGTATTATGAAAGCAACAAAATTACAACAAGCGTTCATGTGGTGTTTCTGATGCAAACTGGATATGAGTCTTTGAATTGGGTTCTTGCGAGTAAACTTGATCTTTGAAGAACTGGGTTCTTGCGAGTAAACTTGATCTTTGAAGAACTGGATTCTTGCGAGTAAATTTGTTGTTGATCTTTGAAGCAACTGTCTTCTTGCAAGTAAACTTGTTCTTGATCTTTGAATCAACAAAATTGGTGTTTCTGATACAACCATATGAGGTTGTACGCGGTGTCAAAAATGTCACAACTTCTCCAAACAACTTGTAGTCCTCCTTCATCATTCCATCTCTTCATAAAATAGTAGTCAGCCTAGCATCTTCATCATACGGTAGTGGTGATAAAATTATGAATCTTCATCCTTTTGTTTCTGAAAAAAATGCATTCCTTTAAATTTTTTGTTCATTTACATGCTTAAAACCATAATACGATCATGTAAAACATACCATGTTCTAGTAAAATCATAACAACATACCTAAAGAATATACCAGTTGACAACATGAAAATATTTACTGATATTACTAAAATTCATAGAATCAAAACCTCAAACTACAACAAAATGCCTTCAAGCCATAAGCGGATGCACTTAAAATCATAACCACATGACTCACAAGCTTAACAAGTGTTAGCCATAAAAAAATCAACTGGCATTGTTTTAGACCATAATTAATATGTATTCTTAAAACCACAACATCATGAGAATGTTGAAATTACATGCATTTTATTCATCCAGTGAAATATTAGGTGTTAAAACAAGTTCTTTTTGAAGTATAACTGTAAGAATCTTAAATCAATTATAAACTAGTTGCCAATTATAAACATACTGTAAGATCAGTTTCTAAAACCACAACCATCATACTTTAAACCATAATAGGCGTCCTTCAAACTCTAATATGGAGAAATATAAAATAATAGTTTTCAAACGCATAACGAATGGTCTTATAAAGCTATCTTAAAACCATAACACAAAGTCTTAGAACAAAAGCATGTTGAATAACTAGAATACTATAACAACATTGCTTAAAACCATAACACGAAGTCTTAGAACAAAAGCATGTTGAATAAGTAGAATACTATAACAACATTGCTTAAAACCATAACACAACATATTGAAAAGCATAACATAAACCTTAAATATATATTCATAACATTCCGAATAATGTAAGATACGATAACAACGTTGCTAGAACCATAACTTATAATGAACATATAAATGTGCTGTGTAAAAGCATAACAGCATAACATAAAACCATAACTAGGAGACCTTAAACGCGTAACATGTACTATAGTTAGAACGGTAACAATCAAACTACCGTAGAAACTGCAATTAACCATAAAACAACTCTTAAAACTATACTATGCATATTAAAAACAATAACACGTCACGATTCAATGAATAAATGCAGAAACATAGTAGACAAACTAAAAACAAGCAACAACGAGGCTTAAAAGTATTATAACAACGTCGATTAAAACCATAAAACGACATTTTAAAACCATAACCTGTCGTTATCAAATGAAAATATGCACAAACATACTACATACAGATCAAGCCATAACAGAAAGGCTTAAAGTATATAATAACTTACGGATTTTGCTGTCCTGATTCAATTTATTCAATAATTTCCAGATCTGAGAAGCTTCCTTTTTCACAAGTTTTAGTTTGGTGCTTCGAGTATTTTACCAGTTGAATCTGGACGTTTTGAACATCAATTCCGACCGCAATTCGATTGCATAATCAGGAAAATAACATTGAATCAGAAAAAATAGAGATGAATTAGGAAAACAGCAAAATACAATCACAAAACGTATAGAAATCAGATGATTGTTGCTTGATTCACCTGATTAACATCCATGGAAGCGTTTTCGGATGAATCTGAACGTTTTGAACATCAATTCCGACCACAATTCGGTTGAATAATCAGGAAAACAACATTGAATCATAAAAAAAATAGAGATGAATTAGGAAAACAACAAAATAGAATTGCAAAACGTATAGAAATCAGATGATTGTTGCTTGATTCACCTGATTAACATCCATGGAAGCGTTTTCGGATGATATGTTGTGAAGAGGAGCTTCGATCGGTGAATTTCCGGTGAAATCCCGGTGAGATTTGATCGATTTGCAGAGAGAAAAGCGAAAAACACGCAGTGCACGTTCAACTATGTGTTTCAGGGTTTCTGTGATTTTGCGTGTTTTTTGACCTATTTATACTAAACCGGTCAGTTTAATTTCTCCCCAAAACCGCTGGTCCGGTTGATAAGTGGTTTTGTGTATAAAAACCAGGTCTTTCCTATATAATAGGAAAGGCTAGCCTCTCTATATAATTACTATATATATATAGTAGAACTTAAGTCACACGCTACGCGTGTGCTATGGTTTTCTCGATAATAATTTGTACTTTTATTATGGTCTATTTAATGAAAATTCTACAATAATTACTTGATTTTGCGTAATACGTTTCACACATTTTTCTATGGTCTTCTCGTAAACAATTATTGTATTTTGAATGCAATTTTGTCCTATTTAATTCACACAGTTTGTTACTTAACCATTTAAATGTCACATTTGCTAAAGCTGACATGTAATTTATGTGTTATACACGCGTAACACGCTACACGTGTTATTACGTGCTATGTTCACGTATTCTTTTTAAACCGTTATAATCGTGATTACAGTTATTTTATTAGAAATTAGAACTATGTCAGACGTAAATACAATGGTAATGAACTTAAAAAATGTTTAATTCTAAAACAAATGTTGAAACATAAAAATACAATAGCTCAAAATCAGTTACAAACATACAAGTATACAATACCTTGAAATTGAAATGATTTTTTTATAAGCTGCAAAAATATTTATTACTTAAAATTAAAATTATTATGCAAGTTACAACTTACAAGTACGAGGATACACAAAAGCGTTGATAGGCACTCGCACTCTCAACCACACTTCTTCTACGAAATAAGCTTTAACCTCATACAACCAATTCAATTAAGCACGCCAAAGTCCAAAATAATCATGTTTTTAAGTGTTCAAGGTTGGAATTTGATTTTGACTACCTTATCATCTATCTATCTAGTACTCTATGTATTACCTATTAGTCCTATTTGAGCTGGCCAGGAGGTAATTTTGGTTATCACTTCATCACAAATTACTACAAACTTAAGTGACTTAGGTAACTCAATATAACAATATACTACCAAGAAACATTATACAAAGCCATATGCTATCCAACCAAAAAGTATGCTCCAGTCCAGTGAACCAAATACCCAAAAATGAAAATTAACAAATGATTGACAAAACTTCAAGTCACCACACTGCACAGATTTGAAAACATTAGCAGAGATTACACAACAAAACCTGAACCCAGCCGCATCACACACCTCCTCGCTCGCAATCTTGAACATGATTTATCATCTAAGCTCAAGTATAACCTTAAACAGCTCACCAGGCTGCCCAAAGTTGTAGCAAACCACAACACATTTCTTCATCGAACATACACATTCATCTATCACCAATAACCGCAAAGATTAAATTAAGACAAAATAGATACAACAAAATGTCATGAAGCTTCATTTGCCTGAGTCGAAACCAACAAAAATGCATGTTCACAACAAACCTGAACCCATCAATCCTCACATACCTCCTCCTTTAGCGAAACTCCAACACAATACTTCACCAAAGCAAGCAGAATCATAGCCAAAGAAAGAGCCAGGCAGCCGGCTCCGACGCTGACAAATGCAATTTAACCACATCACACAACTCCATAAATTCAAATTTTGAGTCTTCTTCTTATTCAGTAAAACACAACCAACTCAAAATATGCACGGAAAAGCTGCCCCACAATCTGTAAACATCAACAAATAAACCGAACGCTTTAATATCTCCAACACTTGAGTAAAAAGTATTACCAACTAACTAAACAACGACAACAACTACTGATTCAACTCTAGTAACCAAAGCTGGCTTCAACTAACTCAAACAATTAGTTGTACATAAAATATGAAGTCATACCATACAATCTTGCTAAGCAACCATTTTTTACTCAACCAATGCCAAGGGTTGACTTTAATCAAATCTAGCACTTATTTTGGGTCACACCTATCACCTCTGTATAATTTTTTATTCCTCGCACACCAAATGAACCACATAGTACCTTGGCAAACTAAAACAACCGCCCTTCTACTCTGCTTTACAGAAGTATTTTCAGAAACATTATCATTAATACACACCTAAATATACAAAATTTAGAAATAATTACCAGCTAAACTACCGATATTCCGATCCACAATGCACTTGGTGTTAAGCCATGAAGCACTGCTATCAGATTCTGCACGAATCTCCGCCTTTATTCTAAAAGATTTTAACAATGACCTCCAGGACACCTTAATCATGATGAAATGTGTAGTTAGCAGCATCAATGCTTGTCTTTGTACACACCATATAACCAAAATCAAGTACAATAATTGGCTTATACTAAACCAAGAACATAGAATGTTCGCCACACGTATATGACAACTCACTGTATTATTTAAGTTAGATACGTTCCTTCCTCCAGCAAACCTTAAATATGGCATTCAAATGAGAAGCCCATTTAGTAATCTTAGTTGTTTCTGCATAGAGAAGGACAAGCATTTCGGACCAATCATCAAAGCATGAAATCAAGGAATTGTATAGCCAAATTCTATGTCTCAATCTGAATTGAATCAAAGACGATATCTTTTGCTTTGATAACACAAATTTAGTATAATATTCACTGACCAAATCAGTGAATTCACCATGCGATTCCTAAACTTAAGCTGAGCTAGTTTTCGCAAGTGAGATTTCAACAGATCACTACTTCTGGTGCAACTGAGGGGGGAAACTGAAAACTGAAAGTCAAAGGTTTGCGTTGCGTTTCTTTATTCAAGTACACCAAAATTCATAGAATCAAGAATCTAAACCACTGCAAATTCAGACATATCATATCATTGTAGTACAAGTAATCATAGAATAAGAAAGCAAGACAAAAGATAAACAAGAAAGGCTACAAGAAAGGTTTCATAGAAAATTTTCTTCAAAACATAGATCCAATACACAATTTACTAACAACTAAAATTCAGTTTTCTCTGAATCAACTTTCATTTTATTACCTCTATTCCCAGCATTGTACTCTTGACGTGTTTGTCGCAGAGGCTGTTGTTGCGAATGGTAATTGTACTGCTGTTTAGCTTGAGCTGCATTTGATGGAGCCTGATACCTATATTTTTTTTTAATCAATAATTCCAGCAACAAAATCTCATTAGATTGGAAAGTCATTCTAGCAAAATAATAGTTCCGAAAGCAGTAAATCGAACTATTACATATCAAAAACTCAAAATAGATAAATCTGAAAATGATTCTGGAAAATAAAACCCTAGCGCAGCCGACGATGGTGACCAAACAGAGCCTCTACTTGGATCGTTGTCTCATCTTTCAGCGCTTCCTCTTCAATCTCCTCATACGCTTCTTCTTCCACTTCGCCCTCATGTTGAGCGAGAGAAACTGTTGTTGAACTTCTTCTTCAGGAGTGAGAGAACCCTAGCTCGGTTGAGTGGTGGAGGAGACGGGATTGAACCTGATACCTACATAGAGTATAAACATAGAAAGCAGATCAGATGAAAACAAAACTTGTTTTCCAACTACTCAAAATAGACCAACTTCCCCAATGATGTAACTAAGATACATAACAACATTATATTTTCACACTTCCATACAAGATAACTTTACATTCAATTACAGTCTTATTATTACTGAAATGAGAAACCTAAGCTTATTATTACAGAAATTTTCTGAGAGAATAAGCAGGTGATGTTCTGTTTTATTGGATATTAGTCTAGTAATATTCATCCATCAAATATGTATCTTTAACGCGTCCTACATCTAGTTAAAACAGGAAAAAGGTTACTAATAAACAATCAAATATGGACCACAAACTCAGTTCTAGAGTCGTTATCCAGAAGCAGAAAAAATCTAAAACTATGTCATGTAAAATCCTTGTTTTAGTTTGTCGTTATAGTGCACTCCAAACCGTTGCCATTATTACATTATAACTTTTATTATAATAAACACCCTCAGAACAGACTCCTCGCAACATGTAAGTTTCCATCATCAGACAAATCAGTGACGATATAAAAGCAAACTTTTAGCAGCATTGGCAATAGTCTATTATGTTGTCTTACAAGTAACGAGATTAAAAGCTTTCCTGTTTGCAAGCTTACGGAGTTATAAATGTTAGTAGTGGAGTATTCCTTCTCCTATTTAGTCCATACATGAAAATGTCCCAGGGACCTTATGTCATAGTTTAATAAATTAAGCAGAATCATGACACAACTATATCTCAGAGTGCACGTTTCACACACATTACAGCTAAATGAACACAATAACATTGAAATAAAGAGAATCGCTACCTGGAATATAAAGTTCTCGCAATGATCATTTGAAAGAGGCTGCGACGACTTAATAATCTGATGAAGATCAGTATCCATGAGCTCTTACACCATATACACATACCTAAAACAGTTCCAATTAATAGGTAGACATTGATGAGCATGGAGGCAATCGGTAGCACAGGAACAAATGGCCATATGAAAGCTGAAACAGGAACAACAATAATCATGATGATAGGACACAGTTATGTTGGAAAAGATGTGAAATCAGAGAAGGCTACAAAAATCATGATCTAATTAAGTGCCTTGTTGCAAAACCTTTGCATACTAATTGTTGTGCTAAAATTTACAAGTAAAAAACAGGTAGTTGAAGCTCATTTTAAGCTGAAACTGATCTAAAGTTGGTTTTACAAACACCTTTACTGCAATTTCTACTTCAAATAAGCCATTGCAACATAAAGTTTTAGTGGTATTTAACTAATATCATCTAATCTAATATACCAAATCAATGTTGTTAACACATTCCAAGCGGCATTCAATAAAATAAAGGCATTATTCCAATCAGTGAAGTATGGAGTATGCTTTTAGGCCATTGTGAATTCTCAGAACAAGGTGAAGTAGCACGAACAATTATCAGATACTTGAAATTACTAAGGGTTGAATCACATCGCAAAACGTTTATCCAACATAAGATTCGCTTACCCAGTATCAGATTGGACTCTTCTCCGACTCGAACCGTGGTCGTGGTTAAATCGTAATTGACATAATTGGGGCTTCAGTCTCTTCTTCTTCTTCTTCTTCTTCTTCTTCATCGCGGACATCCGATGGCTCATTGTAAGGATCGGAGAAACCCTCTAGCTCCGTTAGCGTGAGAACGATTTGAAGACACCGTATTAATTGATTAATTTTGGTAAGATATCCTCTGCGAATCAAGCGGGCGGAGTGAACGAATGGTGAAGAAGGCTTGGAGGAGAAGGAACAGAGAGCGGCAGATTAGATGATGGAGAATGATGGGCTCAACTCAAGAGAAGAAGCTTAAGGGTCCAGTAAATGAGGAAGATCGTAATTCGGAAAGAAACCGAGCGAAGTAGGGGAAAATGTTACCGACTAAGCCTCCACGCGCGCGTGGACAATTTGTGGGTTATTATAGACTAGAAATTATGTCGCACGCGACATGCGCTACGCGTGCGAAGCGTTCTCCTTGTCAACCATACGTATAATGGATATATATGTAATGTTCACATATTTAATTTAAACGTAACCAAATGAAAATTTGTAAATAAATAAATGAGTAATTAAACTCAAAAGTCGTCACAAAATGTTTTCAAACATAAACAAAAAATAACTAACTGAATAATTGAACCTAATGGAAAAATAACTAATTGAGTAATAAAACTCAACAGAAACTGTGTCCTATAAATGTAAATAGTTTATATAGTCATGCGATGAATATTTTTTAATTGAACGGTATTAGACGTACGTAAAGTAGTCATTCGTTGAGTTAAAAACCATCTGATACATCCATAGACTATTAAAACATTCAACTTCGAAATATGCAATGCAACTTCCGCATGTAAATTGGTGTTCTTCATCAGTTGAATATACTATCATGTGCGTCATTATCTCCTCTCATTTTGCTTCATCGATGCCTTCTGTTATGTCAATACCACAGTATGGATGATGTTCAAATTCCAAGTGGCCCTGGTATCCCCAGGTTCTCTATCCTCAGAGCTAAATTGCGCCTGTATTTCTTCACATAATCGAGTCCTGACGGTGTACTTTTTATTTTGTTAATATCAAACCATCATTGTCGTCTTTGCTCCGGATTCAGTGTCAGTAACTTAAAGACTATTGATGCACAGTTGTATTATGGATGGTTTGATATTTGTGTGGACATCTCTTGAAAAAGATTATCGCGCCTTTTCTGGTTTGTGTGTCGAAGTAGTCGGCCTGTAATTTTAGTAAATATTATTTTAACGTACTGACACAAAAATAAAATATGTACTCAATGGTTATAGTATTTAAATTAAAAATGAAAGTTGATATAGTAATTTACTTACCACCAATATCCTTAGTAACACTCTGTATTTCCTGTTGTTTGGCATTTGTTGATAAATTCTTGTTCCCATGGTATTGGGGTTTTATTAGAAGAAGTGGCAAAACCAACCTAGAAACTGTGTCACAGCTCTTGTAGTAGTTTTATGCATGTATTTACGTTTTGTATGATACAATATCCCAATTGCTTTTTCCAACTTCAAATGTAGTGGAATGAAATCAAAACTTTGTTCGCTTGCCTCAAACTTGACGAAAATTAACGTGGACATGTAGTAGTTTTCTATCCATTAGTTGTAAGTTGTTACTAGTTGAAGTACCTGAGAGTTGGATGTCTTAGGCTCGTTTGTATTTGTAAACCATTAGTATTAAATATTTAAACATGCAATTTGAAATTCCAGTTTCATTACAAATATCAAATTCTTCATTATACTGTTTTTTTTAGAAACCAAAATTCATTCATTGATAAAAAAAACGGCAGGAGACTGAATGGTTACATGTTTTGCCACTCTTATAAAACTGAATGAAAAAAAAATCAAGTAGGAGGAAGCAGTTTTATCTCTGAAATAATGGAACCGGAAGCGGACATAGACTATGTATGGGAGGATTGCAACTGCTGGACTAAGTTAAGGCAGTCCCTTCCAGCACAGAATGCCTACCTCTCATCAAGTATATTCACGATCTTTACAGTTGCTATGCTTCCATCCCATAACATTCCTTTGTACACTGTGCCAAGTCCTCCCTTGCCAAGAACATGGCTCTCGCTGAAGTTATCAGTCGCCTTTTACAATTCCTCAATAGTCATGAGCTTCAGTTCATGTAGTACACTCCCGGAGCTTGAGACCATTTGCTGCTTTAATAGTAAACCTCTGTTTCGTTTGAAGTATTTCTGCTTCAGTTTCCTCTCATTTATCTTCTTAATTCTCCGGTGAATCCAGAAGCAAAGAACCACTAAAATGACAAGAAAACCAATCACCAAGCTAGTTCCTGTGTTCGCAACAAATATGAGTAATCTAATACCGGAGTGGCTAGGGATGCATTTGCAGATCGGATACCCAGAATTAAATCTGTGACTGGAGAGTATCTAATCGATGGGAAAATAAGAGAGATAAATGAGACTATACTCTCCAACACCGTGGTTCCAATACTCACCTTGCTTGGGTCGTAGCTGACTAACCAAACCTGGCACAACAATTGATGTCCAATCCAGCACCCAATCAACATTAACGTTTTCAATAGGTAATAAGATTAGAGTGAACATAAATGTCAAAAATAAACCAAGATCATTAAAAAATTGTTAAAATACAACCTAAATATTTCGCACTCTCCATTGTGATTCATATTGTTTTAGAATCTCATCATATACAATGTTTTTTGTTTTGATTTACACTTAAATGTTGATAAGCATGGTCTGTAGTTGCTCTTACAAGCTAACACACACAAAGCCTTAGAGCAAGAATGCAGGGAACAACCAGAAATGGATCAAAAAGCGTCAACTCTACTCAAACTTAGAAACCAAAGGGTGAACCTAATATCTACTAAATTTTGCTCCGACCATTTAGCTGCTTTGCAGTTTCCACCCAACCAATACCTGCAAAATTCATAATGAACATATAATACCAGAAGTATCAAACTAGCATCTAATTAAAAAAGATATTGTGTAAAGCATATGATTATTTCCCCTTTTGATCTAATGCTTCACAAAAGCGAACAAAAACATAAACCAAGTTTTTAGCCCATATATTAATCACAATAAAAAGATATGCAACAACAAGATTCTTTCATTATTAAGCTAGGATTTCATTCTGTTAAGAAGATGAACTATAAACAATAGTGAAAACTGGAAGCAGGATGAATACATCTTTGCATTGATAAATGTGCATGGAGATCTAGCAAATCAGTCAGCAGTAAAGCATACTTTTTAGCAATTTAATTCCCCTGACACCAACTTCTCTTTGGAAAACCATCCATACTTTAGTTTGAAATTATAGCTTAAACTTGAGCTATTTGAAGGATTTTTAGATTCCATTCAGTAACCAGATGGAACTCACCAACTTCAAGTGCAAAAGTGAAATACATATATACTCAAAATAAATTCAACTTGAATTTGATTTCGTCTTAATAAATAAAAGAAATGCAATCCATTTGAGTGGAATTTATGTATCTCTTTCTTTCATGGACATCAAAATCTGTTTATCCATCACCTGTGAAATCAGAGAACTGGTTTCTTGATTTGATAATAGTCACAAACACAATGCTCTTCCTTCGAGTCAAGAAAATGGGAGAATTTATTTGGTAGATTGGCCTTATATTTCACAGAAAAATTATAAAAAATGAATTTAAGCCTGCTAGAATTAACATTCACCCAATTCAATTGACCAACACAAAGTTATGACATGTACAAAATCCAAAGGTACAAAGATAACCATGTGCAAAACATACCCTAAATTTCGAAGTGGATTTCAGCTGATGGCTTCGAATCAAGAAAGTAATCGGAGCAATAGATATCTACCTACACACAATCACAATCCAAGAATCACAATGTGAACAAAGACAGCTGAGCAAAATCTTAGAATATCAATTAAGTTCAGCAAAAACACAAGGATTTTCTTCTGGGATGGTAGATTACCACCAATGCTAAAAGGAGGATCTTGAGGCTGGCCTGTATTGTAATGTGTATGTATTTGGCATGCTTACATCTTTTCTAATTGGAATCCTCCTTTCTGTATCAACATTGCACAAAGCTCTAATGCAATTTCTCTTGATCCGGATGGTCCTTAGCAGCTGCCTTTATAATCAAACATTCAAATTCAAAACTTTATAACTTATAAAACAAACAGGTCATCAAGTGTGTATCTATAGATAAGTACTGGATCAACAACACAGGCATCAAAAAATGTAATAGGTGAAAAGTAGAGTAGTAGACCACGTATTCACCAAATAGTCAAATACTAAAATATATACCAATCGCAAACAAACAGTCCCAAGCAACACCAATCACTCAGTATTTGTAATGCAAATTCAAATTTAAATTACTCTCAACTCCGAAGACAACTCTAGCATCATAAATAGAACACATTACATTCAGGTACCAGAGACACAAACACTTGGATGCGAGAAACACTTGACAGGTCCAAGAAAATTGTGTGAAGAATGATGATGAATTACCGCTTCATTCGGAGCAATGACTGGATTGGACCTCCGGTGAGAGCTTCTCTTTCCGCCTCTCTATCGCCAGCCTCCCTAACCGCATCGAGATCGTCTGAGATCTTGAAGCAGCCACCAGTCCGATCCATGCCCCTTCCTTAAACCTTAAATCGGAAGTGACAGCGCTGCGGATCCTTGTTGGGAAGATGCCGAACAATGATGTAGACCGTGAAATCGAGCTCCCAATCTCCAGTGGCAGAAACCCTACAGCTCCCAATCTCCGGTGGTGGCACAAACCCATTTTGATGACTAATGTGAAAGAGATATCTATATGAAGCTTAAATCAATTAGAAAAAATTGATACAGATTTTGTTGAATGATTAGAGAAGTTAGAAGAGTGATGGAAAGAGGAAGAAAGACTGTCTGTCTCTGGTTTGAGAAAACGGTGAAAGAGGAAAGACTGTGATTCGGTGAAAGAGAAAAATAGATAAAAGGGGAAAATTGAAAGAGAAACCAGCGAAAATACTTCCACGCGCGCGTGGCCTTTTTCACCTTTATTAATTAAAGACTTTATTTAAATATATATGAAAGATAAAATACTAACCTAAGGGGTATAATAATAATTTTATTGGTCAAAATTTTGAGGAGCACTTGCTGCAGCCTATTGCCGCTGCTTGTGTTAATAATTATTACTTTTTTTTTATAAAAATCAACAATCTTTTACAATTAAGGGCTTCTTACATATATATAGCACCCATTTAGTCACTTTTATTATAGATATTTTATCATTAGTCAAACAATTACATCCAGCACCCATGTTAGATAGATTTAATTATATGTAAACCCACAACTTTGATTTTACACGAATTAAAATAATAAAAATACATTTTTACCCTTAGTCAAATATTGAGTTTTGACTGAGGCCAAACAGCTAGTATAATTTTTATTAATTGCACATTTATCTCAAATCTTTTTGATTCACCAATTTGTCACTTAATAATTCAATTTAAGGTATGTAACTTTTTTAAATTACAAAATGTTCCAACATTTTATTGCAAAGTAAGCCCAATAAATTTTATTTTTTAAAATTTACCCAAAAACAAAAACAAAATTAAAAAAAATATTAGAAAACTGCAGTGCAGCTCCGGCCAGGTTGGAGCTGTAAAGCTCCGACTAGATCAGAGCTGAACAGGTCCGGCCTAGATCGGAGCTGTGATAGCTCTGATTGACCGGAGCCGGAGCTGATACAAGAAGAAGAAGAAGAAGAAGAAGAAGAAGAAGAAGAAGAAGAATATTAAGGCCATGTTTGGAGTTATGATATTGAACATTAAGCCATAAGTTGGTCAAATGATTTTTAAAATTTTGGACTCAGATGTAATATTTTAACTAACGTGGGGTTAATGTAATTGGAGCGTCTAGTAGAGATAGTAAATGTAAAATTCCCTAAAATTAAATATGATCGCGCACACAAGCACATTTGCAAATGCTACAAGTAAGTTCATATTCATAACACATGACTTGTAATCTTGGTGGAGGTACTTGGGGGCTGGGTAGTGCTGGTGCACTACCCTTTTTTATTTTTTAGGATTATATTAGTTTACATTTTATGATATCCATTAGACATTTTTTGTTCTTTATCTTCCTAATAATGCAAATAAATTATGGATTGTTACCTCTAGTTTCATATAATTTTGATTATTTTATACTTATCATATAAAAAATAGTTTATCTTAAAAAAGAAGGATTATTTTCGCATATGCACACTAGGCGACGTTATTTCTGGCTCCGACCCTAGATTGTATTCGTGGATGGCCGGAACATGACTAGCATAGTCCTGACTCCTGTCTCATTGATCAACGTGCGTGTGCCCCTACTTTTCAGTAATAATTTAACTTTTGAAGAAAGCTGACCAAACAGAGCAGTTTCAAGATGGCTTTTGTTCCATCAAGAAGAAATGAAAAGGAAAGTAATAGGTCCAACCGTTCAAACTTCTCAACCAGGGAACCACAAGTTAGAAATCACCGAACAAGGTTGTAACCGAGTCGAGCTTTTTTCGAGTTGCTCGAGCTCGGCTCGAAAAAAGCTCGGCTCGAAATTCGATTATTTAAGCTCAAGTTCGAGTTCGAGCAAAAACTCTAGCTCGTTTAGTTTATCGAGTCGAGCTCGAATATTGAAAAGTTCGGCTCGAAAGCTCGACGAGCAGCTCGAAAATAATATATTATTTATTTTATATAATTTATTTATTATATATATATATTTATTTATTATATATATTTTTTATTTATTTTTTATATTTTATTTATTATATATAAATATTATTTGTTTTATATATTTATTTTATTTTATATATATTTTTTCCTTATATATATTTATTTTATTTTATTTTTCTATTTATTTTTTTAAAATAACCTTTCTTATTCGAGCTCGCGAGCCGAACTCGAATAAGAAAAATATGTGTCGGGCTCGAACTCGAGTCCAAGAGCTAAAGCTCGATCGAACTCGAGCTCGAGCTCGAGCCAAGTGTGAAAATTCGAGTTCGAGCCGAGCCGAGCCAAAACTCGACTCGGCTCGGCTCGATTACAGCCCTACCGAACATCACAATAGGCCTATTACCCAGATACTACAAGGAACTTCCATAGGCTTTGTCCATGGGGAAACCAGCTAAGCCCCACATCCCAAACTCTACGGTTAAGATCAGGGGCGGAACCAATTAGGGGGGCCGGCGAGGCCTCCGTCGCCACCCTCCCCCCCCCCCCAAAAAACATTTTTTTTTAGGAAGAATATAATGATTTTTCAAAAATTTTAAAGGTAAATTTTACGTTTTTTCAACTTTTGGCCCCCCCTAAACTTTCAAAAAATGATGTATATGTAAGTTCACCCCCCAACCATAATTCTTGGTTCCGCCCCTAGTTAAGATTAGGACTTTAGGAGTAAGGTGACCACTGACCACCGATGGAACTGATAAGCTTGATTAGGCCTTCTTCTCTAACAGTTGATCCCAAAAGTGGAGCTCAACTGCGCCACGTCAGCATTTCACTAACTTAATCTCCAACTCGATCTTCCAACATGCTCCAACAATTGATCCCCATTGATTCCTTATTTTTCATTTATTTTACTATTTTTTTTATTTCATCTTCTTTTTTTTCCATTAAATTTTTTAATCAATTATTCATTTCATTTTAACACATTATATGATACTTCGAAATGCAATAAATATTTAGAAAAATTATTAAATAAAATAGTACAATAGAATATCAAATTAAAAAATACACTCGTGAAACATTAAAAGTTAAACAATAAATTTTATTTTATTATTTTTATTTATGCATTATTAAATATGGAAATAAAATAATAAACATAAAATAGAAAAGAAGAAATAAAATAATAAACATAAAAAAGAAAAGAAGAAAAAAAACATAAAAAACAAAATTAAAAAGATGATATAATAAAATTTAAACGCCAAGCTGGTAGTAGTAGTATAAATTATGATCAACAACAACACAACAAGACAAAAGAAATAAAAAAGCAAAAATAATAAAAAAGCAAACAGAAAAGATATATAATATTATATAGTTGAGTTTGGGCTCATCAGCAAACTCAACTACGTGGACAATTGAGTCCACATGCGTCTCGTCCGTTGGAGACGGCCTTAAAAAATAAATTTTCTCCCTTTTGTTTTCTAGGAAATACCTCAAGAAATATATATATATATATATTAATCAAATGGAAATAAGAAAAATAAAATAATTTTCTAGGTTTCAATTTGGAACTAAGGTACTCCCTCCGTCCCGGTGAGAAGCCTACGTTTGCTTTTTGTACGGTTTTTAATGAGAGGTTTTGTTTGATAGTGATTTATTAATATAGAATGGAATGTGGGTCAATATTTAAATGGTAGTGGTGGGGATAAGAATTAAAGTAAAGTGTGAATGTGGGGACAATGATTAAAGTAATATACAACTTGTTTGGCTCTAAACTAGGGAGAGGGCTTTTAAATAGTGACGAGAGATGTGAATAGGAATTACTGTTGAGAGGGTTTTGGGAAATTAGGTTTGAGTTTGAGTTAGTAAAAGGTAGTAGGACATAGGGGGAATATTAATAGGTATGATGATGATTGGTGATGATTGGTTGATTGAATGATTGGTTAGTTATAGTTAGTTATTATTAGTTGTATTGACATTGAAAGAGAATGTATTGGAAATTGAGTATATTTGGTTGGGAATTGAATATTATATGTTAGATGAAATAAGATGAAGGGAAATGGAGGGGAAAAAATCTGATATGTAAAATTTGCCCCTAATTTTCGGAATTGTTTTTTTTATTTTTTATTTTTTATTATTTTTTTTTTTTTAAACAATGTCACTAAAATATTTTTTTATTTGTGTAACAAATTGTTTACCTATAATTCCGACTTTGTAGTGTAGAAAAAAATGACTTTTTTTATAGGGTTCAATCCTATTTTATATTCATTTTTTTTTTATCTATTTTCGTTTTTTTGTTTTTTTCCTCGTTTCGAGTTAATAATAAAGAATGACTTGAATGTTATTTAAATAGTGGTTCCCACCAATAACTTCTTGTAACATTTAAAATAGAAGTTAGAAATTTCGGTCGAACATCGTACGAATACCATTTCGACTAATCAGATAGGTAAAAACAAGTTTACCATAATTCGTAGATTAAAGTTACAACAACGTAAACATTGAAGGAATGAAATCATCACACATTACAATACAAATACGGAATATCGAATTCATGGGGTGGGCCATTTACACCCGCTGTCCTAGCGTTCCTCAGAACTAGAGCTCTCCTCGATCCATCCTGGGGTTGCACGGGCGGATGGGGATATGAAGTTGGTCTCCGGTGGGGGCTGTGTTATTTCCCCTATTGGCTGTCCCTCAGGGAAAGAAATCATGTCGAATTCAGTGCGCTTGAAAAGGTACTGTAGCACCTCAGCGTCCGGTTCAACGGCATTTATGTAATTTCCCGCCTCGGGGTACATCTGCGAGTATAAGTTGAATTTGATTGGATATTAAGTGAATTTAGATTGTTTAATTTCCACCTTACTTGATAGGAATAGTTGTTAATTGAACTTGTTTAGGAAGTCTAAAGTACCTGGCGAATGCCTTTGTGAAGAACCGTTGGGACGTACAAATAGGCGGGGTACGTGAATAGCTCAACCCCAGGCAGATTGATTATGTACTCCCATGCGTTGAATTTAGTGGCCCACTTGCTGAACGAAGCAAGAATCATCTCTTTCGTGAAACATGTACGGCGGGTACACTCGTGCATCAATGTCGTCCACACATCGAGGCCAATACGCTGAATGTGGCGCCTATTGAAGGCCCGGGGGTTGTTGGCTTTGTACTCGGACATTATCCGAAGCAGTTGTTGGTCATGCGGTTCCCCCCAAGTTGTGCACAACCGATTGATCCTACGGCAAGATGAGTTGCATACAAAAGTTGCCATTTTCGCTGTATGCATGCAGAAAGTTACGCACATAAAAGTTAGTAAAAGCGTATAACATAAAATCATTTCAAGAGTGCATAACCAGAGGAATATTATTACACAAAGAGGAAATCATTTCATACATTTTTTCTAATAAATAATGTTCAAAGATTCCAAATTGAAAGGTGCATTCTTTATTACAATTCCATTAAATGGTGAACAATTCAAGAGTTTTCCTCTTCCGAAGAATCGGAATAAGTGTCGTAACCGGCAGTTGAGGCGACGAAGGTCGGATCGATACGATAACATTCGTGAACTGGTTCGACTATCTCACCGACTGAGGCGTTGCGACATAAAACTAAGAGCGACGTTTGGTCGAATTCAGAACCTTGAAATGCGTTTCTAAGGATTTCGTAGTGCTTCTCGCATTTATTGAAATATCGTGTAGCTGCTCGGAACATCTGCACAGTAAAATTAAGTTGTTCGTTACACAAAGACATTTTCGAATAATGACATTGAAGTTTTATTTGAGTTGGGTTACGCACCTCCGTTATGCCATATTTCAAAATAGTGGGAACGTAGATGTGATGGGGGTCTGTTGAAATAGCTACTCCAGGCAACCTGGAAATATATGTCCATGCGTTAAAGCGTAGGACTAACGCCGAAAATTTTTGGAGGACAAACTCTTTGCTGAAGCACTCCCCTAGGAAGTGGTCATGCAAGTAAGCCGTCCATCTTGCTAACAGCTTTAATTCGAGGTTAATTTTGTTCATTCTCTTCCTATCAGTGGTCGTAACAAACCCAAGCAAACTCTTATCGTGTCTTGCCGTCCACGTCACATCCGGTACGTAACTGCAGTTGTTAACCCCACAGTGATAGGTTTTGACCCCTGAGGCCATTAGCTGGTAATTCGAATCGGTTAGAAGGAATTTGTAAGGACGAAAGAATTTGCAGTAGGAGCGGAGGGGAATTTTTAAATATAGATCAAACTCATGTAAGATAGAAACGGTTCATACATACTTATGAATGTAAATACATATCTTATTTTCAAAGTACATCGCAGCATAATGACTTAGGTTCAATTTATTTAAAAAGTGAAGATGATAAGCTTATGGATCCCCAAACACCGCGCATAAAGTGTCCCATTCGGCAACACGGACATCAACCACGGCAGCATCGTCACCCGATGTCTGTTCTTGATTTGCATGAAGAACAGGATATAAATGTCAGATAACTAACAAAACCTAAGATTGCAAATGAAATCTAATAAGTATGTTTACTTATTGTAACCGTACCGTCCTTATTTGCTGCAAGTAGTAAGATGGACCGGTTATGTGTCCCGTTCTCCGGTTCACGTCAAATCCCGGATAATTAGCAAATAGGTGGTGAATTGCTTTGTAAAGTACTTTCAAACACTTGTATTTCATTTTGCAGTGAACCATGGTGAATGGTGAACCTCTGTTGTAATGGATGTAATACCGTGTCCCAAAAGATTGTACAATGCTTCGCCAGGTGGGGGGATCAATCTTAAAGCCAGGTGGAAAGCGACTGAATGCGAATTGGTAGGCAATAGTACGGATAAACTCCTCTGTTTCCCAATCGCCCCAAGTCGGAGATAGCTCGTATATTGGCATCTGTGATGAGATATTGAGTAAGATTAAAGATGACATTAAAAGGAAAGTGTGGGGCATATGTAAGGGTGAACTTCATCAATTTCATTATGAGATTAAAGGGAGTTCATCATACAAAATTATTTGAACAAGGACTTTGGTTAAACGAAAACAAAACCCCGAACTAAAAGGTACTAGGTTGGTTCAGGTACCAAGCAACCTTGACCTCGTCGGGGTAATGGAGCCACGCCCTGGCCTCATCGACGCTGTTCATTAACAATGTGTTGCCGGCGAGATAACGAGGCAATTCTGATTGTGGTATGAACGAATATAAACGTTTGCTTTCCGCCATGACAGTGGCCCTTACTTCCTTAGCCATTTCTCGATCCGCTTGGACATTGTCTATGAACCCCTGCATTGCACCGAATGATCCAAGTGGTCCGCTGTCACTCGATTGTGAGTTAACTTGCTTCCCCTTCGCAGTAGCACGCCTTTTCCCGCTACCTTCAGCTAGGTTGTCAGTGTCACAGGGTGGAACATGTCCGGCTTTACGGATTTTGTCGATGTCGTTTTCGTCAATCTGCTGGTCCTCGGTGTCATCGTATGACGCCCCAGTAAAAGTACAAAAGCTTCCTGTTGCACTTGATGCTACCCACATGCGCCCAAATTCCTCAGCCATTGGGAAGTTAAGGGATTCTGGATTTGCGGAATCCGTTTCCTGAAAACCACGTATCTTAGTTTTGGAGGATCATGTTTTTTAATTTGTAGTGAAGGTTCATATAATAGGCTTGCTTATTAAAAGTTAAAGGTTATGATTTGTTATTGACCTCTGATGTAAAGTGTGGCGGTGGGTCAACACCTCCTTCCTGGTCAGCCCCCCAACCGGTCTGTTGTTGGCTGAAACGATGGTACTTCCGGTAACTGCTTTTAAGACGGCCTAGCTTGCCTTGGAGTTGAGCTCTATCCCAATCCATATTTGTTTCCACCCTCACTCTTTTCGTTAAGTCAGTCCATGCCTTTGAAGAGAAATTACCCCCGCTCATGTTCCCCTTCGAACACCATACATCGTACATGATTTCAATGAATTTCTTTGTCGTATCCTGAGTCCACCTTGCCACTGGCCTGGGGCAATCATCAATCTGGGACTCAACCTCTATTTGCGAAACACGACCCTTGCCCTTACGACTACGACGTGATGCATCCATCCACCTTTTTTATCAGGTAGAGCATGTTAGGTTCCATACCGTTACATTATTATATATGTGGTAATATATACATTTGGTATCATCAATTTCATTTGTGCCTTACATAGTAAAGGTGTGCTACCATTTTTATGTTTAATGTGAAAGTCGCATTTGGAACCTTCAATTATTTACTTACACGGACGCAAGTAAATGCTGTTAATATTTGTTTGTGTCATGCAATCACACCGCTTTTTGTTTGTAATTTTTGTAAACGAGTTTCGTAATATTGTAGATAAACTCAAAATAGTTATTTGCTTAAAAAATATTCACCTTTTCTAAATGTCATAGTGGTAGTTCGGTTTTAGTCGGTTGAGGTTTGTTTGAATGATAAAAAATTTTCTCTGATTTTGTTACCTCATAATATAAATTCTTGTGGAATAAATTCGATGTTAAACATATGTACATAGAGAACAAAATTTTCTACTTTACACAACACATAACATATAGCGGTTTTCATATTGGTTGTTATTATGAGAAAACGGAAAAAATAGATACATAACTACACGAAATAACATCCATAAACATCGAGTGTGCATCAAAGAATTAAATAATACAATTCATAAGTTAATCGTTCGACAATATACCAATGGAATCATAAAGTTCACACATCTCCATGAACAACCAAATACTAGTGAAGGGAAAAAAACTCCAAAAGAAAAGGAAAATTTTAAAAAGATGTATATCTGATCCGTGAAGTTCGAAAATCACTCTACCTTATAGTAAGATAGCCGATAACGAACAAGATCATTTTTCCATATGAGTTGCTCCAAGTGGAAACGCAACCAACATTCACGTTTCCATAACTAAATTTCCCTCTTCTAAAAATTTTAAAATGTTTCCCATCATAAATCGAAACTAATACAAAACATATTAAGTAGATGAAAAGCTCCCCACCATTTACAGTTTTATTCTCTAAATTACAGCAGTCCGGCAAACGAAAGAAAAACAATTAAAAAAAAATTAAGTAAATAAATAAAAAAAAAAAAGGTAAACTGCCCCAAAAGAAAAAAAAAACAAAAGTCCATAATAAATTGTGTAAGTTTTTTCCAAAGGAAAACAGTTTGGAGCAACTAACTTCATAAGAAGGGGCTGGAAAAACATAAAAAAAAATAAAAATAAAGTGCCAAAATTAGCTACTATCCACCTGCCAAAGATGAACAAACAATGGAAGTTATAGGTCCAACAAAATCCCAAAAAACCACCACCAGTAGAAGTCAAACTTGCATGAAACTGTAAATAGGGCCTGCCAACTCAACCACTAGTAGAAAGCCAAACATGATGCATGCACATATGAGAAGAAACGAAACTAATTCCATAGGCACATAAGTCACATATGTAAGGACATAACCACAAAAACTCAAGTCTGTAATGGAAATCAGAAACACATGTCATACTGTAACTGAGAAAACTAAGTAAAGAACAAGTAATACCTTAGACTTGCTAGGTGTAGGAGAGATGCAAGGTAGAGACCAGCAACCAAAGTAAGAGTGTATAATATATAGTGAAGTAGTTTTAGGGGTGTGTGAGTTGAAATGCTATGAACGTGCATCAATATATAGAAAGGTAAGTGGCCTTTGAATGCTGAAAACAGTAGGGGCATTACTGTACACATGTGACCTCCACACACCAACAAATAATTGTGAAATAAAGCCTGCAAGTTGGAATATGCATGGACATCTACTATGCACCTTTAACAAATATCAAGATACTACACATGGAGGCATAGTAAGTGATGGGCAGCACAAGAAATATCAACCATACAACATGCAATGCATAGTAAGTGATGGCTCAGATCAATAATTGCTCCCTCTATAAACATTTTACTGCTTCTAACACAATCAACGGCATCCGCCATGGCTGCTGATAACCGTATCGATTATAGCCATACCAAGATACGGAAATGCTTGTAGATAGTGGAAACGAGTAATTTTTTAATTTTTCCAGCAAGAATAATGGCAAACTAAAATCATCACCGCCAACCACATAAGTTCACGCAAATAAATTCACGCAAATCAGGTAACATAACATTAACAGCATTCATGTTTGGCTTTCAATTAGAGTTCGATTGCAAAGGCCCCTACCAATTTTCTAAGCAAGGGCCACGCGCCATGGCTTCTTATTGATGCTATCACCAATAGCCACGCCAAGTTACGAATGGCTTTGTTCCTGCAAAAATTAAAAAAATAAATAAATTTAATATTGAAAAATCTTGACAAATTTATGGAGAATGTAATGGATAATTGTAAACAAAATTAAATTCCAGTTTCGTAAATCCGGAACTAACCTTGCGTCGAATATTGTCACGGCCCTAGGCGACTCTGGCTGCCAAAGCATACACAGCCGGCAACACAGGGCCAAGTTTTCTCAGTCAACTCTCTACTGTCTTCCTCGTACAATCAGTTCCCGCAAATTAGGCAACACACATTTCATCGCAACAGGAGAACAAAAAATAAAAAATGACTAAGTTATCATCAATCACAAACTACCCAAGATATCATAAACTGAGATATACATTTCAGTTCTAATGAAAATGAAACTCAAAATACAAATCAGAGAGAGAGTTATTCCTTGCTTTTAATTTTATTTCGACATACTGTTACAAATTAAATTATAAATGAATTAAGATCTGAGTAATTTTATTCTACATATTGTTAGATAATCAGCAAACCTGAACAGAGTCTATCAACATGAATTAAGACTAACAACGCGATGCAAGAAGAAAAATCAGACGCAAGAAGAAAAATCATTGTGGTCAATGAACAACTGCTAGTTCTATTATTTTCCAAAAATTGTTTCAAAATCATCTAATCATACTATCTACGCATTCAACATGCCGACTACTAGTAATAGCAAAAACCATCAAACTGCTAGTAAATTAACATCAACTCGACATGAACACACAAACCAAAAATCTCATACACCAGACAACAAATCATAGAGCAAACGGCTCGTAATTGCCAAAAAAAGTGGGGGAAAATAAAGGACGCTTCAAACTGTTAAACTTACATAAGAAGATGTGAGTACGAGTAACAATTCGCACCAAACTCGAAACATCAAAGCCAAGCAAAAGGGAACCGAAACATCAAAGCCAAGCAAAAGGGAACTGAAACATCAGAAAACGAAACCCTATTTTCAAATCAATTAACATCAACGATTTTCGACACAAATCGGAAAGATTAAGTGATAGGAGGAGGAAATGTACCTTAAAAAACCGATTCGAAGCCGCCGGACCGTCGCCGGAAAATTCCGTCAGAACCAAATCGAAAATCGGCTCCGATAGGGTTGTAGATCGGAGCGAGACGATCACACCCATGTAATTTATTTCATCATATGACGCCGGGGTTGACCGGAAAATAGGCCGGAAGTGTTCCGACCGGTAGAAAGTGGTAGAGAGTGTACAGAGAAATCTGTCCCTAGAGAGAGAAAGGGGAGATGAAAATGGAGAAAAGGCTTACGAATAGTATGAATAGTATGAGGGCCGGCTATAAGTGAAAGCCAAACGTATAAAGCCCTCTCAACAGTACGAGAGGCCTCTCTAATAGAGAGCCAAACAAGCCGATAAATGTTATGTGGTGTAGCTTCCAAAAATAGAAACGTAAAGAATTGATTGGGACGACCCAAAAAGGAATACGTAAAATACAGATGAGTATTAAATTAACAGGACTAAAATAATATAATAAAAATATTTTCAAAATTCAAATTAATAATCCCGACATCGATTAGTTCTACATGTATCTTTTTTCCCAACAAAAGATATAGGTTGAAGGAGTATCAACAATAGACGTACAATGATTTGTCTTCAAAAACATTTTCTACCAAACAAGATTAGAAAGTATGGACCAAATATTTGTTCTTGATTTCAAATCCATGAGCCTTTGTATTCTCTTGCATTGAATCTCTAGCACATTTATTTCCACAGGTTTAAATGTCATGAGCCTTGATTATTTCTTGCATTGAATTTGCAGGAAACCACCGGTTTCAAGGTTATGAGCATTGGTTATCTCTTGACTTAAACTAGATACGATTCTAGAAGTCCTCACCTTTGATCCGTCCCGTTCATTTGGTGCAGAATGTTAATTCACTCACTTGAATATTAAGAAATTTCAAGTCCTTATTTCTGTAAGAAAATATGGTCAGAGTTACCCCTAGGGTACGCAACCAAATTTCAAAAAATTTCTTAACATGCAGGTTAAGTGATCATGTATATAGCGTATATAGTAAACACATTAATCAGAAGACTTACAATACTCCAAAAGCAAGAACAGGTATCGAATCGATACGCCAGTCGATGAAGTCTTCGTAATAGTCCGGTGAATCTTCTCCTTCGTCGATGTCGAAGATATCTGCAATACTTTGATTATCTGCAAGACAATAAAAGTTAGTTTCCAGCTCTTTGAACCTCAACCTTGGTATCCACGGATGAACAACTTATCGGAAAGAATGCTAGGATATTCTTTATGTGGCCAAGAAGATGGGGCGGCAATTTTCCTCCGGTGGGAGTGGTGCGCACGGCTTATGGAGAGGTGGGGAAGAACTTTTTATTTTCTCTAAGAAAACTGGTAGAAAGAATGATCTTGAATCAATTGTATTCAACCATGTCAAAAGCTCTCTAATAGTCTACTATCTATAGTAGTCAATAGAAGCCTAAAGAATAATCAATTAGACTTCATAAAGGAATAAGAATCTAATTCTTATCGCACAAGGAAACCAATTCAAGTCTAGATTCATTCCCAATCAAATTAGAACACAATTAGGAAAATCTAACTTATCCCTTGACTTCTGATAGAGGAAGGAGTTCTACTCCTTCCCCTACTACTATTGCTTCGCGCGCGCGTCTAAGGGTGATAGGTGGGTCCCGATTTTGGGACCCACTTATAATTCTAAGGCAATTCAAACTCCAAGTAGATTTTGCCCATGTGCATATATTAATTCTAAATTAACATATCCTTTCAAATCAAACCTCTATTATATTTCTAAAATATAATCTTTAATTGTATTTACATAAAATACAATTAATCAGCCAATTCAATTAATAATTCCAAATTATTATAATTAATTCCAAATCAATTATAATTCATCAATCACAATTAATTCTAAATTAATTGCGATTCCATCTTCAAGGATATTCGGATAAGCTGAATCACCACATAGTGTGACCCATAGGGCCTCATTGTATTAAACAAGTCCTAGACAAGACAAAATGGAATTCCTAGACGGTTCCATTTGCAATATTAATACATAAGGACGTTTGAGAGATTTTTCAAAGCAAACCCTTTCGTTGCGAAGTCTGTTGCGTTCAACGCGGCGATGGTAACGTCCCTTCATCTGACTGACTCGAATGCATCTAGGATCGATGAAGTGTCTATTCCAATAATACATCCACGGGCGTCTTCAGTGAGTTGCTTGGTGAATCCAATATCTATTATGACTATCATAATAATATTGATACGCTGACCAGCGGTTTGACCAATTACAACTATGAACGACTATGAGCAGTGCTTTCCTGTGCTACACATGAGAGATAAATCCTTCACAGAATCACTTATCATCCCCATTTGTATGTAGCCATAATCCTGGATCGTGTCTTGGGTCAACTGCTTATTCAGAGATGACATCGACGGGTCCACCAAGGATATGGGGCAACAAATGTGATGATAAAGTCATGTAAGTCCAAAGGACGACTGGCATCACTTCGACAACTTTCCGGTTCCCATAGACACTTCGGTGTAGAGTATACATCGATGGGAGTTTCCGGTGGGTACTTCCATTGTTCGGTAATCACCCTTCGAACAACTATGCGGAGTTATGAGAACGTTTCTTGATTGTCCAACAATCCGTTCCGTGGCCTTGGGATCGGCTCACACTTGCTCTAAAAAGTATAACCTCCACGCATACTAGTCTCAGTTGGTTCATTCAGACCCCTACATCCGAGATGAACCTCGACTAGGGAGAGTTTGGGATAGATGATAACTCACATAGCTCCCACTATCTGTGTGATCGGTCATCTATCCGAGGGGGCATGTTTGATATCAATACAGACAGGAATAGAGATATGACATGCTGTATGCCTGGTGTAATATAAATATGAAAGCGATACTCAATAGTCAAACAAACAAACATATTTTATATTACGTTGACCTGTGTAATAGTACATATATGCCCTTAATAAGGGATGCATGCCCTTAATAAAGGCTGTCTCTAGGACATATACACTATCAATTTCTTGCTTAGAAAATTAATACTCAAAAGGAATACAAATTCCATCTTTTTGTTGTGTTTGTTGTAGCAATTTCTGCATCTCGCTGCAACGAAACTTTCTGGAAAGATGGGAAGCTTTCTTCATTGTTCTCGCTACCTCGAGGTAGGAACATTGTTGCTGGAAGAGTTCCATTTACATCTTACTGCAACGAAACTCTCTGAAAAGTCTTCGTGCAACAAGGAAAATCCCCACATGAATATCACTAGTCTCAGATCAATGGACTAGGAAGTGATATATACTAATGTTACTTGCATATTCAACGAAGATGCAATCAAACTTCCCCACACATTGATGTATTTGTAAGTTGGGGTTTGACCTCTTCATAATCCATATGGGGTCATATTGTTGCTCATGCGAGGCATTTTCTACAAAAATTTTGTTGGCCATTAAGATACCCCTCCCCACATTTTTGGGTAAACTACAACTTAACAACATCTCATTGCAAATAGACCTAGCAAGTCCATTGCTTCCATCAATAAAGGTGTTGGTTAAACTTGAATCTCTCATCTTCTTTTCTTTACAAGCATGTTTGTAGAATAGAAGGCTTGTTTGGACAAGTTAGCTTTTCTCAATTACTTGGTGGTGAGTTGTGAGTTGAACATCAAGGTTGAAGACGCACCGACTTATAGTCCCCACATGAACGAAGTCGTGTCGAACTCTTTTTCCACCATTAATTAGATTTAGAACAAGCATTTTTGCAAACCAACACACCACTTCGGAAGTGGACTTTAATGCAAGTTACACAAGATACCAAGTACCCATTCTTGTTACAAGAACACATCAATATATCACGACACAAGGCCATCTTGATTTAGTATATGCGCAAATAAGGTGTGGGAAATATTTGTCATAACTTTAATGATGAAAATCGTCAACATAGAATTTCAAGGCTTACATATTTAACATGATCGTTTCGTATGCCGAGAAATAACATTTCCGCACTACAAGATGCATTTAAATGACACTTAAATTCTGACACATCTAAGATCATCATCTTAGGCAAACCATTTAAGATGATGTCTTCGATAACCATCTAAGACCAACGTCTTAGGCAAAACCTCCACAACCATAATTTTCCAAGAGAGAAAGGAGAGTGTATTTACAGTAAATTGAAATTCACAATAAATTGTAAATAATAACGCACCATTATTTTGAATTGACGGAGAAAGATTCGTCCACAAAATTTCTTCCTTGGTTGAAATGGTACTTGAATCACCCTGTTACTCCGCCCTCCTTCTCCTTTTCATTGATAACATTCCTGCACTTGATCGTTATTGGAGTACTTCACTGGTGCATGGCATGTATTAGTTGGACTTGAACACAAACTTAATACCATATAACCATGATTTCTATTTGGCTTACTTCAGATTGTATCTTTCATGCTTTCCCAATCAACAAGTGTTGCACGGTGCAACTCATTTTAGGCGGAATACAAATACCTGGATGAGGCTTTCTTCGTGGCTCTTACACATGCCAATAAATTGATATCAACATGTTTAACTTCACGTGAACAACGAATCTGTACCCACTCATCAAGCCACCATTTCCACGTACTCCAATGTGGAAATTTACTTCTGACTACCTTGCTACGGGCTCTTTTTACGGAAGTTACCTCGTTAGTTTAACAATTACATCGAACCCCCTTATCCGGAAAATGTTTGACTTGCCCGTTATTCATTTTTTAAAAACCACCGGCCAAACAAAGACTTAGCTTTTTTCAATCATTTTTCCTTTTCTTCTTTTTCTTTTAATCTTTTCTATTTTTTTTTATCTTATCTTTTTCTTTTTTTTTTTCATGTTCTTCTTCATATACAATTACAGTTTTGGTACCGGAATTCGGTACTGGAACTGCTACAGCTCCGGCAGGAGCTGCTAGCTCCTGACCGGAGCTGTAAAAACATCTCCCATCGGAGCTGTTAACAGCTCCGATCGGAGCTCTTACCAGCTCCTGTCCGGAGCTATGGTGGTCTGTTCGGAATCCGACCAGATCCTTTATGTTTTTAATTTTTTTTACATATTTATATTTTTTTTTTCTTTAAACTTATATTTTTGGGGTTGATTTGAAACAAAACCATAATTTGGGGTACATTTACCATTATTATTAGGTCATTTTAAAAATTATTTAATGTTTGTGGTTAATTTAAAATAAGTTAAAGTTAATTTTGTATAAAAAAATAGTTTAGAGGCAAATGTGTAAATAAAGTAAACCGAAGTTGTTTGTCTCAGGTCAAAAACTGAAATTCCGACAGGGTTAAAATTGTCATTTCTAGCTCTTAGTTCGCAAAAAGTGAAATTCGTGGGGCTACTTGTAGTTGATTTTAACTAACAGGGGGCTACAAGTAATTGTTAAACTAAGAGGGTAAGATGTGTAATAAAAAAAACTAACATGGGGTGTAGATGTAAATTGCCCTTCTTTTAATCTTCAAACAAAGTATTTGTCTTAAGATCGTTGGAACTTCAATGTTCGCACCGGAAATGTGAGAGTAGGAAGATGAAAAAGAAGAGAATGTTAATTGTTAACATCATATAAGAATAACATAAACAAACTTGTAAGAATCAATTTGTACAAAAACATTGGTCAATACATAACAATAATTGACTTTAAATATAAACTTCCCTGAATTTGATTCGACCGCATGATTATCCCTAAACATAGGTCAATGCAAAACAATAATTGAAATAAATGTAAACTTCCCGAATTTAATTTAGCGGCATGATCGTCCCTTAGTACGCCATAGAACATAACGAGTCACACACATGTTGGTACGTATATTCAACTATGACCATCGCCAAATCTTCAAAGAACTCCCAAATGAGTAACAAACAAGAAAAAGTGGTGAGTACGGTCGATGGTTGGACCATCTCTCCTTAAGACAAATAATTGTCCCGCTCGTGGTGCTTTGATGAACGAGATTGTCAGACTCGAACAATCAAATGAATTTGGTTTAGCCAAAGGGCAACTCACAACTACACAAAACACGTAGTGCAGAGGTAAGATGACCTCGAGTGTCGATCTCTAAGGACTTAACTAGCTTTAACTACAATAACTACTATAAATTCAGTAAACAAATTTAACTTAGCTTAACTTAACAATATATAACGAGAGCTGGTGATAGTAATGCTCAATCTAAGCATCGGATTCTAATTATGCATGAAAGTGCAACACGTACTGCTTTAAAAGTAATTCGAATTAACAAACACCAAAAGACAGGTTTTGACATGTATTTTGAAAGCCTCCTATCTATACTAATACTTGGCAAAGGTTGTCAGGCTTAGTGCAAGCAGTACTTGATAATTGTAATATCGAAAACATTGATCTTGAATTGTCCTAGTGTTTCTAACACTTTTATACGAAGATATTTGGCTTAGTCGGATCAAAGAATCGAATAAAACAATTCTACAAGCAAAAGATTCAGAAACTCAATCATGCACAATATGAACCCTAGCTATGAATTTACATACTATCACCAACTAGATAATTCGCTTTTCATATCAAAATCGAAATCAACAATAGCAATCATAACAATCATAGATGAAAACAAGGTTGAATTGAAAGATAGATAGCAAAAAATAGTGAGATACAAAGTTACCACCGAGGGTTGTCAATCTCCGGTGAATTGCTAAACTTACAAAGATCTAGCCAGGTGAGATCAATAGATGTCCGAATCTCTACCTTGGTGCTCCAAATCGCTAAGAAAAAGTAGTTCTAAGTCAAAGAAAACCCAGAGTAAGCTCTAGGGTTTATGTCTGCAAAAGTCTGATCTAAGATATGAAAATTCGACTTATATATATAAAATATCACCAAATTCCGGAATCTGAGGGGTTGTGCGCCCCCCGTCCCAGGCGGTCCGCCTATGGCTGGCAACAAGTTCGCTAGTTTTTCCTCTAAGTTCGAACAAAGATTCCGAGCACGTCCTCACTCGGATTGGCATGTAAGACCCACCGTTGGATAGATCTTCAAGTTAGCTACGCGTAGGTTGTAACCTCATCCCAATCCAATATCTTATGAAATACTGGTGCCCACAATACTGAGACTATGCAAATGGAACTTCTAGATTTCACTTCAAAGGCTCCAAAATCTTCATCCGAACTCCGAATGAACTACCGTTTCCGCCTCATACAAGATATCTCGAATATTTCATATTCTCCTTGACCTTGGGCAAGGTTTTGAGCTCCGAAACTTGGTCTTTTAGCCTGGAAACACGTCCCGGTACTCCTTGACACACCACGGGTGATCTCGTTGCACAAAACTTCAATGTTTCGCCATGATTCATATCGAAAAGTTCGATTTTCACCTAAATCCTGAAAATAACAAAGAAAATGGAAACGTGACACTATTCTAACAAAATGCACTAAAATGCATACAAGAGGATAGCTAAATTGGTGAAAAAGAACCGAATGAAAGTGTAAAAAACACTGTCATCAAACTCCCCAAACCGAACATTTGCTTGTCCTCAAGCAACTAGCTAGACTCTATTCAAACTACATGCAACACAAGAGGAATCTCATGCCAAACAAGAAGAACTAATCTATTGTATCTACCAAATTCTTATGAACAAAGACCATACAAATCATAACATGGAAGTAGGTTGAAGAATGCCTCGATTGAACCTATACACATTCACATATGCACTTTGTTAAACAAGGGAGTCTCCCGTAACATTCTCTACCTGGAGCTGGTCAGTGACGACGCAATGATGCATAATAAAATACAAATGGTTGCCCCGTGCCTATGAAACTGAGGGCTTACTATTGTTCACCAAGTGAGACTTTCCCTCAAGAGAGGTCGAACCAATACTGGCTCTCATCAAACGAAGGAGGGTTCCCTAATAGACAACACTCCCCTATTCTACCCGACTCTTAAAGCAAAGACTCTTCACCACTTCCTGAATGGCAGGACGAGGGTGGTCTAGAACAGTTCTTGGACTAGGCGACACGAATTAAAACACAAGGAAGAATTTACAACTCGATGACAAACTATTACAAAAGCTGAAAAAAGATGAAACGCTTTGCTAAACTGCTTTTTGGCTTGCTTGGACCCTTCTTTTTTTTTTTTTTGGGTCTTATTCTTTTCTTTTCTTTTCTTTTTTTCTTTTCCAGATTTCTGGAATAGATTTTTTTTCGATTTTTCCTTTTTTTTGATATAGCCAGCAGTAGCAACAATGAAAACAAATAACAATGCCTCTACAACGACCTCCCCAAACCTATTCGAAAGAATAGGTTGGAGCACAAATTCACAAAGAGGAAGAAAAACAAACTCAACATGACTCAACAAGACGAAAAGCAAGTCATACAAATGGTAACCCCTCCCCAAACCTATTCGTTAGAATAGCTTTCAAACAAAGGGTCACACACCTCACTCTACCTCCTTCCTAGGCATTTAGCAATCTCAAAAAGCAAGGTGAAGACTTGTTGCCTCTTAGGTACATAATTACACGAGAATACAACCAAAGACTCTAACATGCAACATTTTATAAGGCCTTCGTGAACCGCAGTAGAGAAAACACCTCATAGTGATGTCGAGACTACCAAGTTTAACTATGCACATACGAATATGACAAGCCAAGCGAGACAAACCTCAAACTATTCCATAGAAATGCAATGCATGGTCAATGGTAAAAAAAACTTAGTCTATACAATAAAAAACTTTTAAATATTTGGCAATAAACTCCACACAACAACATGCAAAACTAGACTAAGGATGAGTGCATACGAACAAACTAAATCCTAAGAAAGCGGTAAACGTGCAAACAAAGATTTTACGAGTTAAAATGAGAAAAATAAGTTATTGAAATACCCAACGATAACCCCCTCCCCCAAACCTGAACTTCGTCGTTCGTCCCGAACGTCGAAAGTGGATGTTAGGTGAGAGCTAGACGTGTACCTATAACCTGTATTACTCAAGGAAACTCGTGAGAAACCAAAACGGATGATAAAAGGGGTAAAAAGATCAATATGTTTGCATACGGGGACAAAACGGGGTGTCCGAACGAAAATCCCGACACCCAGGGCACTGGCACCACCAGGCGCACCGCCTCGTGTGGGGGGCGGTCCGCCTGGGGCGCCCAGAAATGCCCAGGCACCCTGCCTCTCCCGGGCGCACCGCCCCGTGTGAGGGGCGGTCCGCTTGGGAGCAGCAGAGCCCTGGCGCCAATTTGATCATCCCCGAACTCAAAAATACCAACTTTTTACCTATTTTATCACCAAAATCACACTCTAACACAAGGAGAAAAACAACTAAATATTCAATGTATGCAGGCAATGCAAGAAAGCGATAAAACTAAACTACATGCAAGCAATACCACTAAGGTTATCCATTATCAAATGGAAACATATCTTGTGCATCCGTTCCATTACTCCTTGCATCTTGGGAACCATCCTTGGATCCTCTCCTTAGCTGCTCAAGCAAGTCCATGATTCCCTAAAACTAAAATTAACAAAGTCAGTAAAATCAAAATCTAAAAAATAACTAAGGGAATCGGATGGAAAATAAAAAGAGAAAAGTGGATCAAAACTCCCCTGAAACTCATAGGTGGGTGCATGGACCAAAACATAGGAGTCAAGATCAAGAGTGTCTATAACAATAGAATCTAAGCATGTCGATTCAGAGACACCAAAATCTTCCAAGAGTAGCTCCTCGACCTCAACACAACTCAATACAACACTTTCTGACTCAGGTGAAGCAATGGATTCAGTCATCACCTCCTCCACGACTTCTTCTTTACCAACAATCTTGACATCCTCAAGTAAGGACGTGGAATCCAAGCTAAGTACTAAAGAGGCTTCATCAATAGATTCTTCACCACATTCCTCTACATTGGCTATGTCGATTTCTGGTGGCGGACTAGTGAAGCGAGTCGTCCATGTCCTTGAACCGTTTCACCCCAAGTGCGCAATGATCTTGCCGGCGGGATTGTAAGCCATTCTCGAGCGCTCCCTCTCAAGGCTCCCTTAAATTCTCTTATACAAAGCTGCTCATGTGATAAAATAACCCCCTCCACATTCTCACGAGGTATCCTCAACACACCTTCCTCGAACGTGTCTAAGAACTATCTTGGATCATCACCACTCGAAAATGTGGAAACAATGGAGTAGTACAAAGGATCAAAGTCATAATCCTTGCAATCTTCATCCAATGTTATGCAAGGCCCTCGAGGATGCACATACCTTGTCAAAGAATCTCGTATACTCATCCTTACAAGGAACTAGTTTCTGCACATGAGGAAACAAGAAACCAAGGAGCAGAATCCACAAAAGAATAACAAAAAACTTGCAAGGAAAAATCCTCTAATCTAATAATATATACAAAGAGCGCAAGCACGCAAGGTAACCAAGAGCAGATTAGATAAATTTGCTGAAAAAGATAGGGGGAAAGAAATGAGGTAAGAAAGTGAAGTTGCTAAGAGTAAACCTTAGAGCTTATTCTAGGAGTTGAATGCTGAAAATACAAATAAGCTAAAGAGTAAAAAGGAGTAAAAGTCCCCGGCAACGGCGCCAATTTGATGAACGAGATTGTCAGACTCGAATAATCAAATGAATTTGTTTTAGCCAAAAGGCAACTCACAACTACACAAAACACGTAGTGCAGAGGTAAGATGACCTCGAGTGTCGATCTCTAAGGACTTAACTAGCTTTAACTACAATAACTACTATAAATTCAGTAAACAAATTTAACTTAGCTTAACTTAACAATATATGACGAGAGTTGGTGATAGTAATGCACATTCTAAGCTTAACTTAACAATATATGTCCGAATCTCTACCTTGGTGCTCCAAATCGCTAAGAAAAAGTGGTTCTAAGTCAAATAAAACCTAGAAAAAGCTCTAGGGTTTATGTCTACAAAAGTCTGATCTAAGATATGAAAATTTGACTTATATATATAAAATATAGCCAAATTCCAGAATCTGAGGGGTTGTGCGCCCCCCGTCCTAGGCGGTCCGCCTGTGGCTGGCAGCAAGTTCGCCAGTTTTTCCTCTAAGTTCGAACAGAGATTCCAGGAGTGTCCGGACTCGGATTGGCATTTAAGACCCACTGTTGGATAGCTCTTCGAGTTAGCTATGCGTAGGTTGTAACCTCATCCCAATCCAATATCGTATGAAAGACTGGTGCCCACAATACTGAGACTATGCAAATGGAACTTCCAGATTTCACTTCAAAGGCTCCAAAATCTTCATCTGAACTCCGAATGAACTACCATTTCCGCCTCATACAAGATATCTTGAATATTTCATGTTCTCCTTGGCCTTGGGCACGTTTTTGAGCTCCGAAACTTTGTCTTTTGGCCTGGAAACACGTCCCGGTACTCCTTGACACACCACGGGTGATCTCATTGCACCAAAACTTCAATGTTTCTCCATGATTCATATCCAAAAGTGTGATTTTCACCTAAATCCTGAAAATAACAAAGAAAATGGAAACGTGACACTATTCTAACAAAATGCACTAAAATGCATACAAGAGGATAGCTAAATTGGTGAAAAAGAACCGAATGAAAGTGTAAAAAACACTGTCATCATGCTTAATATGGCAATCTGTCTCCCAGGATAAAATTACTCCTAGACGACTAAGGAGCACTCCAATAGTCGAATACGGAGAACTTAGTATGATTATGATTGAGTGCAAAGAGAGCAAATGAGGGAGAAGGAGAATTATTGCTTGTGTTTTCAAGTGTGTTGATGAAATAAGGTTCATCATATATTTTTACTTCTTTCATGTTCTTTCCCAAATGTTGCAATCTTTCGAATAGTGTACAAAACTTCATTCAACAATCATAATATTGAATGAATAACAACCATACACTTTAAGCTTTAAGGGTGTAACCTTTCATGAAAACCATTAGAAAATCTGCCAAAACCTGATCAGGTTCGTACCTGTTCGAATCACTGCAGCGATCACTTTATTTCGCAGCAGCGAAACACACCGTTGAATCTTTCATGTTGTAACAATCACTACATGTCGTTGCAGGGAAGCTTTCTTGCTGCAACGATGAAGGAAGCTTCATTGTTGCGAGAGTTCCCTTCTCGCAAACGTAGTTTTCAAGTCCACTTTCTTGGTCTTCGATACAGTTTGATCATGTATCATGAATATTAGCACGGTGCACTACAAGAAAACAGCCTTTTAGCGACGGATGGATAGAAACGGATACCATCCGTCGCTACTTAGCGACGGATAAGGACGAACTGCGCTCTATGCTCAGTTCGTGCCCAGAAAGATTGAGTTCGTGTTCTAATTAATGACGGATTAATATTATCCGTCTCTATGTGGGCGACGGATAATGTGATCCGTCGCTAAATCTGTTGACCAAGCGTTTTTTAGTTAAAAGAAAATTGAAAAAAAATAAATAAAATATCACTTAGCGACGGAATACGTTATCCGTCGCTAAGTCCTCATATACAGACGAGCGACCTTCCTTCTTCCCCATTTCTGCTCTTCTCTCTTTCTCTCTTTTCCTCTCGTTTTTCTTCTTCGACTTCATCAATCCATCTCCAAACTCATCAAATTCATTCAAATTTGAGCTCAAATCAAACCCTATCCTACAAGGAGTTCGAATCCCTAATTAATTTGGAGGTTTTTCGTCAATTTGAAAGGTAATTAACAAAAACCCTAAATTTTGGGGTTTTTGATTGTGATTTTGATTTTTGATTTTGATTTTGATTTTGATTTTCGATTTTGATTTTGATTTTGATTTTGATTGAATTTGTTCTATGTTTATTGGAGGCTAGGTACGATTAGCAAGACACCTCCACCTTCACCGCCACCGCCACCGCACCGCCGGACCAATTTGAAAGGTTAGTTTCCCTATACTTTTAATTTCAGTTTATTAATTTTGATTTAATGTATGTTAATTTTTATTTAGGGTTTCTTGACTTTTAATTTTTATTTAGGGTTTAGGGTAGTTCGAATCCCTAATTAGCTTTCTGGAAACTGTATGTTAATTTTTATTTAGGGTTTAGGGTTTCTTGACTTTTAATTGTTATTTAGGGTTTAGGGTAGTTCGAATCCCTAATTAGGTTTCTGGAAATGAAATGCTTACTGCTTATTGTAACTCAGTTCTTAATTTAACTCAATTTTGGAAATGCTTAATAATTAGCTCAATAAGCAAAAAGAAAAAGACATGATTAACTAACTGAGAAAGATAGAAAATATAAAAAGTCGAATTTTTATTAATAATATGGATTACATATAAAAGTTTCATCCATCAATAGGTAATTCTAGTCACTCTTCATCCCCTCGTCCTCGTCCTCATGTAGGAGCGACCAGTCGATGACATCTTTTGGTTCCTAAAGTTGTTGTTGACATATCTTGCAGACGACTCCTTGGTCTTCGAAGTGCTCAACCTCCTTGTGCTCACAAGGGGGGAAGTAGGAGATTTGGGGGGAGATGGAGGAAATGCCTCTTGGAGAGCTTCCTTCATTTCAGCCAATATTTCGGGATCAACTTTTGGTGGGGGAGAAGGTGGGGGGGAATGTGGGGGTGTTTCTTCAAACCTGAATTTGTTAGGGTTTTCCATATTTGTGTGAGAATATGTTAAAATTAGGTGACTTCTTATAGTTGGTGTTGGGAATTCTAAAGGACAAATACACTTTATTGTTAATGTATTAATGTACACATTCATGTATAGGAAAAATTTACGAGGCATACATTTATGTAATGACTTTTAGGATTTTCGAAATTAAAGGATTTTTGGTAATATGTAATCATTTTATAAAGTGTGATGATGATATACGTATATGCATATAAAATACAAACACACTGTCCTTCGGACACACCATCACTTCCATATATATAGATTGATGAATAGTATGGTACTTGGCCTGGGCTTGTGAATGATTGTAGTATGCTGGTACCGTAACAACAACATTTCTAATGCCGTTGCTACTGTACCAGCGTATTTCAACTATTCTCAAAGTTTAGTTCAATATCGTAATCATGTAAACCCTCTATTATTAATAATTGTATATACATAATGTAGTATGTGAGCAAGAAATGTGTCTAGATGTTTAGGAGTTTGAAGTCTCCATCTTTAGTCAGTAACTAAAGATGGAGATTTCAAGATCCTAAAGATCCAGACACCCTTTCGTGTTCACATATAACGACGGATTTGTCTAAACACATCTTGTATTTGTCTAAACACATCAAGAGTTTGTATTTTTGTGTTTTTTATTTGAGTGTGATGATGGTATATGTATATTAGTTTCTATGGATCAAGCACAGCAACCGGGCGGCCCTCGACGGATCAATGGGCTTCTAGTATTGTCCACCAACGGATCTAAGTAAGTTCTTAATAAATTGGTATTTAATTGTTCTTGTATATATAGTTGTCGGTACTCCAACTTTTAATCTTTCAAAATGTGTGACAGGTTTCAACCTACTATAGCTTCTAGAAGGATTTCAATGCTCATGAAAAGAGAGTTCTTTACGCCTCCTGGGAGTGGCGGAGAAAGGTGGGCTACGGGAATCTAAATTTCATTAAAAAACTGAAAGTGTACGTACAAACAAACTAAAAGGTATGAAGATAAACATTAAAACAAACGAGAATTCTAAAATGTACGGAGATGGACTAACAATCCTAAAAACACTAATAAATTACTAATCCTATGGGCTCTCCACTATCCAACCGACACCTTCAGCCTGCAACGTCCAATCATTATGTGCCTGCTCACGGGTCACGTGGTTCTCAAACATCTCATCCCACAGCGTCTGATGGTCCGGATTAATGTACCGAACCCATTGCATGTGGATGCGTTCCGCCTTGATGTTGAATTCATTCCATATCTCCTCGGTATTGGCAGGAGGGATATAGTAGTATTTCTGCAACATTGCAACAATCCAACATTAGTCACAATTCATGCCAACTACGTGCATTCCAAACAGATATAGTAAATGCAATGCCCCAAGAATAGATAATGTACACAGATATAGTAAAGGCAATGCCCCAAGAAAAGATAATGTACACAGATATAGTAAAGGCAATGCCCCAGAAAGCAAGAATTAGAAATATTCAAGTAAAGATAGTAAAGTACCTTGAATTATTCGAAAAAGTGCTCCTTGACGGGAAGAGGAACCGTAGCCCACCTTTCTCCGCCACTCCCAGGAGGCGTCCAAAACTCTCTTTTCATAATCATTTTGATCCTTCTAACAGCTAAAGACGGGTGAAACCTGCCAAACATTTTGAAAGATTAATAAATGGAGTACCGACAACTATATATAAAAACAATTAAATACCAACTTATTAAGAACTTACTTAGAACCCTCCACAATGGACAGTACTGGTTTCCCATTGATCAGCCGAGGGCCGCTCTGGGGCTGTGCTTGACCATCCCCGTTAATTGTGGTTGTATGTATAAAAGTTAAGTATGAACCATGATAGACCTTATAACCATGAACCATGATAGCTTATCAATAACTTATCTAAGGCCAGTATATATACAACTTCTTAAGAATATATGGTTTACATGATCACCGAAGTACAAACACACTGTCCCTCGGACACACCGACACTATCTAGTAATGGAAGTGATGGCGTATCCGAAGGCCAGTGTGGTTGTATTTTTTATGCATGCATACCACACTATACCATATTTAACTAAACTTCTAGTCATCAATCTATATATATGGTTTACATGATTATAAAAGAAATGTAGTATGTGAGCAAGAAAGGTGTCTGGATCTTTAGGAGCTTGAAGTCTCCATCTTTAGTCATTATTTTTTTAGGATGGAGACTTCAAGCTCCTAAAGATCCAGGCACCTTTCTTGCTCACATACTACATTTTTAATTACCAGTAGTGTAACATCCCGTATTTTCTACCCAATTTTAAAGTTTTATTTTTTATTTAATTACCTGAATAAGTTATTTTACTCGGTAATTTAATTAATTTCTTTCCCGCGCAATCGAATTCGGCTTTAAAAAATTCGCATAGTAGTAATTCGTCTCGTCCCGCTCGTGGGCTAACTAGCAATCTGATTTTTCTCTTCCCTTGGCCCAAATCGTGTGGGTTTGATTGCTGGCCTTTTCTCTTGGCCCAATCTCGTCGCCCATTTTCGCTCAAGCCCATTTTGATGGCCCAATCTCCTAAAACCCTAACCCTAATTAGTCTCCATCCTTTCCTCATTCTCCTCCCATTCACGCCACCTTCAAGAAACTGGAGAATAAAACCTTTTCTTTTTTCTTTCTTTCAATTTTCACTTTATCATTGTGCCTCCATCATCATCCGCAATAACACGACAATTCATCATCATCATCGTGACCTTCATCATCAACATCAAATTTAACTCCTTCATCATCTTCTTCATTTCAATTGTCGTCACCATCCTCCCATCATCATCAAAACGATCACATCATCGTTCGTCATCATCAACCGGAGCTGGGTTCTGCTCCGTTCAGTTCGTCGGTCCCCTTGCCGGCCGATTCTGCTCCGTTTCCTTCCGCCCAGACCGATTCTGTGCTGCCTCGCTCCGATTCGCTCAGCTCCAGTACCCTCATCTTCGCCGCGGTTCATCTCTGGCCGCCTGTCATCGCCCCTCTACGCCTCTGCACCGTCAGAGTTCTATTCAGTCTCTGTTTCGATCATCAATTTTCGGTAAGCTTTCAACTCCCTCCGTTTTGCTCGTTCTAGATCCGATTCGCATATGGGATCCCGTTTAATGCTTTTGTTCCTTTTTGATTCTCAGTTCAATCCTCTATGGTCCCGTTCGAAGGTAAACGTTCTTCTCCTCTTCGTTTTTTCATTTTCCTGTATTTTCTCTTTTGGACGAATTTACCCCTGTTGATCGAACCCTAAATCCCTGGACCTAGACCGATTTTGACTGTTTTTGACCACTTGAGACTGTTCGATCTCTGATTTGGGCATGTTGACCGCATTTGACTGTCATTGACTAGTATGAAGTTTAATAATTGGTTGGGGACTGTTTTGCAATTTGACATTAGGGATAATTAGTAATTTTGGACTATTTTGTTATGACTAGAACATGTGAGGACCTTTTTGAGAATTCTGGAAACCTAAAAGGACCTTTATGCAATTTTGAACTGAGGAGCAAAATAGTAATTTCATTCTTTGACCTGGACTGATCGGATTTAGTGTAATGACCGTGGACTCCTGTTATGTTGATTTCTGAAAACCGTGATTATATTATCGTAATTTAATCTGTAAAGGGCATTTTGATAATTTACGTTTTGAGGGTAAAATGGTAATTTCATGTGCTCTGGACTAAACTGTTAAATCAGGTTTCACTACAAGAAAACAGCCATTTAGCGGCGGAACATAAGGGACGGACATCCGTCGCTATTTAGCGACGGATGGACACGAACCGCGCTCTAAGCTTAGTTCGTGTCACGAAACATCCAGTTCGTTTTTACTTAAGAGACGGATAGGACTTATCCGTTGCTATATGAGCGACGGATAAATTAAATTTATCTGTCGCTAAGTATGTTGACCAGTCTATTTTTTATGAAGGAAAAAAGGAAAATAAATAAATGAAGAAAAATATAGCGACGGATGAAAGAATCTGTCGCTAGGTGCCGTTATACAGACAGTAGACGTTTCTTCTTCCTCATTTCTCTTCTTCTCCATTTGTTCGAGTTCTTCGTTTCTGCTCCTTCTTTTTCGATCAATCCATCTCCAAACTCAACCAATTCAAGCAAATTGTATATCAAATCGAATCCTATCCAACAAGGAGGTCGATCCCTAATCAATTTGGAGGTTTTGTCAACAGTTTGAGGTAATTAACATAAACCCTAAATTTTGGATATTTTTCATTTTAATAGTAATTTTGATTTTGATAGTGATTTTGATTGTTTGTTCTATGTTTATTGGATGATAGGGTATGAGGAGCAAGACACCTCCACCGCCTCCGCCTCCGCCATGCCACCGCCGGACCGGCGCTCACTTTCTCCCTCTGTTCCCCATATAAAAGGTTAGGAATCCTACTGTCAGTTTATTAATTTAAATTTAGGAAATGTTAATTTTAATTTAGGGTTTAGGGTTTATTCATTCAATTTGTTAATTTAGAAACTTGTTCATTGTTAATTGTTAGTTTAGGGTTTATGTTTATTTCTTTTCCTCTGCATTTCATCTACTTCACTGCCTTTTTTTTTTTTTTTTCATTTTTTTTACATCTGAAAACGATTCTGGAAATGATGAATGGTTAATGTAAATCAATTCTTAATTTAATTGGAAATGCTTAATAATTAACTCAATAAGAAACAAAAAACGTGACTGCAATGAACAAAGATTAGAAACATAGAAAATATAAAAAGTTCAATTTTTATTAATAATATAGTTTACATTCAAGTTTCAGTAGCTAATTCTAGTCATTCTTCATCCCCTCGTCCTCGTCCCCGGAGCTTGACTCCTCATGTAGGAGCGACCAGTCGATGACATCTTTTGGTTTCAAAAGTTGTTGTTGACATATCTTGCAGAAGACTCCTTGGTCTTCTAAGTGCTCAACCTCCTTGTGCTCACAAGGGGAAGAGTAGGAGATTTGGGGGAGATGGAGGAAATGCCTCTTGGAGAGCTTCTTTTATTTCAGCCAATATTTCGGGATCAATTTGTGGTGGGGGAGAAGGTGGGGGGAATGTGGGGTGTTTCTTCAAACCTGAATTTGTTAGGGTTTTCCATATTTGTGTGAGGATATGTTAAACTTAGGTGACTTATTATAGTTGGTGTTGGTAATTCTAAAAGACAAATACATTTTATTGTTAATGTATTAATGTACACATTCATGTAGCCACATTCATGTATAGGGAAAAATTTATGAGGCTATCATTTATGTAATGACTTTTAGGATTTTCGAAATTAAAGAATTTTTGATAATATCTAATCATTTTAGAAAGTGTGATGATGATATATGTATATTAGTTCCGATGTGTTGGTTTAGGCTTACCTTGGGTCATAATCATGTAAACCCTCTATTATTAATAAGTTGTATATATATAATGTAGTATGTGAGTAAGAAATGTGTCTGGATGTTTAGGAGTTTGAAGTCTCCATCTTTAGTCAGTAACTAAAGATGGAAATTTCAAGATCCTAAAGATCCAGACATCCTTTCGTGTTCACATATAAGCTTGTATTTGTCTAAACACATCTTGTATTTGTCTAAACACATTAAGAGTTTGTATTTTAGTGTTTTGTATTTGAGTGTGATGATGCTATATGTATATTAGTTTCCATGGATCAAGCACAACAACCGGGCGGCCCTCGACTTATCAATGGGAAGCCAGTATTGTCCACCAAGGGATCTAAGTAAGTTCTTAATAAATTGGTATTTAATTGTTCTTATATATATAGTTGTTGGTACTCCAACTTTTAATCGGTCAAAATGTGTGACAGATTTGAACCTACCTGGGCTTCTAGAAGGATTTCAATGCTCATGAAAAGAGAGTTCTTTACGGCTCCTGGGAGTGGCGGAGAAAGGTGGGCTACGGTTCCTCGACCCGTGAAGTGAGAAGAATTGCAGGTACTTTACTATCTTTACTTGATTATTTCTATATTTGATTCTTGGGGCATTGCCTTAATTATATACGTGTACGCACATTATTTGTTTGGGGCATTGCCTATAGTATCTATTCTTGGGATTTTTTGTGGGATTGTTGTGTTGCAGGAATACTGATGTGGGATTGTTGTGTTGCACAAATACTACTATGTCCTTCCTGCTAAGGCAGAGGATATATTGAGGGTATTCAACATCTGGGCGGAAAAGATTCACAGGCATTCGATTTATTATGCCAAGGAAAGGTACTTTCGGCATAAAGAATGGGTTGAGTACCTCAATCTGGAGAATCGGGATCTGTGGCTGGAATCGTGGCAGAACCATGTGACCCGTGAGCAGGCACATAGGGATGGGGCGTTGACGGCTGAAGGGGTCGGTTGGTCAGTGGAGTGCCCGTAGGATTAGTGCTTTTTAGGATTGTTATTCGTTATCCGTACATTTTAGGATTCTCGTTTATTTTAATGATTATCTTCGTACCTTTTAGTTTCTTTGTACGTACACTTTTAGTTTTTTATTGAAATTTCGATTATCGTAAAATGAATCAATCGTATATATTTTGTTAGTCATACTCAATTTTGAGTTAAAATAACAATTTTTTACATAAATTCAGTAAAACAAAAAATCAATTTAAAAAAAAAAAAACAGAGAAGTTAGCGACGGATTAGTTTATCCGTCGCCAAATTCCCCTCGCAAGGGAATGACACGTGTCCCTTAGCTTTAGCGACGGAATACATAATCTGTCGTTATTTATAGATACGGATAAAGTCATCCGTCTCTATGTTGATCAACAACAATATAGCGACGGATAAACTGAACCGTCGCTACATATAGCGACAGATAATATTAACCGTCTCTTTATTTTTTAGCGAAGCCACTTTTCGTGACGTCCTATTTAGCGACGGACTTTCCGTCGCTATTGGTGTTTAGCGACGGATCGCTAACATATAGCGACGGATCGCTAACATATAGCGACGGTACATAATTGAGGACTGTTTCGATAATACTTAAAAGTGTTGTTCTGTTTTGCAATTTACTACTGAGGGTGTTTTAGTAATTTCAAAAGTTGATTTCTAAAAACTACAATTATGTACTTACTATCTTTGACTTTAAAAACTACTTGACTTGCTAGCCTAGGTTGTTAGGTTCTTGTTAGTCTAACTTAGAAGTCAAAAGTTTGAACCCCACCTTTGCCACTTCTCCGACCTTTTACTTTATCCGTTTAACTTTCGTTTCGACTTCTAGTTAGTAACTAGACACATTCTGTTTAGGTGTTCCGTTCGTTAGCTCTTAAGTCGCTGTGTTTTCATGGACCGTTGCTCGCAAAGTTTAAGGTGAGTGTTCACCCCAAAGTTTGTTTGTTTTTAAAACCTGGAAGGCAATGTGCTATGCATGTATATATACATATATGTATTGTATTTTGTATGCTACTGCTTTAAAATTAAATATGCCCTATGCATGACCATTTTTTACTTATTATGTACGGTGTTGTTCTGTTTGTACTGACTCTTCTGCAGGAATGTAACTCGGTCATCCGAGCACTTTATCTTTTATTGTTTCTGTCTGTTTCTGTGTGACCGGTCGATTAGGTTGTAACTAGGTAGACTTTGGTAGTGTGGACTATCGGGTTTATTTGGTTATTTCCTAGTCTATTCCCTTATAGACGCGAGGCAGAAGTCGCTGAGGTCTATTAGGGTCGGAGGTTATGTTTCTGTTCTTGTCTAGAGTTGTACCCTATGGAGGGAGCTATAAGGGCATTCTGGGAGTAGGAGTAATAAGACGGGCTGCACCAACGGACTTTACCTTATCTGTTATTGTCTGTCTCTGCTATGTTATTTGTTTCTGTTACTGCTTTGCTTGCTACAAATGTTTGTTTTCAAAGCCGTTTATTTTGTGTCTATTAAACTTAGAACCTCACTGAGATCTTTTATCTCACACTCTTTATGTTTTCAAAATTCCTCCTTGTAGATTTTGTTGAAGAAGATCAAGTTTAGGCATCCAGCGACTGAGAGTTGGGATTGGGTGTTACAATGGGATTTATGTTCTTTCGAAATAAGAAGAAAAACTATTTAAATTCTTCACTATCCGTTGGATTTGGTTATTTTGAATTATTTTAGTTACCGTTGAACCGTTATTCTTTTGATTTTGTAAGCGTTTTGGCGTCAAAGCCTGTTATTGCATTTATTGACTACCGTTACTTTCCAATTCTAAAATTTCTTTATTTTCTGATAAAATATTTTATTTTAAAAAAATTGGTACCGTTACAAGTAGTACTATGTTTCTTTTGTAATGGTGGATCTCCTTCTTCTTGTTTCTGTCTTTACATAGCTTCCCTAATTGTGAATCATGATTACATGATTCACAATGATCGATAGTAAACGTATTAGTTCAGTTTATAGCTTATATAAAATGTTTATCAATATTAACATTTTTTATTTTTAAAACGGACTAATATTAACATATTACAAATACTACGAATATATGCATGGAACATATATATGCCTCATAAATGTTTCTCATACATGGTCATAATTACATAAATTTTTACCTATACATGAATGTGTACATAAATACATGCATAATAAAGTGTATTTGTCTCTTAGTATTCCCAACACCAACTATAACAAGGCACATAATTTTAACATATTCTCACTCAACTATGGAAAACCCTAACGAATTCAGATTTGAAGATACACCCCCCCTTCCCCCCCCCCCCCCCAACCTTCTCCCCCACCACGAGTTGAGCCCGAGATATGGGCTGAAATGGAGGAAGCTCTCAAAGAGGCGTTTCCTCCAACTCCTCTCAAATCTCCTACTCATCCCCCTTGTGAGCACAAGGAGGTTGAGTACTTCGAAGACCAAGGGTCTTCTGCAAGCTATGTCAACAGCAGTTTGTCGATCCAAAGGATGTCACCGACTGGTCGCTCTTGAATGAGGAGTCAAGCTCCGAGGACGAGGACGCGGGGATGAAGAGTGACTAGAATTAGCTATTGATAGATGAAACTTATATGTAAACTATATTATTAATAAAAATTCAACTTTTTATATTTTCTATCTTTCTAATCTTTGTTCGTTGCAGTCACATTTTTTTCTCTTATTCAGTTAATTAATCTTTTTTTTTTTTTTTTGCTTTATTGAGTTAAATTAAGAATTGAGTTACATTAAGCATTAACCATTTCTAGAAGTAGAAGATCTGGAGAGGAAAAGAAGTAAACCTAAACCCTAAATTAACAATTAACAAGTTTCTAAATTAACAAATTCAATCAAGAAACCCTAAGCCCTAAATTAAAATTAACATACCCTAAATTAAAATTAATAATTAAACTGAAATTAAAAGTACAGTTAGGTTTACTAACCTTTTAAATGGGGAAGAGAGGGAGAAAGGAAGTGTTGGTGGCGGTCTGGCGCGGTGGCGGTGGAGGTGCCTTGCTGCTCGTACCCTAGCCTCCAATAAACATAGAAAAAATTCAATCAAAAGCAAAATTAAAATGAGCAACAAATTAAAAAAAAAACCAAAATTTAGGGTTACGTTAATTACCTTTCAAATTGTTGAAAAACCTCCAAATTTATTAGGGATTCGAACTCCTTGTTGGATATGCTTCAATTTGAGCTAAACTTTGCTTGAATTGGTTGAGTTTGGAGATGGATCGAAGAAGCCGAAGAAGAAGAAGAAGCGAGAGAAAGTAAAATGGGAAACACAGATGTATATAAAGACGTAGCGACGGATGAACTCATCCGTCGCTATATATTTATTTATTTACTTTTTTTTCATTTTTTCTTCATAAAAAATAGCTTGGTCAACAGATTTAGCGACGGATAACTTTATCCGTCTCCACTATAGCGACAGATAAATCTCATCCGTCGCTAATTAGAGCGCGAACTGGATGTTTCTTGGCACGAACTGAGGTTAGAGCGCAGTTCGTGTTCATCCGTCATTTAGCGACGGATTATATCCGTATCTACTATTCCGTCGCTAAATGGTTGTTTTCTTGTAGTGTCCACCAACTACCACAATCCCTATATGTATTGTCATGCACCCAGCTGGACCGTATCTACCTTGCACCGAGTGTAAGCATTGGTTTCTGCCTAAGTACATGACTCAATATATGTGATGGTAAAGCCCGAGAGTCAAAGGACAATGGCATCACTTCCACAACTCCAGTTCCCATAGACACTAGGTGTAGATCATACATTGAATGGGAGATGCGGTGGGTACTTTCATTATTCATATATCTCCATGAACAACCATGCGCCGTTATGGAAATTTCACATACCTAGTTAATTTCATGCTCGTGGGATCGACCACACTCACTCCAATGAATATAACGTTCAACACATGCTAGTCTCAATCGCGTCATTCAGACCCCTATTTGAGATGATCATCGAGTAGGGAGAGTTTGAGATATTTGATATTTCACATAGGTCCCACTTACTATGTGATAATCAAATATCCACTTGGGACATGTTTGATATCCATGCAAACAACCAGATACAGATATGACATGCTAGTGCCCGGTGTAAGATCCATACATAAGTAAACATAAACATGAATAAGCAAACATAGTATATATTACTGTTGATTGTGATAAAGTACATTTGTCCTTATATGTGGTTGTCTCTAGGACATACATACTTTCAGTCGAGCCCTGTTATTGTACAATAGTTTTCGCCACCCAACATAAGTTCCCCCCCCCCCACGATAGCTTGATACAGTCGACGAGTGGTGAATTTATTCGCCATGTTCAAGTCTCCCCACACCTGCAAATGTTGCGCCACTTGCCTTGTCTTCAAAATTTTGCTAAGAATCCACGAGCTAGTTCGAGGAATTTGCATGTGCATCACATCTCCCCTTTTCATGCAGTACTCATGTACCCATTTGACCCATAGTTTGTCCTCTTTACGACATAGATTGCAGAGGAGTTTAGCCATGGTGCACGCGTTCCACTCGGTAAGTGATGTTACATTCAAGCCACCTGCGTTTTTGGGGTCACAAACATGATCCCACGCCACTGGAGCTTTTCTAGTAATCTCATCCACTCCACTTCATAGGAACGATCGACAAATAGCTTCAATGTGCCTTAAGACTTTCTTGGGCAGCGGGAATACTTGGGTCCAGTAGCTAGCAAATGCAAAGAGCACACTCCTGATGAGTTGTAACTTGTCCGCAAAACTCAAGAGCTTTGAACTCCAATGTTTCACTCTGCCCACTATCTTCTCCACTAAATGTTCATACATATGCACAGACAATTTCTTGTTTTCCAACGTTACCCCCAAGTATTTAAAGGGTAAAACCCCTTTAGTAAATTCAGTCTGACTCCCAATCTGTGCTCTGGTATGATGATCCACTCCTCCACAATAATACTTACACTTAGCTCGATTCACCTTGAGGCCTGTTGACATAGAGAAATCATTGAAGTGTGACATAAGTATTTCTACAGATATCACATCTCCCCTCACAAACAACAGAAGATCATCATCAAAATTAAGGTTAACTATCCCCAACTTCTCACACTTGGCATGAAAGGTAAAGTCTCATATATGTTTTAATTCTCTGGAGTCTTCTGTGCAAGTAATCCATAAGAATGACAATTAAAGAGCAAAGAGGAGATGGGTTCACCCTGTCTTAAACCCCTCTTGGGCCTATGGATACTAGAAGGTACACCATTAATGGAGTATCTATAAGATACAGTATTGACTAACTTCATGACCCAACCCACAAAAATATTTGGAAATTCCATTTCCTCCATTAAAGTTTGTAGTGCGTCCCATTCAACTGTATCATAAGCTTTTTGGATGTCCATCTGTATCATACATTTGGAAGATATGCCTTTCCTAGTATAACCCCGGACTAGCTCAGTAGCAATCAGGATATTATCATGAATAACTTTCCCAGGTAAGAAAGCAGACTGACATTCATCCACCACTTCATTAATCACTTTGCTTGCTAAATCTCTGAGTCATTATCTTGGATATGATTTTCAGAATGGTGGTACAACGTGATGTTTTCTATTTGGATAACGACAACAATTGAAAAGAAGAAGGATAATTTGAAGAAGAAAGGAATATAATAAGAATAGTAATTTTGAAGAGTAATGTTTTTAATTTTGGGTTTTAAGATTGATTATATGCAATCAAACAAGGAAATGTAGATTTGTACTACTTCAATTTCATGTTTTTAAGTCCAACTCAATTTCATTGGAAAAACTGATTTTACATTATCTACTTCAAACCAAAAGACCCCTTATAACTTTAGGCCTCACTTAAAAATGTTTGCACACCAAAACAGCATTGAACCAACATGTAGTTTGGTGGATTTAGTGTTTTTCCATATGCGTTTGTAAGCTGGTGGTTGTACGTTGTTTTATTTTTGATTTTTCCTTTTTTTTTTTTTTGACGTAAGAGAATAAAAAGTATTCCTCATACTCTTTTGCTTTATATTTATTAAGAGTATTCCTCATACTCTTTCCAATACTTGATTATCTCAATAAATAAATGTTTTTCCGTTAAAAAAAATAATAATAAAAATAAAAGTGATATTTTATACAGTACACAAGGAAGTAAATATGTACAAATACAAGTAGTACTGTAGTAGTACTATAAAAAAAGACATGGGATAAGAGTGGACAATAAACAAGTAAACACACACTTCTCGTCCACCTTCTAGTGACGACGTGTAACAGAGATTGTGAAGTCACGTTATATATCTGAAATTGGGATTGCGTTTACTTCCATTCCATTCCATTCCATCCACCAACAAACAAGAGTAGTAGTAGGTACTGTAACAAAATCTTGGAAATGGATGATGCGCCGCTTCTGGAAGGGCGGGGCCAGGGCGGCGTTGAGCTGATAGGAAAAGACGGAGACTATGTTGCAGCAAAAGGGGTAAATGTTTGGTGGAAAATATTCTGCATAGAGGCGGTCAAGATATGGGCAATTGGTGGGCCGATAGCTTTCCAGATCCTTTGCCAGTTCGGGACGAACTCAGTGGCAACCATATTTGTCGGCCATCTTGGAGATGTGGAGCTTGATGCCTTCTCTATTGCTACCTCTGTTGTCGGAACTTTCGCCTTTGGCTTCCTGGTTAGTACTCTCTAGTCTCTACTAATCTTTTCTCCTTTTCCACCGCTAGGATTTTCTCAAAACTTTTGATATGATCATGTATTCATGTAACTTTTATTTTTTTTTAAATGTCAAATTTAAATATCCTTCTCCGATTACAACATTAATCTCATGTGGTATATCTTCAACCCAACACCCTTACCACCACAGTACCACACCACTACTACATGTCTACATGATCATGTAATTTGAATTTCAATTATTGAATCAGGCGTGTGAACGTTATGTGATGGAAATGGATAAATTACAGAGTTTTAATCAAATAATAATATTTTCTTAAATATTGTAATAATATGCACTACGTCACAACTTTTTCTAGAAATGAGTATATACTACTTTTAATTGACTTTATTACAAGGTCACTTTTTATCAATACTAATAAATCACTTCAGAATAGTAGAGAACAATATATAGTAACAATACATTATTACCTCTGTCGACATTTGTAAGGTTTATTCATAGTTTCCGGTTTTCCACTTTCCCTCTATTGACTTTTTCTTTTTTCTTTTTGAGTTTTGGTTTTGAATTGAAATTATTATATATAATAATTATTAAACACGAAACGAATTAGGGAGTCGGAAGGGAGCTGAGGCTGATGAAGAAGAGATGCAGTGTTCGGTCCCAGCGGAGGCGGAGACATAAGGGTTGACTGTCTGGAGATAGTTGTAATATTTCCCGTTTTAAAAAAAAAACACGAAACAAATTAAAAAACCTAATATGAACCGAGTAAGTATGATACTATAAGTCATACTTTTATAATATTAATCTTTTTATGTATCAGTATTATATTAATTATGGTTTGAGTGTTAGTTTCGCCTTTGATTCATTTGAAAAGATATGTTCAATTTTTTTTATGTTGTACTCATTTTTTCCCTAGCGTAAACAATTTTGAAAATAAAAAACACAGATCAGTACCTAGTATTGTACGATTCGAATGAACCAAACGACCCAGAGAGATAGATTTCCGAACGTGAAGTATTATATTGTATTGGTCCACAAATCCAAGTTAACTTTGTCCTGATTATTATATGGATCCATCCATACAGCCGAAAAATATAAAAGTATAATAAAACAGTCGGTGACGTTGGGTATCGGGAAAGTTTTTGCTAAATGACATAACACAGTGTTTGTTTTCTATGGCTGGCTATAAATATCGGAATATCCGAATCCCACATCTTTAGTAATTTATTGGTACCATGACTTTTGAACAGTTTAGTAGTTGTAACTTGTAAGTTTTCAAACTCTTAGACCCCACGAGAGTACATCGCAGTGGTAGTCTAGGGATACAAATTTGCTAAAAATACCAAGGGATAGGTTAGATTCGTGTACAGCCCCCTCCACAGGCCTTGTGCACCGTCACATTCTTTCCTCGATCTAGCGCGCGGTGGTAATTATTGAGGGGTTAGACATGTGCCAAAAATACATAGATCAGGGTCAGCTTCAATTTGTTCCATCCAATATATTAATTACTCTTTGTTTTCTTAAATTATTTACACATTTCTTTTTAGTTAATTATATAAGTATCATTGCAAAAGCAAATGCACGTTACTCATTTTAGGTATAATTTTGTGGACGCATATAATTTAAGTACTTTAATGGATGGTGATATATAAATGAAAATAATTGGGGACCTCCAGTATTAGATTCACATTATTGCGATAGTTTTCGCACATGCCTCTTCCCAGTTATGTCTAAGACGTTTAGACGTGCAGGTATGTAACTAACTACTTATAACATCCGTGGTAGGTAATGAATTATTGACAATTTGTTTCATAGTATATAGTTTCCCTTTTATAAGAGGCCAAATTGAGCTTGAAAATAAATTAGATATAGGGTCTGTGTGGTAAAACAAATTGATAAGTGTTGTCAAACACGCATACAATACATAATTCCATTAGTTTTGTTGCATATAATACATAATACTATTAGTTTTGTTACATTATGTACTCTTCGTCCGAAAAATTTGGACTGAATTGAACTTATTTGTAATATAATAATAATTAAGTAAATATGAACCGAAATATTTTTCATGGATCAGATGAAAATAGCTCTGATAATACAGTTAATTTTCAACAGCTCACGTTGAAATATGGGTGAAAATGCCAACATGCTCAATAAGTTTTCGTTAAAATTATACTAAAGGTAAATAAGAAAAAAGAAAACTCACTCCGGCGGCTATTTTGTTGGGTAGAAAATGACTCCTCTAACATTTTGGTTCGTCTAGTGTCAAGTCAACTAGGGGAGCTCTTGAAGTGGATTTGTAATCCTCCTACTTGGTTTATAATATTCGAATATTTCTTTCTAAAGGAGAAAAACAATTCTTTGATTGAACTTTAATTTCGACAAAAGTTTAACAGGTTTATATGTATTTTCGAAGTTTTCTTGGTGTCACTGTCTGCGTGTAATTATGAGAAGAAGATAGGGTAGGGTTGTGGTGGACTGGTTCAACGTGTTAGGTTGTGCAATGGTTGTCAGATGATTACTGATTAGTACATTTGTGATGTTGAGTGCACGTCCACAGAGTTTGAGACGTTAATGTTTTGATATCTACTACTTCGACATTAATACATCGTTCATACCCTTCCTCTTTTTATTAGGGTACGTCTTCCAACGTTTTTTTACCTTTACAATACTTGATTAACCTTACCACCACTTTAGTTTTGATATATATAAAAAATTAGTATCTTTTTAATTTGTATAGTGATGATAAATCCAATAGGTAAATTCTTCTTACTCTTAAGGTCCCCACAAAAATCTATGATCATTTCCTCAACAGTGAATTGGAAATTAGGATGTAGTTCCTCCATTTTTTTAATTTAATTCTTTATCTTTTCTTCTTGAAACCGTTTCTTAGAAAATTTGTATAATGTGTGGTGTTTAGTTTAGTAGAAGCTCTCGAACTTCTTCTACATATGATTTTCAAGCTTCACGGAAGAAAGTCTACAAACCACATAAGCCTGTGCCAAAAACTTTCAACTGTTCTTGACAAAAAATTGTCATTGTTTGATATCTGTATTGTGTCCTTATGTAGCTCGGAATGGGGAGTGCTTTGGAAACACTCTGCGGTCAAGCATTCGGGGCCGGACAAGTCCATATGCTTGGCGTCTACATGCAACGTTCCATGATCATATTATTCGCCACTTGCATTCTCATGTTGCCACTCTACATATACGCTACACCAATTCTTAAGTTGATTGGTCAACCCGAAGACATTGCAGAACCTGCCGGATTTTTCACACTTCTTACGATCCCACAACTGTTCTCGCTTGCTGTTGCTTTTCCAACCCAAAAGTTTCTTCAAGCCCAAAGCAAGGTCTCTGTACTAGCTTGGATAGGGGCTCTTGCTCTAATAGGACAAGTGTTTTGGTGTTGGCTTTTCATTAATGTTTTCGGCTGGGGATCATTAGGTGCAGCTCTAGCATTTGATCTTACAAGTTGGATCTCTTCATTAGCGCAATTTGTTTATGTGGTTGTTTGGTGTACGGACGGTTGGAAGGGGTTCTCGTGGGATGCGTTTAGAGATATATGGGCCTTTGTCAGGCTGTCACTTTCGTCTGCTGTCATGCTATGCCTGGAAATTTGGTACCTGATGAGCCTCATTATTCTCACAGGCAATCTTGATGATGCTGTCACTGCAGTTGGTTCTCTTTCTATTTGGTGAGTCTTTTACCTTCATTTGGATCATTCTTGTTCGGTTTCAGTGCCAAATGCGTTACTAAAACACAATTGTTTTCTGGGTGATTCGTGTTTAATGTCCCTTGCTTTCTTGTGTCATAGAAAATTCAAGAAAATCTGCACACATCTTTGTTAATTACTTGTCCCTTCTATCTTGCAGCATGAATGTTGACGGATGGGAAACCATGGTGTTCATAGGGATCAATGCTGCCATTGGGTAAAGCTTCTTCACCTGATTGTCAAGACTTAGTATAATGTCTATTTGCATATTTTGTTATATAACACGATTTGTGTAAGTGCAGGGTTCGAGTATCGAATGAACTAGGACTAGGACATCCAAGAGCAGCTAAATATTCAGTCTATGTGACATTGTTTCTTTCACTGCTGATTGGGATACTATGCATGGTTGTTGTTCTTGCGACAAGAAATCAGTTCGCCATCATTTTCACGGATAGCAAACCGATGCAGGAGGCAGTTGCTCATCTTTCAATCCTTCTTGGTGTCACAATGCTTCTCAATAGTATCCAACCAGTTATATCAGGTATATATATACATGGAGAAAAAAAAAACTTTCCAGTACACGTTCGATTCACATTATTCACAATCTTTGTTCATACAAACAGGTGTTGCAATCGGAGGAGGGTGGCAAGCTATTGTCGCGTATATCAACTTGGCTTGCTATTACCTTTTCGGTTTGCCACTAGGATATGTTCTTGGTTACGTAGCAAAGTTTGGAGTGATGGTAAGTCTAATTGCAACGATATATAGCTACAGCTACGTACTTTATCCGTATCAGTTATCTGTAGCAAGTGACACCACTTGTGGATTTTGCAGGGGATTTGGGGTGGCATGATAATTGGAATAGCCTTGCAGACAGTGTTGCTTGCACTAGTACTCTACAAAACTAACTGGAACAAAGAGGTGAGTACAAGTGATTATCATCAATGTCTTGTTTCTTTTCCTCATTTCATTTTTTATTTTTATTTTCTGTTTTTATGAACATGGGGAACACGTATCCATCCATTACCTTTGCGGGTAGGCAATTGGTACCGGATATCGCATAGTAGCCTGCAATTTAACTGTTTTGTTAACAGAAAAATGCTTGTTATTTCAGGCGGCGAAGACAACTGAACGCATGAGGAAGTGGGGAGGACAAGATATCAGTAAGAACACATCACATGATGCTGCAAGTGTTTAAATTGTGGAAAGTTATTGCCACAGACCATGTCTATCAGTCTATCATGAAAATCATAGCTCATATGGTTAAGAATATGTTCCACGTATAAACACACTTGTGTGGGACACACACACAAATGCGTGTTAATGTTTTATTCGTAGCCACAAGATCCATGACTTAGCGAAAGATGATTTAATCTGGGCATTCATTTTTCTATATGTATTATAGTAGTTGTTAATGTTGAAATATGTCCGATTCGCTATACGAACCAAGAGACGACTTAACATGACACAAGTCCGACGTATAGGGCGCATATGTCCGACACATGAGCCCTCGTCCGACACAAGATCACTCCCAGACAGTTCTACTCGGACCATGGTCCGACATACAACGCGAGTAGTATGTTTCCAAGGACCACGGGCGAAATCTAAGTGTCCGATACACTCCTTTATGTCGGACGTACCAAGCGAGACAAGTAAGCCAGGATACCTCAAGAAAGATGTCCGACACACTTCTTGGTATCGGACTAGTCACGTGAGACGCCTTTGAGTCGGACTCTAAGAAGAACTTATAAAGTCAGCCGTAGTTTATATTGCCGCTGGGTCTCGGATCGTACACGGACGTCATCTCGGACCGTATATCGGACACCATGTCGGATACAAATACGGGACGAAACTCTGGAACGTTGCTTAAAGCGTGAAATTACCAACTTAGCCTTGTGGAAACCCTAATTTGATACGTGGGCCAGGCCCATTAAGCCAACTAATGGGCTTTTAGCCTTTGATATTCAATCATGGCCTTACACTTTGAGCAATCTCAGGAGCTTTATCACCATTTGGGAAACACTATAAATAGGGGACACCACCCACCCCTAAAGGTAATCAATATCTTACCCACTTTCATACTATATACACTAGAGTGGGTTTCAACCCTCTAACCGTAAAGTCGATTATCCGGTTTGATCACTAGACAAACCGGAAAACCGTTACTAATCTCCCCCTCAAGTTATTTTCAGGACATTACTTGCAATGGAAGGAGGCTAAAGTCAAGAGTATCGCCCTAGAACGCATTAGAATGACTTAATAATTTACCCATCAACAGTAATATTTAATTAATCTAAGTAGAACGTCGCATTTTGAATTGTCTTTCTAATGGTATATGGTATGTGAAATGTCATTGAGTAGATATTTTGCATTTGATAGTGTCTCTTTGTTTTCTACTTCCTCTAGTAACTTTGGAACCAAGAGCACTTTTGTATTCATCCAAAAACAGTGACAAAACAACGTTGATCAAAAGATCCAGGCCACTCAACAACATACCTCCCACAAGTATCCTCACATCAAAACATAAACACCAAGCAGCACAAATCATTCTAGCTTTAACAGTGGCCAGCAGGCCGGTTAACAGCCTGCCAAGCAGCAATCACGTCCCTAGCTCAATATCAAGGAGTCTTGGGATCATCTCACACCGAATTTTAATAGTCCCCTTCAGTCGATCCATCAGGGTGGATTCATTCGGCGTTGTCCGAAAGATTATCTGGTTCCGTAGCATCCAAATGGTGTAAACAGTTTCAGCAGCCGCTAGCTTGATGAGGAGCGACTTCACCCCCTTTCCCTTTGCTTTCTGTATCAACCACTCCACCTCATGGTCCCAAGCCGTAGGTTGATGCGAGACATTCAACCATGTCAGTATATCTTCCCAGACCGCATGTGTGAAAGGACATTCAAAAAATAAATGTCTCATGGACTCCAATCCTTGGCAAAAGACGCACAATCTATCATTCGGCATGCCAAAACGCGTCAATCTATCCTTCGTATATTGTAATGCCCCGCATCCCACATCGCTTAAGAGTGAGTGGAATAAAGGGTATATATGTTGGACCGCCACTCTTACATGGTATGAGGCCTTTTGGGTGATTCCAAAAGCAAATCCGTGCGGGCTCAGGCCGAAAGCGGACAATATCATACTATTGAGACGTGTGTGGGTCCGTCCAGGAGTAACCACGCCGGCCGGATTGGTTGGGTCGTTACATATATATGTCTCTTGCACACATAGCCACATAATAAACAAAGCTCTTGGTCTAGCACCATTCGAAAAGAACATTTTATACCACTTACAGTAGGTTGCTCCCCTCTAATCTCTTGGTAAACAGCCCTAGTAGGGACTTTCATTCCATGTTCAATAGCATTCCAAAACTGGCTATTAAATACGTGAGCCCGCATCTTCAAAATTCCCCTCAGAATCCATGAATAGTTTTGTGTCGGTGCAAAGTCCATAACCTGGTTCTGTTTTATATAATAAGCATGAGCCCACCGCACCCATAGCTTATCAGCCTTGGAACTAAGATTCCATAGAAGCTTCATCATATTCGCTTTGTTCCAACTTTTCAAGTCAATCACATTCAAACCGCCCGAGTTCTTGGTGTTACAGATTTTCTCCCACGCAACTGGTGCCTTTTTGGTTATTTCCTCAGAACCACTCCACAGATAGCTTCGGCAAAGAGCTTCAATATGCTTCAACACCTTTTGGGGCAAAGGAAAGACTTGCAACCAATAATTAGTGATGGGAAACAAAACACTTTTTATAAGTTGTAGTCTACCTGCATAACTGAGCAATCAAGAGGTCCAGTGTTTAATACTGGCAACAATCTTCTCAACTAGAGGTTGGCACATATGTACGGATAGTTTTCTAGACGCCAAGGGGACCCCCAGGTACTTAAAGGGCAATTTGCCCACTTCGAAGCCAGTGGCAGCAACTATCTGCTCTTGCTCAAGCCGTCCTACTCCTCCAAAATATATGTTACACTTTGCCTTGTTGGCTTTAAGGCCTGTGGAAGAAGAGAGCTCATAAAACTCCTTTAGCAATAATTGGATAGACCCTTCATCCCCCCTACAGAAAAGTAGCAAATCATCCGCAAAACATAAGTTTGTCAAGTCGACTTTTTCACACTTGGGAAAAGTTGGGCTCCATTTTCAGTTTTTGGAGTTTCCTATGTAAGTACTCCATTATCAGCACAAATAGCAGTAGTGTGGGATCACCCTGCCGGAGTCCTCTTTTTGCTTGCAGTATTCGACTATGGGTGCCATTCACCATATATCGATACAACACAGTTCGCACACATATCATTACCCATCGAACAAATTGTTGGAGAAAATTCATCTCATGCAGTATATCCTCCAACGCATCCCAATTCACAGTGCCATAAGCTTTCTGTAAATCCATCTGAATCATACAACGAGGTGACACCCCCTTCCTTGTGTACCCTCTCACAAGCTCATGAGCAATCAGGATATTATCATGAATTACTTTTCCTGGGAGGAATGTTGGTTGACTATCATCCACTACATAGTTAATCACAGCACTAAGTCTCTTGGTGAGAATTTTGGAGATGATTTTATAGACAGTAGTGCAGCAAGAGATGGGTCGCATAGCCTTCATTGTTCTTGCATCTTTTGTTTTAGGTATAAGAGTCACCAGAGTACAGTTGACAGCACTATAAATACGGTCATTAAGGAAAAAATCCTTAACTGCAGCAGTAACATCATTCTTTATAATAGGCCAACAAAATTTAAAGAATTTAGAACTATACCCATCAATGCCAGGTGCCTTGGAATCATCGATATCCTGTAGGGCCTACCATATCAAAATCATAATTATCGGAAAACTCCCAGCTTACTCCAAAGTGTCTTCTACACTTACTAGCTTTATCCTTGACATCCGTAACAGGAGCAATGTGTTCACGCCCTTGTGTAACCGTGAGCTGGTTTCCAGATGCAAAGTTTCTAAATCAATGTTGAGACGGTGGGGTAAAGCAGTACCAACCAAGTTTGTATAGAAGCGGAGTACCTCATTCTCAATAGCATCTTCTGAGGTCAACATATGGCCCTGATCATTCTCCAAACTATAGATTCCCACCTGCATTTGTTTATCCCGTACCAAGGCATGAAAATAAGCATTATTTCCATCGCCAAGTTTGAGCCAATTTACTTTCGACTCTAGTAACTTATAAGAACTCCATTTCATTTTGTTGAATTTTTCGACGTCCGGTTGGACCTCAAATTAATCATGACTCATTGTGAAAAAAATAATTTTTAAAATTATATTATGAAAGTACACTTGTTATATTTTCATAATATAATTTTTAAAATTTTTTTTTCACAATAAATTACGATTAATTTGAGGTCAAAACAGACATAAAAAAAGTCGACAAAATGATGGGGTTCTTCAAAGTTACGGGAGGAAGTACTGAAATTCTTCATGTATCATCCATTTATCATAAATTCCATGGATCCCGGGCACTAAGTCAACACACTCACAACACACATTTTGAATTGGCTTTCTAATGCTTTCGATTGGTGACCGGAAAATGCTTGCTTAAGCGTATTCTTGAAGACACGAATTCAGTTGTCATAAATTAATTTTACATGCCAGGTTTTGGCATTCGGTAAATTGCTGCATGTGCTGTTAAGGCGGAGCTGTTAGTGGTTCAGGCCAGTTCACAATCGAAAATTACAAAATCGATGATTATAGTGTTTGGGAGAGAGTTTTGAGTGTGAATTTTTTTATTTTGAATTGATTTTGAAGTGTAAATTTACACTATAAATCCAAAAATTCATTCTCAAAATCCACTTATAAACATCAGGTTAGACAATGTACATCCTAACTGTAACATACAAGCAATCACACAACTTACCAACTTCTCCCACAAAACTAAATTACCCTACATATTAAAAATATCTTTTATACCTCTAAATTACCCTACATATTAAAAACGTCTTTTATAACAATATTCTAATGGATAGATAATGTGAGTAGCTGAATCAGACATTAAGCTGGATCTGATGTCAATTCACGAAATCCATCGAGGTTAGTAGCATTTTCTGAAACAGCACTTGAAGCCTTTTGCACCTTTATTAGACAGGAAATTAGTAATGTTATAAAATGAATAAAAAGAAACTTATTATAAACTAGTACCACAGTGATTATGATTATACCTGCCAATGTAACCTTCCTCATTATCTTTACACTACCACATAAGTTGGATTCAAATTAACACCGTTTTATAATATACCTAATTGTAATGAAGAAATCAACAAAATATTTGGCACCACAGAAGCAAATAATATCACAAACCAAAATGTCTCATTGTACCATTTGAACAATAACTATAATAGTGAATCGATTGCTATCAAGCTGTTACTGGTACCATTACACTACAAAATCCTAACGGCACAACAAAGTTTCTATGCTGCAGTTTTTGCCTTCTTTGGCATGCGATAACCACCAACAACACAAGCGTGGTCTCTCTCGAAAGGTTCAAGTGTCACTTGCTCAGATGGTTTGAAGTGATCTTCCTGTAGCTTCTTCACTTCCTGGGCAAATACAGCCTCCGCTGGAACTGTGGAGTCTATGCAGTTTGCCTGAGTAACATGGAACAGTCCGACTTTAAGACAATGCAAAAAGAGAGACCAGTATTTTCTCGTACGAATTTCACAACTTGTATTTCAAATTTTTATAACAAATCAGAATTAGTTAATAACCTTGATTGATATGACAAAGTGACCACCGGCCTTCAAGAAGAATGATGCATTGAGAGCCAAAATTCTTGCCTGCAAGAGAAGGTAATTAATCATACAGAACAATGCTACAGATTTGACAGAGCTGAGGAATGGCATGATCTTCATATATTTAGCATGGAGTCAGATACAAAAATGTTGCACTCCAAAATGTGCAGAGTAAACAAGGTGCACAGGAACCTCGACTTGGCAGAAGAAACCAACTCATAAATCAAAGATAAACAATATAAATATTTCATGAGAAAAATGAAATGAGGTTTAAAAAAATTAGCCACAAGACATCAGAAACTCGATTTAGCATCATCCATCAGAAGGGGAATCCGAGTATGTATCATCATATGCTTGTTGGCAAAATTGAGAAGAAAACATCCAAGCCATTAAAGAGATGAAAAACCAAATGAAATTAATATAGTTCTTTTATATTATGTAGCCCAAAATGAAAAACCAAATAAAAAATAATAATAAAACCACAATAAAGAAACAAAAAATCTAAACAAATAAAATTGAAAAGAATATAAAAAATATATTAGCTCATGAAGCTCAAGTGGCCAAATACTTGGATGCAAGAAAAAACAAAGCCAATTAATTGGAAGAAGCAAACACGCATTCACAAAAAATGAAAATACAGCTATGGAACTGTCCATTCTTTTGATCAAGATTAAAAACTAACACATATTTGGAATAATCGAACTCATTCGCTAGAAGAGGATATTGTACGATGTAATGATGAGCTTCACAGAAAGCAAACCTGATCAGGCTGAGCAACATCAGAAAATATGACATCCACCATACCGACAAGCATTCTATATTTAGCAGGATGTCTAGCATCCTCAATAATGGGAATAACATTTGTACGTTTCTTTGCCATGTTAACCAAGTCTCTACCACTTCTGTGAGAGAACTCAACAGCATAAACTACACCTTCCTGCAAACCAAAAGCATAAAGAAAAATTGATTCAGAAACTAATCCCAGCAATTTGAACGTCGCAAAGAACTATAAAGGAAGAGCCACTTACTGGGCCAACAAGGTCCGAAACATGGGAAACAGTAGTTCCTGAAGCAGCTCCAAGGTAAAGGACTTTAGCTCCAGGTTTCTGTATCACAATGCAGAATTTTAGATAATAAACACAAAGAACCACATTGCATTAAGCCAACAATCAGACGCGAACTTACAATCCAAATATTATCCACTCCACCAAGGATGGCAGCAGCCAACTTCGAACGGAAAGGATTCCAGACCCTGTACTCTGTCTTCGTCGAATCTTCGTTCTACAAAGATTACAGATACACAACATTAACAAAATTAAAATGACAAATTTAAAACAGGTTAACAATCTGCCAGTTATGTATTTGTACTGAACTTATTTACAAATACTCTCTTTGTTGCACAATATTAATACTTCAAACCAGCAATTTGGTGCACAAGTTTAAACATCAAGCACAGGATTGAAGACTGTTAAACCTATAAATACAAGCTATACTTTAAAGTCTATTAACTTCAACTTCTAAAATCATTTTTCATTCAACCCTATAAAACATACCACAAGACAAGCAATAAGAACATGTAAAACATACCCAACAATTGCAATCCATATTTTGAAAGAACATATATATTAAGAAGTAAAAATGATCAATCAACTCCACAAAACATAACAAGATACAATGTGAAGGAAAAAAAAACACTATCTTATTCTTAGTGCAATGCAGTCATCATCATCATCATCATCATAATAATAATATGTAAAATGATCAGTCAACTTCACAAAACATAACAAGATACAACGCAATGCAGTAACAACACTACAACTGAATCTACAAACAAGAAAGAAAACATTTACAAAAACTGAAACTAATAATAATAATAATAATAATAATAATAAACAGAGTGAAATTAACAAACCTGAACAGAAACTCTCTTCTCATTGTAAACAGCTTCACCAGGAACCATATTCTTAGTGCAAAGGGCATCTTCCTTACCCTTGGCAATAAACACACCTTCATGTCTATGCGGCTCAACCACCACCTTACTTCCACCCTTCATCCCTCCGCCTCTACCCCCGCGGCCGCCGCCTCTACCCCTGCCGCCGCCTCTGCCTCCTCTATCGCCACCTCTACCGCCGCTCCTTCCGCCGAATCCGCCGCCTCTGCCTCCGCTTCTTCCTCTACCTCCGCTAAAATCGCCGCCACCTCGGCCGCCTCTGAATCCGCCGCCGCCTCCACGGGCTGCAGATAAGAAAAGCCAATAGGTTAGTGGAAAGCAGAAGTACAGAAATGAAGTGAAAGGGGGGAAGATGAAGAAGAAACGTACCTCCTCTGATTGGGGTTCTGGCCACCATGTCTGCTGCTGGAGTAGGGAGGATTTGAGAAGAGACTGAGCTAGGGTTTAAGGGTGGAGAAGAAGGTTAGAGTTTGGGGCAATTTATAATGTTTAGGACTAGGGCTTCTAGGGTTTAGCCGTTTAGGTTATGAGTTCGCGAATTGGGAAAATGAGCGCCGCTTTAAGAAGCTTTAGATAATTTTAATTCCTCAATTCTTTTCACAAGCGTTCGGTTCATTTAACAAAAATGAATCAACTATACCACAATATGGTGTGTTAAATTATAAATGAACTGAATGCTAGTAAAAAGTTTGTGAAATTATTCGATCAATGATTGATTCTGTCAAACTCGAACAATTCGTGAACAAAATTAATGTACTTTAGTAATAATTTTTATATATATATATATATATATATATATATATATATATATATATATATATATATAACACTGAACTAACACTAGATTTAAACATGGAATTTTTTTATTTTGCACCGAAACTTATTTGTTTTTCGAAATGTAGTGAAAACCTTTGGTTTATTCCAAATTAAACACAAACCTTAAATCAAAATATTCAATTTGCACAAACGTTTGACACCTTTAGATTTTTTACTAGGGGCACAAACGTAATTTAACATTTTCTTTCTCCCCATTCACCTGCCAAATGGACTAACTTCATCTTCTTCACCTCCAAACTCAACTTCACCCAATCACCCCACAAATCGACATCACCCCCAAATCTCAGCCTCTCTCGTCGATGTTGCAGTCTCTTGCCGGAGCTGTCTCTTCTAGTCCCGCAAGATCCTTCTCTCGTCTTGTCCCCAAATCTCCCTTGATGTGTTGTAGTTATTCCGTAAATCTTGGTTTGCCTGAGTTGAGTTGTATTTATGAGAAAAGATACTGCTTTCATGAATCTAGCAACAATTGCCATCATAGTTTTGTGATTCAAGTATTCAAGTACGTTCGTGAGTCATGAATCATGATGTAGATTACTGTTTTGTGCTTTTCCCTAATTTGCTTTTCCAGCTAGGGCTGGGCATGGGGCGGATCGGATCAAAACCGATCCGAATTTCAGATTGATCCGATCCGAACAGTGAAGTTTTCCTCAATCCAAAATCCGATCCGAAATTTCGGATCGGTTTCGGATTGAATCCGAAAATAATCGGATCGGATTCGGATTAATCCGAATAATCCGAATTTTTTTAAAAATAAAAAAAATTCTTCATTTTATCACAGAACAATCACCGAACAAGAAGAAGAAACAATATTTCATCCAAAAATAAGTAATTACAACAAATTGAATTACTAAAATAGCAAAAATAACCCCAATGTCCTCGTCCAGATCCAATCCCCACCTCACCGCTACATCACTCTCATCTTCACCGGCGCCGATCCGCTCTTCTCTTTGGAATCGGATGCGGCGCCACCACCAGCGCACTCTTCTTTGTTGTCTGGGCACTCTGCACCTCGAAGCACCTTTGAGTATGCTTGGATATGTGCTGATTCCTTCAAATGACCTCAAGTTGCTGCTGCTAAGATGATGAAGTTGTTGTTGCTGCTAATTAATAAATAAAGGGGTGGTTTGATGATTTGGTTTCACTTATACTACTAGTATAAAGGGACAAATTGGAGTGTAAGAGGGATAGAAAACAGATGAAGGAGGAATTCAAGAGATGGCGATAAGAGAAACAAAGAAATATTGGAGTGGGGCGGAGGAAATGGGCAAATGGGTATGGGATTTTAGGGTTACTCTATATATAGTATTCAATAATATATATTTAAACAAAAATATATATATATATATATATATTGATCGGATTGGATTAATCTGATAATCCGCGGATTTTAATTCGATCCGATCCGAAAACCGAAAATACTAAAACTAGTGATCCGAAATCCGATCCGAAAATTCGGATCGGATCAGTTTGGGCTCGGATTTTCGGATCGGTTTTGGATTTTATGTCCACCCCTATTTCCAGCAATTGAATTATACTTTATTAGTTTGTATCTAGAGGCTGGAGCCTGTTGTGCAGAAGCGTCCGAAATTGAAAGTAAACATTGCGGTAATTTAAACAGACACAAGATTTACGTGGTTCGGCAATTGCCTACGTCCACGGAGATTGCACTTTACTTACTGATTAGGAGAAATATTACAAATATTGTCGGATATTTCTCACTCGGATGATCACCTCACAAATAGAACTAGATATAGAAACTGAACAGAAACAGATGTAGAGATATTGAACTGAAGATGAGGTTGTTGAGGGTTGATGTTGAAGATCAGAGCCCGTATGCATATATAGGCAAGTTTCCAACATCTCAACTGTATGCATTAATTCAGATCTTGAATACATTCTTCACCAGCAAAGCTCCCAACCAGATTATTGAAGAGAGCCACAAACAACTTGTCAACTTGTTTTAGCAAGTGGGCACCAATAATTCAACAATCTCCACCTCGGCGAACTTTCAGTAATCTATGCAACCTCCATTGCACCCTTAGGCGCCATAAATGTTGATCAAGTCCAAACAGTGTTGGAACTTGACCCCGGAAACAACTTTCGTGAGCATATCTACAGGATTATCATGAGTACTGGTTTTCTTGAGAAGAATATCGCCTTCTTCTATTATCTCGCGAACAAAATGATATCGAACGTTGATATGTTTGGTTCATCCATGATGAACTTGATTCTTTGCCAAACATATGGCACTCTGGCTATCACAGAAAATATCGATGTTTTCCTGTCTGATTCCCAAGTCTTTCACCAAACTGAGCAACCAAATACCTTCCTTGAATGCTTTTGTGACCGTCATGTACTCAACCTCTATCATATACAAAGCTACCGTGGATTGTAATGTCGATCGCCAACTTATCGGTGCTCCTACCATAGTAAACACATAACCAGTAGTTGAACGACCCTTATCACGGTCACCTGCATATTCCGAATCAACGTATCCGACTAGGCAATTAACACCAGTCTCACCTTTCTGAAATTTGATGCCAATATCAGTGGTACCTTGGATATACCGTAAAATCCACTTCACTGCATCCAAATGCCGTTCTCCAGGATTGTGCATGTATCGGCTTACAATGCTAACGGCATGTGAAATGTCAGGTCTTGTACACACCATGGCATACATCAGAGCTCCTATTGCATTTGCCTATGGAACAGAACTCATTTCTCTCCTTTGAGCATCCGTACTAGGAGACAACGTTGCACTCAACTTGAAATGTGCACCTAACGGAGTAACCTCAGGCTTAGTATTTTCGTAAATACGAAACCTTTGGAGTACACTCTTCATATACTGAGTCTGCGTCAAACAAACAGTGCCCTTTATCCTGTCTCTTTTGATCTCCATTCCAAGAATCTTCTTGGCCTCTCCAAGATCCTTCATCTCGAACTCTAGGCTCAGTTGAGCCTTCAACTTCTCGACTTCTACCTTGCTTTTACATGCAATCAACATATAAAAGTAGGTAGATAAATGTACCATCTTGAAGTTTCCGCAAGTAAACACAATGGCCGTATTGACTTCGTGTATACTCTTGTTTCTTCATGAAGTCGTCAAACCGTTTGTACCACTGTCTTGGTGACTGCTTCAGACCATAGAGAGACTTACTGAGCTTGCAAAACAAGCTATCATCGGGAACTTTGAATCCATCAGATTGAGTCATATAGATACCCTCGTCCAAATTTCCATGCAGAAATGGCGTCTTGACATCAAGTTGCGCTAACTCGAGATCAAATTCTGCAACCAAAGCTAGTAAGATACGAATAGATGAATGTTTGACAACAAGAGAAAAAACCTCATCGTAATCTAGTCCTTCTTTCTGATCGTAGCCTTTTGCCACAAATCTAGCTTTGAATATGATTTGGTCTTTGCCTGGTGCACCTTCCTTCTTGGCATAGACCCATTTGCAGCCAATCGCCTTCTTGCCCTTTGGAAGTTGAACCAACTCCCAAGTACCATTCTGATGAAGTGATTGCATTTCTTCATCCATTGCCTTCTTCCAATCATCTTTCTCCACAATGTGAACAACTTCTGAAAATGTTTGTGGAATACCATTTTCAATAATAGGAAGAGCATACATTACCATGTCTCGGTACCTAGCTGGTAATTCATGTTCTCTCCTTCCCCTTCTGATTGCAATGGGCGGGCTTGGTTGTTTCTCTGGTGTTGATCCACCCGACGATTCCATGTCAATGGATTCATTAGTCTGATTCAGAATGATCATCAGCCTTGGCAGGTTGCTCTGGAGCTTCTGAAGTTTCAAACTCCACCTGCTTGCGAGAAATGGGGGTTTCCGTTCCATTCTCCAACATTGTTGATTCGTCAAAGGTAACGTCACGACTCAAGACAATTTTCTTTGACTCCGGATTCCATAGGCGAAATCCCTTGACTCCTTCACTAAAACCCATGAAAAGGGCTTTCTCGGCTCTAGGATCAGTCTTGGCTTTCCTGATATGAAAGTAAGCAGGAAATCCAAATATACGCAAAGAACTATAATCAGGAGCAGGTTGTCCAGACCATACCTCTTTCGGAATCTTCTCGTCTAGGGATGTAGCGGGTAGTCTATTGACTACATGAGCGACATAAGACAAAGCTTCTACCCAGAATGTTTTGCTTAGTCCAGATTGAGATAGCATGCAACGAACCTTGTCGACAAGAGTGCGGTTCATGCGTTCTGCAACACCATTCTGTTGTGGCATGCCTGGCACGGTGAAGTGTCTTACTATCCCATCAGCTCCACAGATTTTCATAAATGGATCGGATTTGTATTCCCAACCATTATCGGATCTCAGCCTCTTGACTTTTCTTCCAGTTTGAGTTTCAACAATCTTCTTCCATTTAAGAAAGATTTCCAGAACTTCATCCTTATGTTGCATTGTATACACGCAAACATATCTCGAAAAATCATCAATAAATGTAACAAACTAACGTGTACCTCCTAATGATGCACTTTGAGAAGGCCCCCACACGTCGGTGTGAACATAGTCTAGTGTACCCTTGGTACAGTGGATGCCAATGCCAAACTTGACTTGAGTCTGCTTGCCCAAAACACAGTGTTCGCAAAAGTCAATTTTTCCACTCTTGGCTACTTTTAGTAGACCTCGACTGACAAGAGTTTGAAGAGCTTTCTCGCCAGTATGACGTCCAATCGCGTGTGCTATAATCGCGATGTATCAGATAAATCGCTGGCAATATTTGCTCCCTCAGTAACTGTATGGCCTTCCAGAAAATACATATTTTTCTCCCGAGTACCTTTCATGGCTACAACTGCACCACGAACAACTTGTAGAACTCCTCCTTCCATGGTTACTTTATAACCATTGGATTCAAGAGCTCCTAGAGATATCAGATTCTTTTTCAATTCAGGGACATACCTGACCTCGGAAAGTCGTCTGATCGAACCGTCATGCATTTTCATACGGATAGTTCCAATACCTTTCGTGCGGCAGATATTGTCATTACCCATCATAACAAGTCCTCCACCAATTTCCTCGAAGCCTGAGAACCATTGGCGATTCGGGCACATATGATAAGACAACCCCGAATCCAGAATCCACCTGTCAGACAGATTAGATGGCGAAGAGACATAGATAGAAGATTCTTCTTCATCATCACCGATTTGTGCCACATTGACATCTGATCTTGGCTTTTTTGGACAATTTTTCTTCCAATGCCCCTTTTCGCGGCAATAGGCACACTCGTCTTTTCCACGACGTTTCTTTGATGGATCTTCCTTCGGCTTTGGGATGTTGGACTTGCCTTTTCCGAATTTCTTGTTGTTCTTCTTGACCCTGAACACCGTCAGTTCTACAGTGGTTGTATCTCTATGATCACGAGTATCCTTCTTCCGATATTCATTGCTTACCAATGCATTGGAAACATCCATGAATTTTACCCCGTCTTTACCATACAGTAAATTTGTGGTCAGGTGATCATAAGATTCCGGTAAAGAATTCAACAACAGTAACGCCATATCTTCATCTTCTACTTCAACGTCTAAATTCTGCAGATCAGCAATAATTTTCTTGAAGCTATCTAAATGCTCGATCATAGGCGTACCAGATTTATACTAAAAGCGAAAAAGCTTCTTTTTCAGATAGAGACAGTTCTCTATGTTTTTCTTGTCATGTAATTTTCCTCCAGCTTATTCCAGAGGCTTGTTGCAGATGTCTCCTTCATGACAAAGTACTTTTGCTCCTTCGATAAACAGAGACGCATCGTACCGCAAGCTTGCCGATTCAAAAAATCCCAATCCTCAAAAGACATATCCTGGGGCTTGGATTTTTCTAGAGCAATGTGGGTGCCTTCACGGAACAAGAGATCCTGGACTTTTCATTGCCACATGCCGAAGTTTCCGGTGCCATCAAATTTCTCCACCTCGAACTTGGCATTAGACAACATGGTTCTCCAAATTGAACTAGAACCACTTTTCAGAGGTTCTTGCTTAGCGTCCTCGACTTTATCAACCTTGTTGGAACTCATTTGACCAACGAAGATGTTATTGTTGAGTCCGAAATGGTTGATTTGGTAAGGAACGACTCTTACTTTGGCAAGAACGGATGAAAATATAATTGAACCCGTAAAGTTCAAAATTCAATACGGAAGGCAACTTGGGTAAATATATGGGCTAGGTGTTTATTTGGGTCAGGTTTGAGAGGTGGGCCAGAAATAAGATTTAATTTGGGCTTTGTGGGTTAATTGGACCGAACAGAAAAAGGCTAAAACCAATTGGACCAATTAAATTTCGAATCTGGGCCTTAACAATTGGACCAACAATAAGTCAGCCCAAGACAAATTTGAATACCTGGATATCTTCTTCTCCAGACGGAAATTTGCAGAGAATTTAGAGAAAACAGAGCTATGGCGGAAATGAGACTTTTCGGACCACAAGAGAAGCTACGGGCATCCGTTTGATGCACCGTAAAGTGCTACGGACTCCTGGCGATGAGAGATACCTCACCGAATGATCAGAAATTGCCGAAGGATACTTTTCAATTTCGGGAAACACTAGCAGAACATGGCTCTGATACCATTTGTTGTGCGGAAGAGTCCGAAATTGAAAGTAAACATTGCGGTAATTTAAACAGACACAAGATTTACATGGTTCGGTAATTGTCTACGTCCACGGGAGATTGCATTTTACTGACTGATTAGGAGAAATATTACAAACACTGTCGGATATTTCTCACTCGGATGATCACCTCACAGAAACAGAAAGAGATACAGAAACTGAACAGAAACAGATGTAGAGATATTGAACTGAGTACGAGGATGTTGAGGGATGATGTTGAAGATCAGAGCCCGTATGTATTTATAGGCAAGTTTCCAACATCTCAACTGTACGCATTAATTCAGATCTTGAATACATTCTTCACCAGCAAAGCTCCCAACCAGATTATTGCTCCCAACCAGATTATTATTGAAGTGAGCCACAATCAATTTACCAACTTGTTTTAGCAAGTGGGCACTCATAATTCAACAGGAGCCATTGGGTCAAAGCCAATTTTTTAGTATCACTTGCAGGCTGCAGCTCAGTTCGGTGATTTCTGGACTAAATTAGTACATGGTGTCATGGTCCAATACAACCAACTGTATAACAACAAACTTTGTTTTCTTTTATGCTTCTTTTTTGCAGCCAACCATTTTGTTTCATTTTTTATTTTTTTGTAGTTTGAAAATTTTGACCTTTTATTATTATTATTTTTTTTTGAAAATTTGAATAAAGGTTTGTGTGTAATTTGAAACAAATAAAAGGTTAACTAACGTAGTATTTGATGGTGTTAAACCTTTGTGCAAGTTGAAAATTTAGATGAAAGGTTTTTGGGTAATTTGGAATAAAACAAAGGTTTAAGTGCATTATGGAAAACATGAATAGGGTTTATGTGCAAAATAAAATTTATCCTTTAAACATACATCTATCATTCAAGTCTCTTTCTTCACCTCTTCACTACCTTATCATACATCGTGGCACCATCACGCCTCTCACCACCGTGTGGCTCATTATCTATCTAAGTGCTTAATAAGTTGTTCATTATTTTCTGTTACTTACAACAAATTCTCTCTCAGCAGTCTTAAAATTATTTGTTTTACCAACAGATAGAACACTTCCAAAACACTTCACTTGACAGTTCCAAGGTACTCAAAAGGAGTCTATTACTCAGTAGCCAATGCAGGTCCATAAACCCTTTCCACTATCATATTCAACCTTCTCCACATCACTACCAATATGATCAATGTTGAGGCAACACCCATGTCAACATTGAGGGTATGATTAGGGGGGGGGGGGGTCGTTTAAGGAAAGCTTTTTACCTTCCTATCACAAAAATGGGAGGAAAGCTGCATTATGGGCATTATGACTTCTTTGTGTTTTTACTTGGTTTGCACTGTTTTGACTTTTCTACTCTCTAGTTTCCTATACATATGTTACCTTGATAAAATGTCTTTTTGATATTTCTGTTATATATTCTTGTGATAATTAAGGAGGAGAAATTATATATGAACTATTTAAATGCAACCGTGATTTTGTGAAAAAATGTAAAAAGGGGGAGATTGAAAGTGCACAAGATTTAATGTGTTTGAATGTTATGATCAATGTTGTGGAACATGTTGGTGTAACATTGATTACAATTTACAACATTAGCTAGTTTGCACTTATAATTATATTGATTTATTGATTTTACATTTATTCACTGATTTAATTAGTTCCATGGTTTTTGTTGTTGATCTTTGTCGGGTGATCAAAAGTATAGCATTAAAGAAGTTTGGAAAAAATACAAGTCGAAGATATGTTTGTGCAAATCTTAATTGAGTTGGACTTAAATGAAAAATTCATAGCAGGACTCATGCACAATGATAGACTCTAAATGATAGTGGAGTATGATGATAAGAAAGGATTTCACCTAAGCAACACACTTGGAAGTACATTAACAATGACAAGATGTTGTGGTGAATGTTAACTCGACATTGACTTCTTGTATTTATATATTAATTGATTAATTTATTAGTTCCACGTTTTTGGTTGCTTGTATCCTTCTAATTAGAAAGGTTAAAGGAAGTGTAGATAATGAAGGAGTATTGGAAGATTATTTAAAGACGAATATATATATATATATATATATATATATATATATATATATATATATATATATATATATATATTAGAAATTATGTCGAAGCGTTGATATCATTTCTTTTGTAATTCATGATTGTTATTTTAATGTTATTATGTCGAATCGTTCTCACAGTTTTTAGAGTTTACAATTTGATATTGTATTAATACGAAAAGAAATGGAGTATGTATACCTAATAGATATGTAATTATAACATAATCAGTTCAATTTTAACCAAATCAAAATGTAGAAAGAAAATAAATGAGTAATTACGTATAACGGAAACGCTGTCCTTTAAATTTAAATAGTTTATCTGTAACGATCCGGCCCACTAACGGGCCGAGACCCAGCCCATGCGGGCCGGCAAGGTTACTTATGGGTGCTCTCCGGGGTGATATGCTGGCCCCACAGACCAACACGGGTTCTAATCCGCGCACTTTGTCCTCACTCGTGCGCGCACCGGGAGCTTCCCAGTGGGTCACCCATCCTAGAATTTCTCCAGAGCAAGCACGCTTAACTCTGAAGTTCTTATAGGTGGATTCCCGAAAAGAAAGGTGCACCTTGTTGGTATGAGTAGCGTTCTCAACCCTTTTAAGCCTCTGAAATCTAGGGCGTTACAATCACCCCCTCTTAAATTGCGCAACGTCCTCGTTGCGCGCTGTCCCGAGACCAACCATCCGTGCAGGATTCTAGAGGTGGCCCCTCCAGGCTCAAGAGGTGGCTCCCACCGTCGATACGGTGTAGCACTTTGCCCCGAATGGCACTTAGTTCCTACAGTTCCGGATAGTCCCGCTCTGATACCACTTGTAACGACCCGACCCACTAACGGGCCGAGACCCAGCCCATGCGGGCCGGCAAGGTTACTTATGGGTGCTCTCCGGGGTGATATGCTGGCCCCACAGACCAACACGGGTTCTAATCCGCGCACTTTGTCCTCACTCGTGCGCGCACCGGGAGCTTCCCAGTGGGTCACCCATCCTAGAATTTCTCCAGAGCAAGCACGCTTAACTCTGAAGTTCTTATAGGTGGATTCCCGAAAAAAAAGGTGCACCTTGTTGGTATGAGTAGCGTTCTCAACCCTTTTAAGCCTCTGAAATCTAGGGCGTTACATTATCTAGCCATGCGATTAATAGTCCTTAATTGAACGATATTATACGTACGTAAAGTATTCCTCCGATGAGTTAATGACTGCCCGATACATATGTACGCTATTGAAACATTCCAATTCGAAATCTGCAATGCAACTTTCGCATGTACATTGGTGTTCTTCATCAGGTGTATGTACTGTCATGTGCGTCATTATCTGTTGCATTTTTCCTCGTCGATGCCTTTTGTTATGTCGATGCCGCAGTATGGATGATGTTCAAATTCCAAGTGGTCTTGTATCCTTAGGTTCTGTATCCTCAGGCTAAATTACGCCTGCATTTCTTCACATAATCGAGTCCTGACGGCGTACCTTTTATTTTGTTTATTGCTTTCCATCCTTGTCGTCTCTGATCCGGATTCAGTGTCAGTAGCTTAAAAACTACTGATGCATACTTGTACTCTGGATCGTTTATTATTTTTGTGGTCATCTCTTCAAAAAAGTGTTCTCTCGTTTCCAGGTTTTTGTTGTCGAAGAAGTTGGCCTGAAATTTTAGTAGATATAATTTTTACTTATTGACCTAAAAATATATGTACTCAATGGTTATAATATTTTTAATTTATATGGAGTTTGGTATAGTAATTTGCTTACCACCAATGTCCTGTAGTAACACTCTGGATTTCCGGCGCTTCGGTATTTGTCGATGAAATCTTGTTCCCATGGTGTTGGTGTTTTCCAATTGTTTATTGGAATTCTAAACATGTTGACTTTCTTGTAAAATTCCGGTTCTTCATGTATGCGCTTGTACTTCTTCTGCCTATCATTTGTGCCATCGTGTTTCAATTTATCTGTGATGTCAGTTAATATTAATAAATTGCATTGTAATAACTTACGTGAGGAGTACGCTTCTGCAGTCATGCACACAGTGAGTTGCTGCAATGAACATTATCTTTGTTTGGATGTCGTCTGGTAGTCCTGTGAATGATCTGAACTCAAATGTCTCAATCGTCCTTTGCTTCTTCTGTGTTTGAGAAAATTTGAAATTATATCATATATAACTGATTATTGTGCCACTGCACCTTGTGTGTTGTTTTTAAAGAGCAAAATATATGTGACTATTTTAGTTTGAGTAAAAGGAGTAAGATCAAATTAATTACCCTTATTCTTGTGCACAAACATTTTGAGGACTGGATATGGAGCTTTTGATTTGCTTCGAGGTTTAAGTTTATGATGTCTAGCTGTCGTTTTATCATGAGTTTTTGTTCTTTGAGTCTGGCAATCTCTTTATCTAGCTCTTCCTTTGACATGTCATCAACATTCTCCATTTTTTCTGCATAAAGTTTTTCGTTATGTATCAAAAAATCCGCATCATAGTGTTGTATTTATTTATGTCAATAATAATTAAAATTGTAATGGTGTAAAAAATTAAAAGAGCAGGTAAAGGAAAAAAATAATAATTATATTTATAATAGTCTACGAAATATTAAAAAGCACAATATAATCACAAGTTTGCTCATACAAGGCTGTGCATCATCAAACAAAACTCACAATCAAATAGGATTATCTAAAACTGGAGGAGAACAAAAAAGAGTATACTACATAAAAGATTGAACATTCCACTACAAAATAGGCACTCTATGATAGAACTGTAGCTGTAATATACAAAGATAACAGGGAATCCAAGCAATCCCTTTACCCAATAAAATAGCTCAATTAAGAGCTCCATTACTTATATGTTATTATTCAAAATTCATAAAAGATATCATGTTATAAAAGAAAATTTATAATTCATAAAAAAGAAAAAGAAATGATCCAGTTCATATTTCAAATGTAAAATGTAACTCTGAAAATAAATAAAGTAATAACATGAAAAACAGTTAAAAAGTGAAAAACATTTCTTAGAACATCTAATAAAGTAATTATTCTGTTGTCTTGCGCTTGCTTCCTCGATTACGATTAATCCTTTTCTCCTTGGGGTCCTCATCTGTTCCTACAAAATTTCAAACAATGGTAAATTTTAGTATTACTGACTAACAAATTGTGTACAATAAATTGAAGTTATTTTATTATCCTTAGAGCCCGTTTGGTTCAGTAGGAAAAGGAATTTTTTTTGGTAAAATGCACCACATTTCCTTGTTTGGTTGATAGGAAAAGGAAAAAAGAAATATGGTTAATTGGTCAGACCGACTTTTCCAAAAAGCTAATCGGAAATGTCAAATTCTAGAATTTGTTCACAAAAACAACAAAGTTTTCCTACTTCCTTTTCCCGGGAGGGGGCAGGAAAAGCGTTTTGGAAAAATTTGCCATATTTTCGGATGCCATTTTTGCCCTCTAATTCCAAAAACTTATCCCCATAATACCCACACTATGCCATCAAATTGCTTCCTACCCTTCACTGGATATGTCAATCTTCTTTCTCACCAATCTTCTTCTTCCTCATCTATCTTGTTCACCAAGAGCCGCAAGCATGGAACAAAATCTCGTCCCGTATCGGACGAGACTACCGAAATTTTACGGTATTTGGAACAACCGACACGGTAAGTAAATGGAATGTCAATACTCCTTCATCTTTTTTCATTAGAAGTACGAAATAGAAGAAGATCTCGACTTTTGTTTCGTCTTTCATCCCCCTTCAACAAAATTAGGGAATTTCTTTGTTCCTTAAAATTATGAATTAATAAAAAAGTAGAAAAAAGAGATGAAGACTTTGATCAATTTGCTAATGCCTTAAAAGAATCCAAGTCCCCTTGGTGCATCATAAAAATCGAATTAGGTATCAAAAGGAGAATTAATTTTCACCGATTGAAGTTGGAGATGAAGTTCATCGAAGATCTGCTACATAACAAAAGAAACAAAAATAGAATTTTGGACTGGGAAGACTGTAAAATTGTGAGTTTTATAAGATCTGTTTTGAGCTGTACTCTAAGAAATGAAAAAAACAGGGGGAAGATGCCCGTGGAGAAGATGAGAAGATGAAAGGAATTATAATGCCATGGCTTATTAAAAAATTGTGAGTTTACCTGCATTTGCTTATTAAAAATATATTATAACACCTTGATGGAGTAGTATATTTGGTGGTGCCGTGGTGACTAATATTTTTTGTTTTGATTCTTTTTCACCTAAAATTTATTCTTATAATATTTGTTTTATTTTTATTATCATTTCGAAACTTTTCTGAAACATTTCGATACGTCTCATTAAATCAAGAATGCGAAACGAACCTCGAAACCGAAATTTTAATCCATGGCCGCAAGGCTCATTTCACCGTTCCGCCGAGCTCTCCACCGACCTACGATCCAAGCACAACGTCCGTTCGATGCCCTTCGCAAGGACGACGAGGTGCAGGTTCGTGGTACCTACAAGGGCCGTGAGGACAGGAAATCGTTGATTGACATGAAGGCCAAGGGAAGGGCTGCTGCTGATAAGGAGAAGGGACCAAATTCACATCTGAGGATGTGATGCAGAGCATCGATTAGGTTTCTGTTTTTTAATTTTGGGTTTTGTCACTTCTTTTGAGAAGAGATTTATGTTATTATACTCTATTTTTGATTTGTGATGTCCTTATTAAACCAATGCTAGCGTTTAAGTAGAAAAATCTATCTTCTTCATCTTCTTCATACTTCCATGGTGTTTCCTTGGAGAACAAACAGTTATCCCCAATATTATTTCTATTTACGTTTTTTTTTTTAGCCAAAATGGACGAACCAGATTTTCTAGTGAATTTTAACAAACCAAACAAGGTCACATTTCCTACTTATTTTCCTACTTTTGGAGTTGAACCAGATTTCATAGGAAAATGTCATTTTCCTTTTCCTACTCAGAACCAAACGGGCCCTTATTGTACCTTCATTTTCCACAGTAATATCGGCGATATCATTTTCAGATTGTTCAGCTGCAATCTTCCTGGCTTTCCATGCAGCATCTCTCTTTGCGTCTTCTTTTGTTGTTTTATATTTTTGCTTAGAGTTATTTATCCATTGTAAATACAAAATATATGAAAGTAGGTACAGATTCAGCAATATAAAAATGCAACCAACCTGCTTCAATTTTTATCCTTATTGCTTTTATTGTTTTTTCTGGAGTTATTGTACAAGGTGAGCACTCTGAGCCATCAGTATTTTTGTTGGATTGTACATTTTTCTTTGAAGTGGGCATAAATCTCTTTAGTGGGATCATATCTTCATCCACAAAATAAAAAATAGTAAAATCACAATATATCGTTAAAGAGTATTCTTGTAACATGCAAGATTAGTATTGATTAGGTTTTTTACCTTCATCTTCTAAATCTATATCATGGATTTTTTTGTCAGATTGCTCAATTGTCTTGTATTGTCCTCAGTTTCCAAAGCTGTTTTTCCATCTGCATCAGTATATGTGAATTAATATAAAATAATGTAAATTTTTTACTTTAGAAGTAGGAAACGGATAAAATAAGATCACATTTTATATGGAAAATTTTTGAACTCAACTTGAGTTCTTAGTCTATTACTTTGACTTCTTTCTTTGGTGGAGTTTTACAGCCTAGAGGTTCGGAGTCATTCAATTCCTGGTGTAGTTGTCCTTTTTCTGTGACGCACTTTTCTGATTGTATTCTTTCAGAATCCGAATCAATACTATTGATCTGAACCATAGTTTCAGCAACATATCCACGGAGCTTAAATCCATTATTGACAACTTCCATTTTCCATTGTATGCCCTGTAGCCTTTTGTTTATGTCATTCAATGATATCTCCCAATCCTGTAAAGATGTTTAATGTATATTAGATAAAAACGGAAAACATACACAAATATATCACTTCAATTCTAATAAGAAGTCATAATTCTAATTTTTTTGGGTCAGGTGGACTCACAAGATAATACATATCGTGGAACGTATTTTCTGGTTGATCTAGTATCAGCTCTCCTAGCTTACCAAATACTCTAACAACGAGCTCTCCTCCACTTGAATCGTGCACTTTGATACAAAACTGATACCTACATCACTCAATTGTTAATGTCATGATGATCAAATTTTTAATAATCGTAAAGTAATATATTTTAATACCTTCGAATTTTTTTTTTTTGTGAGCACTCTTTTGATGAACAGTAGAACTCTCTCCGGAAGGGTACATCTGCTCTACAATAGCATGTTTCACAGCATATGTACATAAAAGAAGATGGGAGTTTCTATAATTTTGCTTGAACTACAAATGCAAATTTTCCTGGCTGCTGCAAAACAGAACAAAATGTTAAAATAGCATCTTAAACAATGTTATGACACAGAATTTGGATATGTTCGTATTTTACAATTTAACAACTTACTAATTTGGATTGTAGTACTTCACTTATAGATATTTCACGATCTTGCAAAACCTTATCTCCATCGTTTTCATCTATTCGCCACATATCCTCAACATTATATGACGCAACAGATTGTCTTGAGCCCTCGAATGTACTCTTTGAAATAGTCATTTTCCACATAACGCCTTTTAGATAACTATTAATGTAATCTTTTGGTACAACCCATTTCTAATAAAAAGTAAATTAGCAGCATCATCAATATGAATACAATATTATCCATGATAAATTAGTACTAAAAAAGCTCAATTAATGATCTAAAACACACTTATTAATATTACTTCACATACCGGATGAAATGCATCGTGGAATTCATCTTCATTAAGATAGAAGATCTTCTCTCCGAATCTCCCAAACAATGTAGCATTCATCAACGTACTTGAGTCGTTTAGCTGTATGAAAAAAAGATATCTGCAACGATGATATTTAACTTTGTTAATCATATTGTTCTATTTGCAGACAAATAAATTACTTAAAATAAATATATATACCTCCGTGCTACGAACTTGTAGTCTTTGCAGTGAGACTCACACATAAACTTTTCCCTATATTCATTTGTTGCTTTTTGATAGCAATCTTCACAACACAAGTAAATGTAAGAGTCTGGACTGTCTGGTAGTTTTGCTTCAGCCTTGATGGTGTATCTCTGTTTCTGTTTCTGATTTTATTTAAAAAAAAAAAAGGATTAATTATTTAGAAAAACTAAGTAACTAATGATTATAAAGTATAAGAAGTAAAATATTTTTGTACCCCAGTTTTAACATTCAGCAGTTCAGAAATAGATATTTCAGTTGCAGCACCATTTAGTTTTTGAATAGACGACAATCCATTTGTCACTTTTTCTTGAATCTTTTCCAAGTTTTCGTTCCTCCTGCATAGTATAACAAAATAACCATTGGTAATGAATGAAATATAATAAAAAAATAACGTTAAGTTTGTAAATATATATACATATATATCATTACCATTCTTCCATTTTCTTGAAGATTTCATTATCCATTCTAGTGACAATCATTGCGAAAGTACTTGGACAGAGAGATAAATCTACATAATGACAACAGAAATATCACAATTTTGTTATAAACTATGAAGTAGATTTTATTTAGAAAATTCATACTTACCTTGATATGTATGAACTTTAAAATCAAATAGTCCTACTACATGATTGCCCGTCCCCAGCACAGATTCTGTTCTTTCAGTAATATTGTTTTCCCAAAGACTGAATATGATTTCATTGAACCTGTAGTTTAACATGAAAAAAAATAAAATATAGTTCTACAAATTATAATACGTATGATATGAACTTATAGAAATAATGAGAATCTTACTTATTGTCAAAGCCAACATAATCAGTAACGGGACCTGTTGGTAAAGGACGTGCTGGTTGTTTGTGAATAACCACAACAATTGTATCTATATTAATAGGAGAATATTTTAGAAGGATCTTAAAGTAATAAATTATTAAATAAATATAAAAGTTTATTTTTTATTTTATAAAAATTTTACTTACGTATGGTTTTCTCATAGTTATACTTAAGACGCTCATAGCTTGTGAAAGATCCTTTAAAAGGATTTTTCAATATTGCAGGTCGCTGAACTGATTTCACCATAGTATTAGCATTGATAATCCAAGAGTACGGTGTGTTGGCAAAAGGGAACTTCATGTGAGGTTTTGCTTCTTCAACCATTGCATTAGATATGCCATAAGTCATATCTTGATGAATGATATTTTTGTACAATTCAATAGCTGAGCCAAATATCACTGCGTCAACACAATTTCCCTGAAAATGTTTTCTTGTTAAAGAGATAATTATCATAAACAAAATGTCATAAATAAAGCTAAAAGTGAAAAATTACAGAATTCAAAAACATTTAATATCAGTACCCATTCATCACCAAGGACTACGTTTTGGTATTTTTTGCCTCTTGCTGATAGCTTAACTGGCCTCTTAAACAACACAGTCAATCTAGTTGACCAATTCTTAGTGCTGAGGTCGATTTGGTTGAGCTTCTTGCAGTGTTCTCCCATAATTCTACAAAAAAATATAAATAAATAAATAAATAAATAAATAAATTTAAAAAATAAGTCATCGATGGTCATCTCTTAATTTTACTGTTTGTTTATTACCTAACACATCTGACATGATTTAAGCTGCTAATAAGGATTTCACAGAGGTTTGTCCTTTATATAATCTCTATAGTCATTGAATTTTGTGTGTAATTAGCATATAAATACAAATTTCAGTCAGTTTTGTCCTGTATATAGTCTCTGTAGACATTGAATTCAGATTGTTATTATTTGGGTTGTTTGAGCATATTTTGAAAGGAAGTTGAAAATATAGAACCCAATTATCTTAACTTATTAACGTAGAGTTCAACCAACAAAGAAGAGCATTCTGGCAAGTAAAATTGTAAACAATAAAAGTGTTCATGAATGTACATGGAACGGTGTCAATTTTGCAGAGAGAGATGTTGCTTCAGTTTACAGGGTCTAAACTTTTCTCTCCAGTTCTCAATTTGCAAATACTGTGAACCGCAAACAGAATGAAATTGATCAAGACATGAACATATAAACTATATATTAACTGATTTCAAAACATTGACAATTGAAACTGAAACTCACAGTTCGTCAAAATATGCAAACATCAATTAAGATGAATAAGAATAACTAAAAACTAAAAGAAACAGATAAAAGTGTAAGTGAAGAACAAACCTAGATGCTCGCTCATAATTGTTTTTGTAAGAATAGTAACGTAGAATGCGTGGGTATATATAGTACTCAGTATATAGTAATGCGATTGTAATATGATTCATTGTTGTGTAGGACACTATTAGTATTATAGACTACCGTAATTGTAATAGGATTTGTGTAGGACTCTATTATATTTTAATAATATAGACTACAATAATTGTAATAGGATTCATTGTTGCGTAGGATTCTTCGTCCAGTAACCTAACTAACTATGATATTGAACTTTAAAAAAAAAAGTAAATTAAAAAAAAAACACAAATCTTTAAATTGGCAAGAGATGAGACAATTCAAAGACAGAGGCAATAAGCTGGAAAAATTCTTCAGGAGCATGTCATCTCAAACAGAACAGCACGTTACCTTTCCTGTCAGCATTTCGAAAAGGAGAACTCCAACGCTTCAGGTGCAATATACTCCAGCGTTCCACACATTAAATTGGATCTCGTTTTTTCATCAAGTTGTTTTGCAAGACGACAAATGAAAATCGAGTCAGATTAGTCAGTGTCTTCTAGTTCAAGATCACAAATTATTCTGCAGTGTCATTCAAGTTGAATTTCCAGTGAAAAATTTATTAAACAATAAAGACTCACAACTTACAATTAGGCTAAGCTTCTACAATCTATATAGGGACAACAGAGAACTAATATTGAAGGAGAGTAAAAGAAAGCTTACATGGCCTTCTGCATCAAGAAGAATATTCTCAAGTTTAAGGTCTTTATGCATAATTCCATGTCTCTACACTCACTACTGCAATTGGTTCGCTGTATCATGTTCCAACAATCGAGTCACGAATTTTGTTTTCTCCAGATTTACTACTGTCAGCCCTGAGTACTGAAAAAGAGGCGAGGGAGTGTACACATAAACAATTTACAACAGAATACCTGATTGTCCACAGCCCTGCAGTAAAAGAGTAAAGAATATCAGATAGAGAAGCATAACTGAATGAAGACAACAAAAGAACATCAGTCCGTTAATTTCCCCATTTTCCCTATTTATGAATTTATTCACTTGAGAACTTACTCTAGTAGTCTAAGGGTTGAGAAATTTCAAACAAAGTAAAAATACAAACTGGCATATTATGTGTAATGGTAATACTCCCACGCATCAAATATTTCGTTGAGTGCATATTGTGTATCGGGAGCGTACTATAAATTACAAAACCTTGGAAAGTGTTGATAATTCTGGTTATGAGTCTTATTAAAGAGCTCACATAGAAATTTAAAATGAGTGACATGAAATAACATGAATATGAATGACATTGTACATAGAAGAAATGATATATGAACACGAGAGCAAAAATCCTCCATGGTGTACTGGCTAAAAAATTCAGGGCCTAAACTCACCTCCAAATTTTGAAAATTCCATTAGTAAGCCATCAAAATCATAGCCGACTGCACAACACATGGCACCAGATGGCCGAACACTAACCTCATAAGCCACAACAATACACAACCCGACAGAATCGCAGCAATAGAGCACAAGCATACAACTCCAGACTCCACTCTAATCGGCCCTTCCATGTAGACTCCCCACTCACCATGGTGAAAAACCAGTCAAGTCTCTCAGACACCACTTCACAAACCCGCTAATGAAATAAACAAGACGCCCAACCTTCATAACCCAGTAAAAATCAACTTCTGAAGTAGTAAAAATTGAGTCTTGAAACCGATATTTGTGGGGGAGGTCTAATAGCAAACAAGTAAATTTACAAGCAAGAATTTGACATCGAAACATAGATTTGCACTAATGAACAACTGAACCAAGAAAATAAAAAACTACAGAAAAAATAAGTAACAGAAGAACAAGAATAGAGTATACAGAGAGAAGAAATAATGGAACACCTTATAATCAGATCAGTCGGAGGTCTGCTTGACCGGCAACAGATCCAGCCTTCTGGATTGATAATGGAGACACCCAGTTAAGCTTAAGCTCCGCATCGTCAGAAAATTGATGTCTTCAACCTGAATCACGGTGAAGATGAAGCCATGGAGCTCGACAACGATGCCGAAGAGGAATCCGAGAAGCTCCGCATCGTCAACCCGCCCGTATCCTCAACCTGAATAACGACATCATCCAAGCGTTTCGCCCGCGATTGTAAGGATCGGAGAAACCCTCGGTGGAGGTGGACTGTGATGTGAAAATGGGAACTCCGACAATGTCTCTGTGATTTATGAATACAAATAGGAAAGATGAAATAGAAAGGAAAAGATGCCGACAATGTCTCCACGCGCTCGTGGGGATTTTGGGGGTTATTAAAGACTTTAAATATATATATGAACATTTTAAAATTTTTACATTAGATCATCGATTTAAGAAGATCTTAACCATCAGATATCGCCATAACGAGTTCCAAGCTTATGATCATTAACCATTAACCATCCATACAATATATGAACATGGATTATAAACATAAATTACAACCTTCTGTTCCATCATAACATATTTATTAACAAGTAAGTCTTCAATTCTTCTAGAATAGCAAAACTCCATGTTCATATAATTATCATAAACATACGAATCACTATATATTCATATCATGTGAATTCATAAATCATGCAGTGGAATAACAAGCACATATATATCAAAAAATATATGCAAACACATCAAGATCCTAGTTTATGCAATTCTAAGATCAAGGATTACACCAATATATATATATATATATATATATATATATATATATATATTCTTTTGTTGAATCGATACCACGATCTTTTTCTTGCTTGCCCCAAACAAAGAATAATGAGAGACGACTCAAGAAAACTAAAGAATGAACAACGAATAATAAATCTCAAAGCTATGGAGAGATTAGAGAAGTCGATGGTGGTTGGAAATAGGTAGAAGGAATTTATTTTCTAAGTGTCGATTAGAGAGAAAAATCTTTAGATTTTCAGAGTAGCTAGCAACTGAAATCAGCAACTAATAAAGTCAAGACTCTCTCATATATATACATACACATAGAAAAACATCTGGAGGGGGGGGCATATAGCTGATGTGGATCATCTTATGTTCCTTGGGGATAATTTTTGATTTTATTTGATTCTATCAGGAAAAGTATATTTGAAAGAATATTTTTTTCCTGATAAAATAAGAAAATTGTTGTCTCAACTAGAAACCCACTAAGAGTCTGTTTCTAATTAATTACAATTCCATAAAATCTGAAATCATTATTTTAATAATAATTTTCTTGCAACACTATTCACTCAAAAGTGAAAACTGCAAAACAACCCCAAAACTTTTGTGAAGCTGCATAAACAGGTACACTGATTTATAAAATAAACCATTCACTATTTTACCAAGGTACCTTCACCAAAGTTGTTTCAAATAATATACCGAACAATATTATCCAGGAAAATAATTTTGCAATGAAAAACCTTTCATATTTGCAAACTGGTCTGTGAGCTTCCTGCTATGTTTCAATGCAACCCTTTTAATTAACGGAGTGAATCAAACAGCTATAAAACACTTATGATCTATATATAAGTTCATAATTATTATTCCCAAGTGAATAACAATTACCTAGGTCACCGAAATTGGAATTACTGGAAAACTGCAATTTGGTCCCTGCACTTTAATTGTTCTCCGAAACGTTTTCAAACGCTTCCCACAATTACATACACATATCCAAATGAGTATGTGAACTAATCAAACATAGTTCAAAGTGTCACAAGTGCAATTTGGTAAATTACACTTTTGCCCATGTATTTCAATTGGCTTATAGAAACGTATCTGATGTATCAAGCAATTGCATACATGACCCAATAGTCATTATGTGAACTAATCGAACATAGTTCAAAGTACCAAAATGTAATTATGGTAAATTATAATTTTTCCCTTGTACTTCAATTGACTTATAGAAGCATATCCGATGCCTCAAGCAATTGCATACATAACCAAAAGTTATTATGTGAACTATCCAAGTATAGTTCAAAGTACTATTTGTTCATTCGCACATAACACATGTCAAGTTCATCTTTGTACGCACATATAAAAGTAAACATATATATGTCGTTGTCATCTTATGTTATTCGTATCAGTCTGTAGAGCCGCAAGAACAGGACGATGAACCTACTCCCAAAGGGCTACCCACTAAATCCACCACAAGTTGTCCAGGACCTATAACAATGTGATCCTCTTAGTAGACATGATTAGTTCCACTATGTAAGCATGTCTGAACTCCCGATAGAGAATAGTACAATTCACATGATTGATTCACATGGTCCATTGATATAATCATTACTACCGTGACGTGGTCAAGCTTGTATAAACACTACAGATCCTTCACAGATGACTCGTAGAACGAATATAGGCAAAGACCGTTAACCGTGTTTCGTCTACCTCTTATCCAAGAATACCACTGAGTTCAAACGGAGAAATCCAGCTTCCCGCTAGGAAACTTGAGCTCAGGACTTAACAACCGTATGCCGAACCAGCTTAACAAGGGAGTCTATCTTATGTCCTCCAATTACGGAGTGAGTGAATCCAGTATGTCACAAACGTTCCCATCTATGCATAATTAGATAAGCTAAGAAAACAGGACTGGAGACACACGGTGATGAACACTACTTGTAGACTTTAAGGTTACCATAATTATGCACATTACTTCGTTCATGTGATAACCAGTTACGATCTGTCACTTCATGATCATCGGTGATGATACTATTGATGTCGTTAGGATCAAAATTAATATTTATTTTAAAAATCCAAAGACCACTTATCACTACACAATACTTAGTGCAATGGCAAGTTGTCCCCGAGTGTTGTTCTCTCGGGACCTAGCGTGGCTTTGTTGGTTATTTTGCAAGTAGTTTCAGCAAACGAGAAGAGTTTTTTAAGAGTTAGTAACTTTGCAAAACAACAAGGATGCAACTTGAATAGATTCTTGTAAACAATTATGAGAAAGGGTTGGTGGTAGAAATATGGATCAATCATGTAATGAATCACATATATGCTTGTAAGTTCGCTGCGTAAAGCCTTCATCAAGTTCTACAATGTAAACCGCCTAGACAAGTTTAAGACACGTCTTGAAAGGATCCTATCGATACTTTAGTTCTTTTTTTTTTTTGTTTTTTTTTTTTTGTTTTTTTTTTTTTTTGAAACGGCAAAATTTTAGCACAACCATTTTTTCATTTTTTTTCTTTTCCATTTTTTCATCTTTTTTCTTATCTTACTTTTAAAACCTTAGGTATCAAATCTATTACAGCTCCCATCGATCGGAGTTGTTGAGCTGCCTAGTTGGAGTTGTAGAGCTCCGACTAGAACGGAGCTCAACAATTCCAATTACTAGAGCTATTCCAACAACTTTTTTTTTTAATAATTTTGGGTTGATATTGATATATAAATTCTATTTAGGTTTACCCTGCAATAAAATTTGAGAAAATTTTGAAATTTTTAAAATTTATATGCATTATATTTAATTATTAAGTCGAACATTGGGAAATTGAAAAAATCTGAGATTATAATTAATCAAAATTGAGTTTGTTTGGCTTGATATACAATTCAATATTTGATCAGGGGTAAAAAATGCATTTTCATTGTTTCCATTCGTCAAAAAAAAATTTTGTGGGTTTGAATGTAATTAAATTCTATCGTGGAAGCGGTCCAGATATTCTTGTTACACTAATAGGGGTGCGGATGTAATAAAAATATATAGTAAGGTCCATAAAAAATTCACTTGAAGAAAAAAGTTACATATATGATTAGGATTCACACACAAGCGACTGTCCTCAGTCTAAGGACGGCTAAGATTACTCTAGTTCCAGACAAAAGCGAATTCGAAACTAGATTTAGGTTAAGAGCATCAAACACCTTATGACAACATAAACAACAACGAATCAAACAACTAGCAACTATGCATTTGTCATTTTCCAGTAAACCAATTCACTAAAACTAATACTAAAACTAATACAACTAGCCCATTAATAAAATTTGGTAGTGACACCTAAAGTTTCAAGAAATTTATACATAGATTATTTCAAGAATAAGTTCCAAGTTTGAGATGACCTTAATATTTGTGTAGGCCACTTTAACATGCTATATATAAAGTCAATCTAGCATTTGTTTCGAAATCTTAAACTAGTATGGTTGAAAACCTAATATTAAATTCTTCATACTACCACCAACACAAGTTATTTAGCAATTCATATTGATCAAAGCATAAACCATAATCATACACAAGCAATCAATAACAAAAAACATCATAAAAATCAATAGAAAGGAGATTTGATAGGAGTTACCAACTATCACAGATTCGATTGAACGTATAACTCACAATCAACATGGAGAAAGATGAAATCCGAATGATCATAACGTCTCAATAGATGAAAAGCAAGATCCAAAGGCTTAACGGCACCCTCAAAAGTGTTTTCTACCCTAGGGTTCGTGCAATAATGAACTGTATGAAGAAAATAATGAAAACAAGTTCAAATAGTGAAAAACCGTGATTTGTATATCATATCTACATGATCCGCAGAAAAAAATCTGCAGTGCGGGGCGCAGAAACTACAGAAGGAATTCCTCTGTTTCTTCAAGCTCTACACCGCGCACATAAAGATGGTAGAAAATCCCTGTAAACAATACTTCGGGGCGTCACCTACGTTAGAAAATTCGGTTGTCTCCATTCAACCTTTTCCTTAAGCCTCTAATAGCTTTGATTGGGGCGGTGCGGGTGATTTTTTACAAAAATGCTAGTTGACTTGTCTATGGCGGGAAGACTAAATCACTAATCGTGGCAGGTGAACATTTTATCTAACCACCGTGGGCGATTGACTATTGTTGGTGGGCGGGTGACGGACGGTTTGCACGTTAAAATAAAATCATGTAATTAAATGAGATAACAATAAGAACATGTTACAAAATAATAAATGCAATTACACAAATATTTTAAATGTCATAGAGACTCACAAAATCCATGAACACAGGTACATACTTAAATTAAAGTTGTTCTAATGATAAATATAAATAATTCTTTCAAATACAATACATAATTTTTTCAAGGTTCAAACATAAAATTAGCTTTCAGATTTGGAAATAATGTATGTGGGTGCGTGAATTAAATGAATTGAAATATAACACATATAGTACTTCTAAAGAAAAAAAAATCATAATCTAAAGAAAAAAAAATCATAATGTCCTGGGTTACCAAAAATCTAACCGCGACGGTTTTTTGCAAAATTTTTAACCGTCACAAACAGATAATCGACACGTAGAATGGCGGATGAAAGAAGCGAAATTTTTTCACTAATACTATCTGCAGTGAAAATTTATGCTAAATGTAGTGACAACAAAATAGCAATTTGACTATAATGCCCTTATTTATTATATTTTGTAAAAAATAGTTTAAATATCTAAAAAAAAAAAAAAGGTTCCATTACATCTAGACCCCCTCTTAGATTCACTTATTACATCCAGATCCCTGTTAGATTAGGCATTACATCTCACTACGTTGCTAGATGCATCTAATTACATCCAAACCCACGACTTTGACTTTAGGCGAATTAAAACCTAAAAAGTACATTTTTGCCCCTCTGAAAAAATTGGATTTTGTAATTGCCCAAACAGCTACTATTTTTCAATTATTACACTTTTAACTCAAATGTTTTTTATTTTACAATATTGACACAAAAAATATTCTACATAACACACATAACTTTTCTAAATGTCAAAATAGTCACGAAATTTATTCCAAACGAACCCACATAAAATTTATATTCAAAGTGAACTCTAAAATAATAAAAATAATAAAAACAAAAAAGAGAAAGGAGCTGATCGAAAAAGCTCCATCGCAGCTCCGATCGGAGCTGTGAAGCTCCATACCAGAGCTTTGCAGCTCCGATTTGGAGCTGCAAAGCTCCGATCTGGAGTTGTGATAACTCCGACTGGAGCTCATCTCTATTCAGAGTTTTCCATGTACCGGAGAGCTTCGGTTCCGGTACCGAAATAATTACGGTACCGAAATTTGAAGGAAAACTATAGAAGGGGGAGGAAAAGGAAATAAAAAAAAAATAAAAAATAATATGACAAAATTATGAGGCCATATTTGGCTACCAAGTCGTGAATAGTGAAGTAAAAGTAGGTCAACTCTTTTTTTTTGGACCGAGATGTAATTGTTGAACTAGTAGGGATCTTGATGAAAAGTGGCTATCTAACAAAGGTGCGATATGTAATAACATAACACAAATATGCAATAAATTATATATGTTAAAGGTGGACATAAATAAAAAATAAAAAATAAAAAAAATAAAAAATAAAAAATTAAATTTCGGGCTTTAATAGGGCAGAATAGGGAAGTCGGGCTGCCCTATTTAGAGTTATATTTCATTTGATTTCTTCAGTTATATTTCATCATAGTAAACATTGTAAATACATCTCCACAACAACAATAGACAATTCAGTGAATTTTGAATCAGAATCATCTTTTGCGGTATGTTGTTTACTTATGAATGCCTTTTCTTGTAGTTAGTATAATTGTAAGGATATTTATAGTTCTTTTTTTTTTTTTTTTTTTTTTTCTCTTCAGTATGAACCATCAGACTCAGCTTCAGACACACAATCTGATCTCGATGCGGATTTGTCTTCAGAGATAAGTTACTTTAAACTTATAATGTTATTTACTATTGGTTCAATTTGTACTCTTATAGCATATGTGAAATACTTTATAAGGGAAAATTACATTTACCTACCTTGCTACGGGCTCTAACTACAGAATTGCCCTTCTTAGTTTAACAATTATAGTTAGCCCCTTAGCCCGGAAAAAGTTTGACTTGGCCGTTATTCACTTTAAAAAAAAAACCGGCCAAACAAGGCCTTAGGTTTTTTATATCATTTTTCCTTTTTTTCTTTTTCTTTTTTTTTCTTTTTATCTTTTCTCTTTTCTTTTTTTTTACATCATCTTCTTCACCTTACAGTTCCGTACCGGAATCCGGTACCGGAACTGCCGGAGCTGTAAAATAGCTCCGATCGGAGCTATTACCAGCTCCGGTTAGGAGCTGTAAAATAGCTCCGATCAAAGCTGTTAACAGCTCCGATCGGGCTCTTTAATAGCTCCGATCGGAGCTATTATCAGCTCCGATTAGGAGCTGTAAAACAGCTCGGCCGGAGCTGTAAAATAGCTCCGATCAGAGTTGTTAACAGCTCCGATCGGGCTCTTTAATAGCTCCGATCGGAGCTATTACCAGCTCCGGTTAGGAGCTGTAAAACAGCCCGATCGGAGCTGTTAACAGCTTCGATCGGAGCTCTTTAATAGCTCCGATCGGATAGCTCCGGTTAGGAGCTGTTTGCAGCTCCTACAGCTCCAGGAGCTGTGGTCTGGTCGGAGCCAGATCCTTTGTTTTCTTTTTTATTTTTTAATTTTATATTTTGGTTTTTTTTAACTTATATTTTTGGGGTAGATTTGAAACAAAACCTTAAATTGGGGTAATTTTACAATTATTATTAGTTCATTTATAAATTTATTTATTTTTTGTGGTTAATTTGAAATAAATTAAAGTTAATTTTGTAAAATAAAATAGTTTAGAGGTAAATGTTTAAATAAAGTAAACTTAAGCTGTTTGTCTCAGGCCAAAAACTGAGATTCCGGCAAGGCTAAAACTGTCATTTCCAGCTCTTAGTGCGCGAAAAGTCAAGTTCGTGGGGCTACTTGTAATTGATTTTAACTAAGAGGGGACTGCAAGTAATTGTTAAACTAAGAAGGTAAGATGTGTAATAAAAAAAACAAACAAGGGGTGTAGATGTAAATTGCCCTACTTATAATATTATAATATTATGCATTACTCATTTATATTTTGCAATTTGTTAGAATAATTTATAAACCTGAAAAACATGCAAACAAGAAGAGTATAGAAGTTAGTAGTGCAAGTCGTGCGAGCACTGTCCTAAAGGATTATTCGTCTAACGATGGAATATCCTCCCATGATTAAATGCACTCTTCGGCTAAAGCCGGTGTCAATGACTCAGTAGAAATAAACACAAGGTCTTAGCCCAAGTAATTTGTCAAGAACAAAATAAAAATACGTGCAAGGAATTAAACATTTGAAAGTCTGAATTGTGAAAAAGTATGTTTGGAGGGCTTAAAATGTTTTCTGCTCCAGTGTTCTTTTTCTACCATTATACATATTCACTTATATAGGTAGGTAGCTACTCCAAGTCCAACATACACAAACTTAGTCAGCAATCCATCAAACATCCCATTTTTAGTAAAAATAAGTTTAACCCATTCAGATGCAAAAAATAGACAAGAAAAGAGTAAAACTAGAAAACCGATGATCAGGAGGTTGTTAGAAATACCAAGTCAAAAAAATATTTTTTGTGATATTTTTGAAACAGTAAAAATACAACAATCTCCCCTCGTTTCAAAAATATTTTATTACAAGAATTTTACTTGGGCTAGACATGGGTGCAATGCATCAAATCTGGTGTCGTTTAGACTATGAACCAGACCTTAGAATGATAAACATAATGCACAGAGTAACTTCTATGAACTAAAACTCTTGATTGTACATTAAAATCTACCAATCACATTACACCACAATTTCTACTGGTCTGCGCGGTTTTGCGCGTTAAGTCCGTGCGCGTGCCTGGTAGTTCGTGAATGCTTTAGAGACTTGCCATATCTCATAGGAGCGGCCCCACTCCACATTCATATAGGTGATTTCATCAAGTGTATAGTGCAGTTTATACACCACTCGTAAGAGCTATGGAAATTAGTTATCACCACACCATCTTGCACCTAGCACTTCTCGCACACCATAGAATAGAACAAAATTATTGTGCTAGCAATATTAACAATGACTTTGTTATTACCCGTATGAACCTTATACATGGGATCTCCAATCACAAAGGTTAGGTTTCCATCATTGTTAATTTCCAGTTGGCTCAAGCCCCATTCCCTCGATGTATAATATATTGTAGGGATTATTACTTCTACACCCCCTGCTAGATGGCATCATTTCATCTAAAGGACAATCTTGCAAAGAATTACATCCAAGTCCATTTGATTGTTCTGGTAGGGGTAATATTGTCTTTTCCACGATTTTCTGATTTTATCTCCATACACCAAACATGCCCTTATATTTTACTTATCCTTTTTCTTTTTTTATTTTTCCTTTTTCTTTTTTTTTCTTTCATCATCTTCATATTAATTAAGTCACCGGATTCCGGTGACATTGCTTGCAGCCCTGAGCTGCAAGCAAACTCCCGATCGGGAGTCAACTCCAAATTGGGAGTTTCTGCAAGACCCGATCGGAGTTGCAGTCACTCCCGATTGGGAGTTGACTGACTGCTTCTCCGATCGGAGTTGCAGAAAACAAAAAAACTCCCGATCGGGAGTTTCTGCAACTCCAGTCGGAGTTGCAGTCAACTCCCGATTGGGAGTTGACTGACTGCTTCTCCGATCGGAGTTGCAGAAAACAAAAAAACTCCCGATCGGGAGTTTCTACAACTCCAGTCGGAGTTGCAGTCAACTCCCGATCTGGAGTTTCTACAACTCCCGATCGGAAGTTTCTGCAACTCCCGATCACTCCCGATGGGGACAGTCAATTCCCGATCGGGAGTTTCTGCAACTCCCGACCGGAGTTGCAGTCAACTCCCGATCAGGGAGCTTTTCGGTGGTCACCGGGAAGAAAGGGAGTAAAAAATAAATTTTTTATTAGGGTTAAGGTGAATTTTTTATTTAGTGTCAATTTTATGAAATAGAAAACATTTGGGTCTATTGTGCAATAAAATAAAAATAAAGTTGTTTGGGTGAGAGAATAATCAGAAATTCCGGCAGGGGTAATATTGTCTTTTCCACAATTTTGTCCTTTAGATGTAATTAAAATGCATCTAGTTTGAGGCAGAATGTAATTGATGAACTGATAGTCGTTTACATGTAATTAGGACATCTAAGAGGGGTACTGTATGTAATTCGCCCTATATTGTATCACAACATTTAGTCAAAGGATTGGCCAAATCTTGACTTTCAAATAATTCTCATTATAAAGCATGCTTTATCACCACATTATATATCGAACAAATGTTTATGTTCTCATCATTGCAATTCTTTTTCTTTGCAACGGATTTCACTTAATCACCAAATATTATTATGTGACCGTTTGTGTTGGTCTCATATTTAAGAATATGAATGCTAAGAAACGCTTAGCCACATCGCCAATAAACTTTCAAACATGATTTAATAATCAATATTTTTTATGGCGGATTCTCTAATTAATTTAACATCATCAGTCATCACCATTCAATCGATGGCGGATATGCCAAGTAATTAATTAACTTCATTCTCCAAAGTGTAAACATATCATAATCGATACTTGTTAATTTGTCTCACATAAAGTTCTCATCGTTTGTAATCTTTTAGTACAAACGGGTAATCCATTACATAGAACATGTACCATAGATTATGGTACCACCACTGACAATATCACAAGATTGATAACCCAAAGATGATCAGTAACTCGACTTATATGCAGAATACATAAAGTTTATACAGAGTGGAATAGTGCTAAACTTTAATAAGCTGACGCATTTTTTCTCGTTCTATCTTTAACATCACAGAGGATGGTCATAAATCATAAATATTACTCCAAAAGATATATTCAAGCTTATGAATATTTTCAAGTACCAAAGAAACATTAGTACCATTTCATGAGAACATGCCATCAAAACTCATTTACAAGAACAATCAACATTGCATTTGCAACATATACATTTCTCATTCACAAATTAATTTCTCTAAACTGAGGTCATCAACAATAATATTCTTAAGGCAAAGTGATTAACAATCTTCACATATACGAGTAACACATATATGGACAAATCATGTCAGGACGGCATCATCAAACATTACAAGAATTACATGATTTCGATTTTCTAAATAGTCAGTTCCATGAGTCATAAACTCATACTATCCGAGTACTAATACGAAAGCAGACAACTTCCATGTAACTCATACAATTTTAAACAAATAAAAAATTTAGATAAAATTGTTAAAGCTAAAGTCTAGGTTAGGAAACTTGTAAGAGAACGTCTCCTGTGAGATCACTAGTTTCGTGAGACCAAAATGAGACTCAAAGGAACTAGAAAATAGATTAAAACCTCGCTGATCCAACTAATAACTCGCGGGTAATGTTATAACCCGAAATGGAACCCGGTATTATCAACTCAACCCGTTAAAAATCATAGAAATAGTTCTTCTCCGTCTCTGCAACAAAACTCGCTCCAGTTTCTCTCTCTATCATCATCGTGATTCTCTCTCTATCTCTCTCTATCTTCGACGAACAACAAATATGATGATCACTGAGGATTACTCTCCTAGATCGTTGAATCAACTGAACGATTTGAGGATTAAATTGGCTCAATCGATGAATTCGAAAAGGGGAAAAAACGTTCAAGGAGAATTAAGGAATCTCCGGCGGTTCAAGTCTATCGTATAGAAGAAGACTTAATTGAAATAGCTGAAGCATTTTCTATGATACAGTCGGAATTTGATATAGAAGAAGACTAGTGAATTTGATGAAGGATCTGTTGAAAAAATTGATGAGATACCTAGAGATCCAGAATTCACTGAAGGATTTGCTATGAGACAGTCGAAATTTGATATGGAAGAACACTGTAGTGAATTTGCTGAAGCATCTGTTGAAAAAGTTGATGAAATACATAGAGATGGATAATTCACAGAACCTTCAGCTGATAAGGACAAAGGAACTGGTGAACAATCAGGTATGTTGCAATTTCGGTTGAGGTTTATGTATAATTGATTTGAGTTTTATTAGAAAAGCTTCTGAGTTTTGTTCTGTTACAACTGAAGTATGTTGATCTGGCTTGAATTTATGAGATCATGAATTAAGATTGAGTTTGATGTTTATGTATATGCTGAGGAATTTGAGGTTTATTCTTTTGATATTTGAGTTTCATTCATATACTGATTGAGTTTTATAATATATCATTGCAGAGCATATACCACTCTCTTTTATTGGTTTAAAGAAGGAAAAGTGGGAACATTTTGAGGAACTTTACAAACGCTATGCATCAATGGTTGGATTTTCTGTTAGAATCTCAACAACAAGGACTAGATTAAAGCCAAGCCAGAGTTACATAGTTCTTATGCACAATGCTGGAGGTAGAGAGAACGTTGGGCACACTATTCGGGAAAATATCAACTATGTAAACAGGTTAAGTTTCCTATCCTGGTACTTTGAGTTTTATATGGTGTTTGTTTGAGTTTTATGTGGGGCTTGTTTAAGTTTTACATCTGTATTCAAGAAGATGTTGTTATGTGTTCCTGTGCTTGTCTATTATGCTATGTTTGTTGTTTTTTACTTTGTTGAACTCTGTAAACAGGCTGAGGACCAATAGAACTGGAGGAGAAGATTCACAGTGTGTGATAAATTTATTGCAAAAAAGGCAAAGACAGGATCCTGAGTTCTTTTACATAGTAAAGCTTGATGACAAAACAAGACTTTGTTGAGTGTTTTGGTGCGACTGGGTTATGAGGGAGGATTACAAATTTTTTGGAGACGTGCTCATTTTCGATACAACATATTGTACTAACCGGTATGATATTGTAAGAAAATACGGTCAAAGTTACCCCTAGGGTACGCAGCGGAATTTCAAAATTTTTCTTAACATACAGGTTAATTGATTATTTATATGCCGTATATATTTAAACACGTCAATTAGAAGACTAACCGTACTCCAAAAGCAAACACAACTTCCAAGTCTTCGTAATAATCCGGTGAATCTTCTCCTTCGTCGAAGTCGAAGATATCTGCAATACTTTGGTTATCTGCAAGACAATAAAAGTTAGTTTCCAGCTCCTAGAACCTCAACCTTGGTATCGATGGATGAACAGCCTATCGGAAAGAATGCTAGGATATTCTTTGTGTGACCAAGAAGATGGGGCGGCGGTTTTCCTCCAGTGAGGGTGGCGCGCGCGTGGGCTATGGAGAGGTATGGAAGAGCTTTTTATTTTCTCTAAGAAAACTGGTAGAATAACTCTATGAAAGTCTATTCAACTGTGTGTCAAAAGCTCTCTAATAGTCTACTATATATAGTAGTCAATAGAAGCCTAAAGCATAAGCAATTAGACTTCGTAAAGGAATAAGAATCTAATTCTTATCGCATTAGGAAACCAATTTCAAGTCTAGATTCATTTCCAATCAAATCAAAACTCAATCAGGAAAATCTAACTTATCCCTTGGACTTCTAATAGAGGAAGGAGTCGAACTCCTTCCCCTACTCAAGCTCGCGCGCGCGCGCATGTCCCAAGGGAGATAGGGGTGCGTCCCGATTTTGGGACCCACTTATAGTTCTAAGGCAATTCAAACTCCAAGTAGATTTTGCCCATGTGCATATGTTAATTCTAAATTAACATATCCTTTCAAATCAAACCTCTATTATATTTCTAAAATATAATCTTTAATTGTATTTACATAAAATACAATTAATTAGCCAATTCAATTAATAATTCCAAATCATTAATTGAGCCACTAAATATTATAATTAATTCCAAATCAATTATAATCCATCAATCACAATTAATTCCAAATCAATTGCGATTCCATCTTCAAGGATATTCGGATAAGCTGAATCACCACATAGTGTGATCCATAGGGCCTCATTGTATTAAGCAAGTCCTAGACTAGGCAAAATGGAATTCCTAGACGGTTCCATTTGCAATATTAATACATGAGGACGTTTGAGAGGTTTCTCAAATCAAACCCTTTCGTTGCGAAGTCTGTTGCGCTCAACGCGGCGATGGTAACGTCCCTTCATCTGACTGACTCGAATGCATCTAGGATCGATGATGTGTCTATCCCAATAATACATCCACGGACGTCTCAGGGAGTTGCTTGGTTACGAAGATATACTTATGACTATCATAATATATCGATGCACTGGCCAGTGACTTTACCAACACAACTATGATGACTATGAGCAGTACTCTCCTGTGCTACACATGAGAAATGAATCCTTCACAGAAACACTTATCATCCCCATTTGTATGTAGCCATAATCCTGGATCGTGTCTTAGGTCAACTGCTTATTAAGAGCTGACATCGACGGGTCTACCAAGGATATGGGGCAACAAATGTGATGATAAAGTCCTGTAAGTCCAGAGGACGACTGGCATCACTTCGACAACTTACCGGTTCCCATAGACACTTCGGTGTAGAGTATACATCGATGGGAGTGTCCGGTGGGTACTTCCATTGTTCGGTAATCATCCTTCGAACAACTATGCGCAGTTATGGGAACGTTTCTTGATTGTCCAACAATCCGTTCCGTGGCCGTGAGATCGGCTCACACTTGCTCCAACAAGTATAACCTCCACGCATACTAGTCTCAGCTGGTTCATTCAGACCCCTACATCCGAGATGAACCTCGACTAGGGAGAGTTTGAGATAGATGATAACTCACATAGCTCCCACTATCTGTGTGATCGGTCATCTATCCGAGGGGACGTGTTTAATATCAATACAGACAGAAATAGAGATATGACATGCTGCATGCCTGGTGTAATATAAATATGAAAGCGATACTCAATAGTCAAACAACAAACATATATTATATTACGTTGACCTGTGTAATAGTACATATATGCCCTCTATAAGGGCTGCATGCCCTTAATAAGGACTGTCTCTAGGACATATACACTATCAGATATGATTTGTGCACCTTTGGTAGGAGTCAATAGCCACTGGAGTAATGTGGTTTTCGGCTGTGCCTTTCTTGCTAATGAACAAGCGGAGACATTTGTTTGGTTGTTGGAGACATTCTTGGAAGCAATGGACCAAAAAGAATAAAGGGTGCTATTGAGAAGAAACCAAGAAAGAAAAAAGGTTCAAACACAGGGGAAACAAGTTTCCCCAGGAAGGAACAAGTTATTTGATTGATTTCAGTACTCTATTCTTTTGTGGACTGTGTTCCTTGATTTCAATACTGTATTTCTTTGTATAAGATTGAGAATTTTATAGACTCTGTTCCTTAATATCGATACTCTGTTTTCTTGATGTTTCTCATGTTTATGTTGACAGTTGTTGAGCATTTAACTAAAACTAATCAAACATTTGTCAAAGGTAAATTGAAAAAATTTCTATGAACATTAAACTCAGTCTCTGAGTAAACCTCAAACAACCACCACATAAAAATCAAACACACAACATATAAAACTCAAACATAAACTCAAGCTTCAAACTAAACTAAGGGTGTATATTTTTTCTAAAAGCCTGGATGGATTAATGAACCCCAAACACCCTGAAAATGAATTGAATTACTTTCGGATTCTACGGTCTTAATTAGGGTTTAGGGGTTGGATGCGGTGCACTGCACCGCATCCAACCCCTAAACCCTAATTAAGCATTTGTCAAGTGATCATGTAACATATTTCCATGAATGTTCAAAGTTCTTAGTCTGTAATACATATAAAAGTCATGGATAGTGGTAAACCTCAAACAACCACCACATAAAACTCAAACACACAACATATAAAACTCAAACATGAACGCAAGCCCCAAACTAAACTAAGGGTGTATATTTTTCTAAAAGCCTAGATGGATTGGTGAACCCCAACACCCTGAAAATGAATAAAATTACTTTCGGATTCTACGGTCTTAATTAGGGTTTAGGGGTTGGATGCGGTGCACTGCACCGCATCCAACCCCTAAACCCTAATTAAGCATTTGTCAAGTGATCATGTAACATATTTCCGTGAATGTTCAAAGTTCTTAGTCTGTAATACATATAAAAGTCATGGATAGTGGTAAACCTCAAACACCACCACATAAAACTCAAACACACAGCTTATAAAACTCAAACATAAACTCAAGCCTAAACTAAGGGTGTATATTTTTTCTAAAAGCCTGGATGGATTGGTGAACCCCAAACACCCTGCAAATATATTTTGTCAACTCAATCTGTAATGCATATAAAAACTCGTGGACAGTGGTAAACCTCAAACAAGCACCATATAAAACTCAAACACACATCATATAAAACTCAAACATATAAACAAAAATATAAAAAAGTTTGCTAAATATGACTGAAAATAGTACTAATCTGAGTTATTACAGACAAATTTCAAATTAAAAACATGAACAATATATCAAAATGATGGGTGAATAAACATGTTCAATGAAGTTAAAACTTCGAAATCAAATCGAACAGAAATTGAGCCTCTTGTGCATAATTCACCATCTCTTGCCTGGTGGCTTGCCTTGATTACTCATTGTCTCCTCTGAATCAATAACGTCCTTATTTACGCCCGCAACATGGGAAGTAGTAACATCAAGGACAGTTGTAGCAAAAATTGCCATCGTTCGATCAACCACTTGTGGATTAATTCTTTTAGCAGTATCATCAACGGCAGCAACATCAGCAACGGAAGCAATACCAGCAGCGGGAGCAACATCAGAATCATAACTGCAAATTTCAAACATGATTGCTGCAAAAAAAAAAAAAAAAAAAAAGGAAACAAAGAAATATACATCAACCGCAAATACAACGAGCATATAACACAAAGATATCAAATATATAAAACAGGAGAATAAAACAGACACATATAAATCAGATGTAGACTGAAACTCAAATAAAACTCAAACAAAACTCAAACCAGCACAATATAAACCTCATACAAACAAAATACAACACCCAGAGATAAATCAGAAACCAAAATAAAAAACTCAAATAAAACACCAATAAAACTCAAAAAACTAACATAGCACCCAAAACACTCAAACTCAAGTAAAACTCAAACATAATATAAAACTCATGGATAGTGGTAAACCTCAAACAAGCACCATATAAAATTCAAACAGACAGCATATAAAACTCAAGCATATATCAAAAAATATAACGTGCATCGACAGTGATATAACTCAAACAAGTCACATATAAAACTCAAACAGACAGCATATAAAACTCAAACATATAAAACTTATCCTCAAGCACCTTATTAATGTACAAAAATATTCCTATAGAATTTGAGAATCCTATTTCTATGAATGTTAAAGCTTAAACTCAGTCTATAATGCATATAAAACTCATGGACAGTGGTAAACCTCAAACAAGCACCTTATAACACTCAAACAGACAACATATAAAACTCAAGCATATATCAAAAAATATAACGTGCATCGACAGTGATATAACTCAAACAAGCCACATATAAAACTTAAACAGACAACATATAAAACTCAAACATATAAAACTTATTCTCAAGCACCTTATTAATGTACAAAAACATTCCTATAGAATTGAGAATCCTATTTTTATGAATGTTAAAGATTAAACTCAGTCTGTAATGCATATAAAACTCATGGACAGTGGTAAACCTCAAACAAGCACCATATAAAACTCAAACAGACATCATATAAAATTCAAGCATATATCAAAAAATATAACATGCATCGACAGTGATATAACTCAAACAAGCCACATATAAAACTCAAACAGACAGCATAGTAAACTCAAATAAAACTGAAAATAAAACTCAAACCAGCACAATATAAACCTTATACAACCAGAATACAACACACAAAGATAAATCAGAAACCAAAATTAGAAAACTCAAATAAAACTCCAACAAAACTCAAAAAACTAACATACCACCCAAAACACGCAATCTCAAGTAAAACTCAAACATAATATACGTAAACCTCAAACATACTATACGTAAATATCAAACAAGCAACATATAACACTCAAACAACCACTTAAGATCATGTTAAGTTTATACAAACAGACATAGAAACACATAGAGAGAGATCCACATAGAAAATTGAAAACAAAACACAGATCGAACCACTTACTTGCATTAGGCTTTATAGAAGACAGAAAACAAACAGAAATGAAGAGATCGAAGCACTTACAGTAGTTAGGGTTTCGAGAATCGAACAAAATCGAGCAAAATAGAGCAAAATGAACTGCAAAAACATAGAAAATGTACAGTTAGGGTTACGAAATCAATCAAACCACAGAAAGTCATGAAGAAGAAGAAAAACATGGTAAAATTGAAGAAATGAGTAAACTAGGGTTTAAAAAATGAGTGAAAAACAACAGAAAGGAACGAAATCAAACCTTCAACAGCTGAAGAAGACGAACACGATGACGACGAGCTTAATTCAGACGGAGGAGACGACGTTTGAAGCTTTGATTGCGACGTCGAGAACAACGACGACTTTCTCTCTCTACTCTCTGATATTTCAAACGATGAATGAGGGAAAATGAAAAAAAAGGGGCGAATTCTATTATTTATACATAACCCATTTCAATGACCCGAAAGGATTAAACCGGGTTATAACATGACCCGCGAGATTGGATATAATAGAATGGATTGCTTGGTCTCACGGTCTCAAGTTAGAAAGTGGTCTCAAACAAGAAATTGTAAACTTGTAATTATGATGAGCAACTAACCATGCTAAATTAAGGAAAGTCCAGTAACTAGTACTCTTAAGGTCCATAGGAATTTAGAATTTTAAGGACATTGTAAAGATGAACGTTTGATGAAAGACTTAGTGTAGGTACTAGTTAGGTTCTTTTGTTTGCTGATGAAGTACTTTGTTTTTACAAACGAACTATTGAAGACCTAGAACCGCTCAGAAAGTTGAAGATTCAAAGACTGAAGACTTAGAAGAATTCTGAGAAAGGTATCTACAAAGGCACATGTTGCTACAGAAAGTGAGATTTTCAGCAACAGCTTGCATAAGTGAAAATCTATATGACAGAGTAGGTTGTGCTTGCTGAAACTGAGACTGACCACTTGCTGACAACATATGTGACCTCCTTGCTGAAGAGTACTTGCATTTTGGCTCCAACGTTCATATTTGAATTTTATTCAAAAGAACATTAAATGCAAAGTAAGCACGCGAAGAACATGAAGACAAGAAGACAAATGAAGAACGCTGCTGAAAGTACAAAAGCAAGATAGTGACATGTTAAGGTACAAAGCCTTAGAATTTAAAATTCAAACGGCTTCCTTGAGACACTATAAATAGAGGTCATCAGGCAAGAGTAGAAGGTGTGTCAACAACGTGATTAAACTCTCACTTGTGCTTTAAACACTCAAATTCTTCTCTACTATTTTTACTGCCTATTGATCCGTTCCAAGACTTAAGCTTGAAACAAAAGCTACTTGTGAAGAAGTAGAACATTCACGGCTAAGAAATTAGTTAAGTGTTCTTTCTTTGGAACAAGAACAAGTCTTGACACCAGAAACAACAAACTTGCTTACTGCAAAGTATTACAAGTTGTGTTTCTTTAGATAACTTGCTATAGCTGAAAAGTTATACTCAAGTCATCTCATCCCAAACCTCTCTAACTGATAAACACCCTTTACAAGCGTGAAATTCAGGGGGAATTAATCAAGCATAGTGTTGCTGATTATAGTCCCAAGTTTGGTGGAGAACAAGGTTACAGTTCTCTAGTTTAGGTTGGAACAAGGCAAGTGTGCTTTGGTTTCTGAGAATCATTAGTGATAGGATTTGTAAGAAACCTCATATCTTATCATAGTGGATTCAGTCCTAGAAAGGACAAAGTGGATTAGTTGAGAGATTACGCCACTCTCAGATACCACTATAAAAGTGTTTGTGTGATTTACTTTACTGCACTTAGTTTTCAGCAAGTTACTATTATCGTACACTGTCACTCTGCTCACTTGCTGAAACTAGTTCTCTGATAAAAGCACTTATTGTAAAAGACTTCCGCACTCTGTTTTTAAGTATCAGCAAACTCATTACTGAAAAGTAATAAGCACTTGCTCTGAAAGTTAAGTAACAACAAATTCATTACTGAAAAGTAATAAGCACTTGCTCTGAAAGTTAAGTAACAACAAATTCATTACTGAAAAGTAATAAGCACTTGCAGGGAAAGTTTTTAAACGACGAAAAGTTTGAAAAGACTATTCTCCCCCCCCCCCTCTCTAGTCTTTTCTTGTTGTTTAAAGGGACCAACAAGTGGTATCAGAGTTGGAGGTTCTTTAACCTTCAGCACTGAACCTAGATCCCCTTAGGTGCTTTCCGTAAATCACTTTCACTTGATCAGTTTGGTAGTCATTTGCTGACAGGATGTCTTTAGGAGACGCTCCCTTGCTGAAGTGATGACAGTGTTTTTTACACTTTCATTCGGTTCTTTTTCACCAATTTAGCTATCCTCTTGTATGCATTTTAGTGCATTTTGTTAGAATAGTGTCATGTTTCCAATTTCTTTGTTATTTTCAGGATTTAGGTGAAAATCGCACTTTTGGATATGAATCATGGCGAAACATTGAAGTTTTGATGCAACGAGATCACCCGTGGTGTGTCAAGGAGTACCGGGACGTGTTTCCAGGCCAAAAGACCAAGTTTCGAAGCTTAAAGTCGTGCCAAAGACCAAAAGTTGAAGACTTGGAGGAAGAAAAGCACGGGCAGCTCTCTGCCCGTGCCAGGCGCACCGCCTGGCACACCAGGCGCACCACCTGGTACCAGGCGGTCCGCCCGGGAGGTTTACGGGGCAAATATATATATTTTATAAAAGTTGCGAATGTTGATATCTTCATTCATACTTTTGTAGACATAAACCCTAGAGCTTGTTCTGGGTTTTCTTTGACTTAGAACTACTTTTCCTTAGCGTTTTGGAGCATCAAGGTAGAGATTTTTGGACATCTATTGATCCCACCTTGCTAGATCTTTGTGAGTTTAGCAATTCACCGGAGATTGACGACCCTCGGTGGTAACTTTGTATCTCACTATTATTTGCACTCTATCTTTCAATTCAACCATGTTTTCATCTATGATTGCTATTGTTGATTATGTTTTTGATATGAGTAGCTAAATATCTAGTTGGTGATAGTATGTAAATTCGTAGCTAGGGTTCATATTGTGCATGATTGAGTTTCTGAATCTTTTACTTGTAGATTTGTGATATTCGAATTGTTGATCCGACTAAGCCAACTATCTTCGTATAAAAGTGTTAGAAACACTAGGACAATTCAAGATCATCGTTTTCAATATTTACAATTATCAAGTACTGCTTGCACTAAGCCTGACAACCGTAGTCAAGTATTAGTATAGATAGGAGGCTTTCAAAATACATGTCAAAACCTGTATTTTGGTGTTTGTTTTGATCGAGCGTTTGAGTGCAAACCTTGCGACAGTATCCTCTCCGAATGGAGAGTTGTCTGATATGGTGAAAACAATTCCCACAGCAAGATCAGTTCGAATTACTTTTAAAGCAGTACGTGTTGCACTTTCATGCGTAATTAGAACCCGATGCTTAGAATGAGCATAACTATCACCAACTCTCGTCATATATCGTTAAGTAAGTCAGGTTAAATTCGTTTGCTGAATTTTATAGTAGTTATTGTAGTTAAGCTAGTTAAGTCCCTATAGATCGACACTCGAGGTCATCTTACCTCTGCACTACGTGTTTTGTGTAGTTGTGAGTTGCCCTTTGGCTAAAACAAATTCATTTGATTGTTCGAGTCTCACAATTGATGACAGTGTTTTTTACACTTTCATTCGGTTCTTTTTCACCAATTTAGCTATACTCTTGTATGCATTTTAGTGCATTTTGTTAGAATAGTGTCACGTTTCTATTTTCATTGTTATTTTCAGGATTTAGGTGAAAATCGCACTTTTGGATATGAATCATGGCGAAACATTGAAGATTTGGTGCAACGAGATCACCCGCGGTGTGTGAAGGAGTACCGGGACATGTTCCAGGCCAAAAGACCAAGTTTCGGAGCTTAAAGTCGTGCCCAAGGCCAAAAAGTTGAAGACTTGGAGGAGAAAAGCACGGGCAATTCTCTGCCCGTGCGAGGCGCACAGCCTGGCACCCCCGGCGGTCCGCCTGGTCCTGTTTCGGGGTCAAATATATATATTTTGTAAAGTGTCGAATTTTCAGATCTTAGATCATAATTTTGCAGACATAAACCCTAGAGCTTGTTCTGGGTTTTCTTTGACTTAGAACTACTTTTTCTTAGCGATTTGGAGCATCAAGGTAAAGATTTGGACATCTATTGCTCTCACCTTGCTAGATCTTTGTGAGTTTAGCAATTCACCGGAGATTGACAACCCTCGGTGGTAACTTTGTATCTCACTATTTTTTGCACTCTATCTTTCAATTCAACCATGTTATCATCTATGATTGTTATGATTGCTATTGTTGATTTCGATTTTGATATGAGTAGCTAAATTTCTAGTTGGTGATAGTATGTAAATTCATAACTAGGGTTCATATTGTGCATGATTGAGTTTCTGAATCTTTTACTTGTAGATTTGTGATATTCGAATTGTTGATCCGACTAAGCCAACTATCTTCGTATAAAAGTGTTAGAAACACTAGGACAATTCAAGATCATCGTTTTCAATATTTACAATTATCAAGTACTGCTTGCACTAAGCCTGACAACCTTAGGCAAGTATTAGTATGGATAAGAGGCTTTCAAAATACATGTCAAAACCTATCTTTTGGTGTTTGTTCTGATCGAGCGTTTGAATGGAAACCTTGCGACAGTATCCTCTCCGAATGGAGAGTTGTCTGATATGGTGAAAACAATTCCCACAGCAAGATCAGTTCGAATTACTTTTACGGTAGTACGTGTTGCACTTTCATTCGTAATTAGAACCCGATGCTTAGAATGAACATAACTATCACCAGCTCTCGTCATATATCGTTAAGTAAGTCAGGTTAAATTTGTTTGCTGAATTTTATAGTAGTTATTGTAGTCAAGCTAGTTAAGTCCCTATAGATCGACACTCGAGGTCATCTTACCTCTGCACTACGTGTTTTGTGTAGTTGTGAGTTGCCCTTTGGCTAAAACAAATTCATTTGATTGTTCGAGTCTGACAATTGATGATAGTGTTTTTTACACTTTCATTCGGTTCTTTTTCACCAATTTAGCTATACTCTTGTCTGCATTTTAGTGCATTTTGTTAGAATAGTGTCATGTTTCCATTTTCTTTGTTATTTTTCAGGATTTAGGTGAAAATCGCACTTTTGGATATGAATCATGGCGAAACATTGAAGTTTTGGTGCAACGAGATCACCCGCGGTGTGTCAAGGAGTACCGGGACATGTTCCCAGGCCAAAAGACCAAGTTTCGGAGCTCAAAGTTGTGCCCAAGGCCAAAAAGTTGAAGACTTGGAGGAGAATAGCACGGGCAATTCCCCGTGCAAGGCGCACCGCCTGGCACCCCAGGTGGTCCGCCTGGTACCGTTTCGGGGTCAGATATATATATTTTGTAAAGTGTCGAATTTTCAGATCTTAGATCATAATTTTGCAGACATAAACCCTAGAGCTTGTTCTAGGTTTTCTTTGACTTAGAACTACTTTTTCTTAGCGATTTGAAGCATCAAGGTTGAGATTTGGACATCTATTGATCTCACCTTGCTAGATCTTTGTGAGTTTAGCAATTCACCGGAGATTGACAACCCTCGGTGGTAACTTTGTATCTCACTATTTTTTGCACTCTATCTTTCAATTCAACCGTGTTTTCATCTATGATTGCTATTGTTGATTATGTTTTTGATATGAGTAGCTAAATATCTAGTTGGTGATAGTATGTAAATTCGTAGCTAGGGTTCATATTGTGCATGATTGAGTTTCTGAATCTTTTACTTGTAGATTTTTGATATTCGAATTGTTGATCCGACTAAGCCAACTATCTTCGTATAAAAGTGTTAGAAACACTAGGACAATTCAAGATCATCGTTTTCAATATTTACAATTATCAAGTACTGCTTGCACTAAGCCTGACAACCTTAGTCAAGTATTAGTATAGATAAGAGGCTTTCAAAATACATGTCAAAACCTGTCTTTTGGTGTTTGTTTTGATCGAGCGTTTGAGTGCAAACCTTGCGACAGTATCCTCTCCGAATGGAGAGTTGTCTGATATGGTGAAAACAATTCCCACAGCAAGATTAGTTCGAATTACTTTTAAAGCAATACGTGTTGCACTTTCATGCGTAATTAGAACCCGATGCTTAGAATGAGCATAACTATCACCAGCTCTCGTCATATATCGTTAAGTAAGTCAGGTTAAATTCGTTTGCTGAATTTTATAGTAGTTATTGTAGTTAAGCTAGTTAAGTCCCTATAGATCGACACTCGAGGTCATCTTACCTTTGCACTACGTGTTTTGTGTAGTTGCCCTTTGGCTAAAACAAATTCATTTGATTGTTCGAGTCTCACAATTGATGACAGTGTTTTTTACACTTTCATTCGGTTCTTTTTCACCAATTTAGCTATACTCTTGTATGCATTTTAGTGCATTTTGTTAGAATAGTGTCACGTTTCTATTTTCATTGTTATTTTCAGGATTTAGGTGAAAATCGCACTTTTGGATATGAATCATGGCGAAACATTGAAGTTTTGGTGCAACGAGATCACCCGCGGTGCGTGAAGGAGTACCGGGACATGTTCCAGGCCAAAAGACCAAGTTTCGGAGCTTAAAGTCGTGCCCAAGGCCAAAAAGTTGAAGACTTGGAGGAGAAAAGCACGGGCAATTCTCTGCCCGTGCGAGGCGCACAACCTGGCACCCCCGGCGGTCCGCCTGGTCCCGTTTCGGGGTCAAATATATATATTTTGTAAAGTGTCGAATTTTCAGATCTTAGATCATAATTTTGCAGACATAAACCCTAGAGCTTGTTCTGGGTTTTCTTTGACTTAGAACTATTTTTTCTTAGCGATTTGGAGCATCAAGGTAAAGATTTGGACATCTATTGATCTCACCTTGCTAGATCTTTGTGAGTTTAGCAATTCACCGGAGATTGACAACCCTCGGTGGTAACTTTGTATCTCACTATTTTTTGCACTCTATCTTTCAATTCAACCATGTTTTCATCTATGATTGTTATGATTGCTATTGTTGATTTCGATTTTGATATGAGTAGCTAAATTTCTAGTTGGTGATAGTATGTAAATTCATAGCTAGGGTTCATATTGTGCATGATTGAGTTTCTGAATCTTTTACTTGTAGATTTGTGATATTCGAATTGTTGATCCGACTAAGCCAACTATCTTCGTATAAAAGTGTTAGAAACACTATGACAATTCAAGATCATCGTTTTCAATATTTACAATTATCAAGTACTGCTTGCACTAAGCCTGACAACCTTAGGCAAGTATTAGTATAGATAAGAGGCTTTCAAAATACATGTCAAAACCTATCTTTTGGTGTTTGTTCTGATCGAGCGTTTGAGTGGAAACCTTGCGACAGTATCCTCTCCGAATGGAGAGTTGTCTGATATGGTGAAAACAATTCCCACAGCAAGATCAGTTCGAATTACTTTTACGGCAGTACGTGTTGCACTTTCATGCGTAATTAGAACCCGATGCTTAGAATGAACATAACTATCACCAGCTCTCGTCATATATCGTTAAGTAAGTCAGGTTAAATTCGTTTGCTGAATTTTATAGTAGTTATTGTAGTCAAGCTAGTTAAGTCCCTATAGATCGACACTCGAGGTCATCTTACCTCTGCACTACGTGTTTTTTGTAGTTGTGAGTTGCCCTTTGGCTAAAAAAAATTCATTTGATTGTTCGAGTTTGACAATTGATGATAGTGTTTTTTAAACTTTCATTCGGTTCTTTTTCACCAATTTAGCTATACTCTTGTATGCATTTTAGTGCATTTTGTTAGAATAGTGTCATGTTTCCATTTTCTTTGTTATTTTTCAGGATTTAGGTGAAAATCGCACTTTTGGATATGAATCATGGCGAAACATTGAAGTTTTGGTGCAACGCGATCACCCGCGGTGTGTCAAGGAGTACCGGGACATGTTTCCTGGCCAAAAGACCAAGTTTCGGAGCTCAAAGTCGTGCCCAAGGCCAAAAAGTTGAAGACTTGGAGAAGAAAAGCACGGGAAATTCTCTGCCCGTGCAAGGCGCACCGCCTGGCACCCCAGGAGGTCCGCCTGCGGTCCGCCTGGTACCGTTTCGGGGTCAGATATATATATTTTGTAAAGTGTCGAATTTTCAGATCTTAGATCATAATTTTGCAGACATAAACCCTAGAGCTTGTTCTGGGTTTTCTTTGACTTAGAACTACTTTTTCTTAGCGATTTGGAGCATCAAGGTAGAGATTTGGACATCTATTGATCTCACCTTGCTAGATCTTTGTGAGTTTAGCAATTCACCGGAGATTGACAACCCTCGGTGGTAACTTTGTATCTCACTATTTTCTGCACTCTATCTTTCAATTCAACCATGTTTTCATCTATGATTGTTATGATTGCTATTGTTGATTTCGATTTTGATATGAGTAGCTAAATTTCTAGTTGGTGATAGTATGTAAATTCATAGCTAGGGTTCATATTGTGCATGATTGAGTTTCTGAATCTTTTACTTGTAGAATTGTTTTATTCGATTCTTTGATCCGACTAAGCCAAACATCTTCGTATAAAAGTGTTAGAAACACTAGGACAATTCAAGATCATCGTTTTCAGTATTTACAATTATCAAGTACTGCTTGCACTAAGCCTGACAACCTTAGCCAAGTATTAGTATAGATAAGAGCTTTCAAAATACATGTCGAAACCTGTCTTTTGCTGTTTGTTTATTCGAATTACTTTTAAAGCAATATGTGTTGCACTTTCATGCATAATTAGAACCCGATGCTTAGAATGAGCATTACTATCACCAACTCTCGTCATATATTGTTAAGTTAAGCTAAGTTAAATTTGTTTACTGAATTTATAATAGTTATTGTAGTTAAAGCTAGTTAAGTCCCTAGAGATCGACACTCGAGGTCATCTTACCTATGCACTACGTGTTTTGTGTAGTTGTGAGTTGCCCTTTGGCTTTTAAACAAATTCATTTGATTGTTCGAGTCTGACAATCTCGTTCATCAAATTGGCGCCGTTGCCGGGACTTTTACTCCTTTTTACTCTTTAGCTTATTTGTATTTTCAACATTCAACTCCTAGGATAAGTGATCTTTGTTTGTCTAGTTTAGTGATTGATTTCCAGATCTTCGTGGGTTCAAACAGGACTGATTTTTGGTTGTGAGTTACTCCTGTCACAAATATCCAGGTTTTGTGATGGCTCGTCCACTTTTGAAATCATGGGTTCAACCCAACCGGGAACGGATGATTGGTCCATCTATTGTCCTTTCTGCTGCTACGCGTGTTTTGGAGATTAAAAATCACATATTCCAGCAGCTTCCGAAATTCTACGGGATGGCTAAGGAGGATGTTATGGGATTCTTGAACGACATTGAGGATTTCATTAACAATCTCCCAAGGCCTGGAGCAGGAATTACGAATGATGAGTTGCGAATGAAGGTTTTTTCTATGGGACTCGGTGATAGAGAAAGAGCATGGTTGGGCACTCTGGAGGCCGGATCACTCGACACCTGGGGGAAGGTGTTTTCTGCTTTTATTGAGAAATATTTTCCCCATACCTTGGCTACCGCACTGAAGGCAAAAATCAGCGGTTTCAATTAAGATTATGATGAAACCATCTACACTGCTCTGGAGGGGTTCAAGGACCTCAAGAACAAGTGCCCACACCACGGGATGGATATCTCTGATCTAGTTCAACACTTCTACAATGGGCTCACCTATGAGAGCCAACAGATGGTAGATTTCCAGTGCAATGGGAATATTTGGGAGGAGACCGCCGAGGATGTGTGGGCGTGTTTGAGAGGCTTGCGAAGGGGTCTCAGTTCAAGGATCCAAGAGCCATAGGTAAGAGGCGTGGAATTGAAGTTCCAACAAAACTTGAGGTTCAGGTGAATGGTGTGAGCGGCGATAGGTTTGATGATTTCGCCAATGAGATGAGGCAAGTTCTGAAGAGCTCAATCGGAACATCTATTTCCAATGAGGTTTGTGGGGTGTGTAAGAACTATGGGCATGGGGCTCATATGTGTAGATCAGATCTAGCACGAGAAGGTGTTCACTGAGTAGACCGTAGTAATCGCAACTACGGAAACGACCATTGTGAAATCCTGCTCCTAAGGCTGAAGCATCTCAATCCAAGTCTGCTACTCTCTTGGATAATTTACAGAAATTGGTAGATTTCACCCAGGGATTTCTGAAATGATACGAGGAGGATTTAGAAAAGACAACGGGTCGGCTTGATCAGTTGGAGGCAAGTACTAGGCTTGCGCATCAAAAGATGCAGGAGTTGATAGTGATGAACGAGATTGTCAGACTCGAACAATCAAATAAATTTGTTTGAAAGCCAAAGGGCAACTCACAACTACACAAAACACGTAGTGCAGAGGTAAGATGACCTCGAGTGTCGATCTCTAGGGACTAAACTAGCTTTAACTAATTAACTATATATAATTTCAGAAAACAAATTTATATTAACTCGACTTAACAATATTTGGAGAAAGCTGGTGATAGTATGCTCGTTCTAAGCATCAAGTTCTAATCATGCATGAAAGTGCAACTCGTACTGCCTTAAAAGTAATTCGATTTACAAACACCAAAGACAGATTTGTAGACGTGTATTTTGAAAGCTTTCTATCTATACTAATACTTGGCTAAGGTTGTCAGTCTTAGTTCAAGCAGTACTTGCAAATTATATATAATCGAATCGATGATCTTGAATTGTCCTAGTGTTTCTAACACTTTTCTACGAAGATATATGGCTTAGTCGGAATAAAGAATCGAATTAAGATAATTAATCAAGTAAAAGACTCATAAATTCAATCATGCATAATACGAACCCTAGCTACGAATTCACATACTATCACCAACTAGATGCTTAGCTACTCATATCAATAACACAATCAAAAATCATAATCGAAGCAATAATGAATGAAAACATGTTCAATTGAAAGATAAATAGCAGAATTGTGAGATACAAGGTTACCACCAAAGGTTGTCAATCTCCGGTGAATTGCTAAACTCACAAAGATCTAGCAAGGTGAGATAAATCGGTGTCCAAATCTCTCCTCTAGCTCCAAATTCGCTAAGATACAAAGGTCCTAAGAGAAAATATATCCAGAACAAGCTCTAGGGTTTAAGTCTCTAAAATAATGATGAAAGATATGAAAATTCGCAGATTTTGGAAATATATATAGTTGCTGTCAGACGCTCCCCGGTGGTCTGCCCCGTATGCGGCGGTGCGCCTCGCACAGGCAAAATGTTGCCCGTGCCAAATTCCTCCTCCGGATCTTCGATTTCGGCCCCTTGCACGGTTTTGAGCACCAAAACTTGGTCTTTTGGCCTTGAAACTTGTCTTGGTACTCCTTGACACACCACAGGTGATCTCGTTGCACCAAAACATCATTGTTTCGCCATGAATTACATCTAAAAACGCGATTTCCAACTAAAACCTGAAAATAACAAAAGAAATGGAAACGTGACACTATTCTAACAAAATGCACTAAAATGCATGCAAGAGGATAGCTAAATTGGTGAAAAAGACCCGAATGATAGTGTAAAAAACACTGTCGTCAAACTCCCCAAACCGAACCTTTGCTTGTCCTCAAGCAACTAGCTAGACTCTATGCAACCTACATGCAACACAAAGAGGAGTCTCATGCCAAACAAGAAGATATAATCGATTGTACCTACCAAATGCTTATGAACAAAGACCATACAAATCATAACATGGAAGTAGGTTGAAGAATGTCTCGATTGAACCTATACACATTCACATATGCACTTTATTAAATAAGAGAGTCTCTCGTAACATTCTCTACCTGGACCTAGTCAATGACGACGTAATGATGCATGTCAAAATACAAATGGTTGCCCCGTGCCTATGAAACCGAGGGCTTACTACTGTTCACCAAGTGAGACTTTCCCTCAAGAGAGGTCGAACCAATACTGGCTCTCATCAAACGAAGGAGGGTTCCCTAGAAGACAACACTCCCCTGAATGGCAGGACGAGGGTGGTCTAGAACAAGCCTTGGACTAGGCGACACGAGGAATTTACAACTCGATTACGAACTATTACAAAAGCTGAAAAAGAATGCAATACTTTGCTAAAACTGCTTTTGGCTTGCTTGGACCCTTCTTTTGCTTTTTTGGGTCTTATGCTTTTCTTTTTTCCTTCTTTTTTTGTTCTTTTTCCAGATTCTAGAATTTTTCTCTTTTTTTTCTTTTTTCGTTTTCATTTTTTTTTGTATATAGCCAGCAGTAGCACAATGGAAATACAATGAAAGGAAATAACAATGGCACTACAACGACCTCCCCAAACCTATTCGAAAGAATAGGTTGGAGCACAAACTCACAAAAAAAAAAAAAAAAAACAAACTCGACATGACTCAATAAGAAGAAAAAACAAGTCATAATGAAAGTAACCCCCTCCCCAAACCTATTCGTTAGAATAGGTTTCAAACAAAGGATCATACACCTCACTCTACCTCCTTCCTAGGCATTTAGCAATCTCAAAAAGCAAGATGAAGACTTGTTGCCTCTTACGTACATAATTACACGAGAATACAACCAAAGACTCTAACATGCAACATTTTATAAGGCCTTCGTGAACCGTAGTAGAGAAAACACCACATAGTGATGTCAAGACTACCAAGTTTAACTAGTGCACAAACAAATATGACAAGCCAAGCGAGACAAACCTCAAACTATTCCATAGAGATGCAATGTATGGGCAATGGTCATAAACGCTTAGTCTATACAATAAAAAATTTCAAAAAATTTGGCAATAAACTCCACACAACATCATGAAAAAACTAGACTAAGGATGAATGCATACGAACAAGCTAAATCCTATGAAAGCAGTAAACATGCAAACAAAGGTACAAGATACAATACTCGACGACATAAGTCATACAATACTAACATCATAGTTCACACAACACACCCCCCACATGAAGCTCAAGCTGGTCCCCAGCAAAAGAGAATGAGAAATACAAAGTGATACTAGATGTTATCGAATGTGTAGCCTCGGTCGGCTGAGTATACCAGAATGGACATGTGAAAAGACTAGTAATCCGGGTCATAATCCCCGTAATAGTCATTCCACATGTCAGAGAGAAGATCATGGGACTGCTGTAGGGTCTCCTGCTGCCGGTCCAAGAGCATCTGCTGCTGCAATATGAGCTACCTATCGTTTCGGCGATGCTCCTCCGCGAGCTCCCAATCACTGTTGCGCTGGGCAACATATCCATCAAGTGTATGTTGCAAAGCTTGTACAGTGGTGGTCAGGTTTGCAACATTGGCATCGAACCCACGGAATCTGTCATCGAGGTAGGTCTTGAGCTCAGTAAAATCAAACCCACGGGAACCACGTGTGGCTCGAGGTGGCTGCTGTGACCCACTAGGAGCGGCGGTGTCTGGAATAGGGTCCTGAATAAGGTCCCGATCATCTGTCTCCATGTCATCCTCATCACTCGATGAGGAAGGTGGTGAGTCCTCGGCGGCGGCAGCTGAGGGTATGGTCTGTCGGATCCTTTGCTCCTGCTCAGTGATAGATGTCGGAGTCAAGGTCGAGGTGACTGAGCCGGTCTCGTCAATACCCTCTACCTCGTGGTATCTGCAGTAGGCGGTGATCAGGCAGGGAAAGACAAAGGGCTTCCTCTTTTTGTTCCAATGCCTCTCATACTCTTCATAGATGATGTTGCCGATGTCAATGTTGTGCCGACCCAAAAGACAGTAGATAAGCTCTGCATACCATGGCTGAATCGAAGTATCATTGGACCGAGGAATGAGATTGGCTATAATGAACTTCATAGCCGTCCTAGCCTCAAGGTTGAGGTCCTTCCTGTTCAGTCGCTCCGGTCTGTTGCCATATGGGTACACATAATCCCTGTGGCAGATCACCTGTGTGACGCTGTCGTCAATCACCCGGCTGGCCCTCGAGTACCTGTATGCATGTGCGCTCCCGGTGAACTCCCGGTCCCTTAAATGGATGAAGTCTGAAATCGTCTGCGGGGTCCACGACACTAGTGTGTTCCATACTGGGATACCCCCCATGTCTGCGCGGTCCGTGTATCCTATGTAGAACTCTTGAAGTAGCGATACATCATACCCCTAGAACTGGTTGGAGGTGTACCATTTCCAGTTCCTTCTTCCCTCCAAGCTATAGAGCACCCGGCACGCCGGTGTGTTAGCATGGCTTGCTGGAATTTGGATTTTTTGGTCACGGACTATGGAGCGTGTAACGGTACCGGTTTTGAAAACAAAGTAATTTCTTGAAAAGAAAATCCAAAATAACTTTATTAGCAACGGTCGGCAATTAATGCCCAAAATAATCTTTGACACGCACAACGCTAACAGAAATAAATAAATATCCAACGATAACTCAAGTACAAATGAAACAACGAGTGAAGACAGTAAAAAGTTCATCTTCTTATTTTGAAATAAAATTCCAAGACACCCCAGACCCTTCTCTCAGTCGCTGGCATCCTATTCGCGAACATCCTCAGCAGAATCTGGAAGGAAGGAATTTTGAAAACAAGAGAGTGTGAGATAAAGGATCTCAGTGAGGTTCTAAGTTAAAAACAGAAAGTAAACAGTTTCGAAATCGAAAGCCTTTTCAGAAAAACAAACAAACAGAACAGATCACATATAACAGAATAACAGAACAGATAAGTTGTAGACCGTTGGTGCAGCCCGCCTTATTGCTCCTACTCCCAGAATGCCCTTATAACTCCCTCCAGAGGGTGCACAACTCCGGACAGAAACAGAAACCCCCGTGTACTTTCGGGAAACAGATCCTACGATCCTAATAGACCTCAGCGACTTCTGCCTCGCGTCTAAAAGGGATTAGACTAGGCAATAACCAAGCAAACCCGATAGTCCTCTACTATCCAAGTCTACCTAGTTACGACCTAATTGACCGGTCACACAGAAACAGAACAGAAACAGAACAAACAGATACAGATAGTCAAACACCGAGAAGTGTTCCTGCAGAAAAGTCAGTCCAGAACAGAGTAGCAATAAACAGAAAAGTAAATAGTCATACTTAGGACTTATACTTTTACGCGGAAGCATACAGTAAAACAGTATATAGTAATAGGTACAAGTTGTCACATATCCTTCCAGTTTTTCGCAAATAATAGGTTTAGGGTGAACACTCACCTTAACTTGCGAGCAAAAGATCTCCAACGAGTAATGAGCTTACGGGTTATCGAACAACGGAGAACCTAACAAGAAAGTAAAAAACATACTTTAGAAGTCGAACGGACGGAAGGAAAAAGGTTGAAAAAGAAATGGTAAGGACGGGGTTCGAACTCGGGACCTCTAAGTTAGTCAAGCAAGGACCTAACCAACTAGGCTAGCAAGTCAAGTCATTATTAACTTACAAAAACAGAAACTAAGTTGAAACATTTTCAGAAATACTCTTTCGATTTTCAGACTCTGGAAATTACCAAAATACCCTCTGTTGAAGGGTAATTCGTGTTTCTTTCTAAGTTCGCAATGAGTCGCTAGTCTAAGTCATTCTAGTTCTTCTTCTTGTAGTGTTCCTCCAAGATAGGAAATTAGCCTTTTTGTAGCTTCCTCGTACCTGAAATAGACTAGAGGGGGGGGGGTTAGTGTCTCTTGCCCGGTCTGTAAGGTATCAGACCGGAGAGGCGACTTTACGAGTAGGGAGTTGTGAGGCTTCCCTAGTATGAGTAGTGAAAGTGGTGCTCGTGTGGTGTCATTAATGCTTACTGTTGAGGAGTAAATGAGGCCTTTATATACTTGTGGCCTTTCAACTTCCGGTCGCGTAGGATCACGCCACGTGTACGGCTAGGATTGAGGCCTTCCTCGGCCCAGGCCCATTAAGGAGGTCCGTGGGCCTTGGCCCAAGGGAACAACCATGGATGGTCGCTCTGGGGTCCTCGTGCCTTCCTTGTGCGTGGATGATGCGAGTAGTGTCCTGCTCAGTTTCTGTCAAGGAGCGTTACCTTGACGTAAGGTCTCCTCGAGCCCGAGAGATGCTCCTCGAGCCCACTGGCAGCTTTGTCCTTGTGAGGAGCTTATTTTGAGGGTTGTCCTCCCAGTGATGGTCGGACCTTATGTTGGTCGATCCACACCTTAGTGACATACTTGGGTGTGGTCGTGCCCTTTGAGGGACGGCCTATGATGCTTTGTCGCGCTCTTAGACCGCTCCAGTTCGTACATGCGGACTGGACATATTTCAACACTAACATATGTCCCCCTAGTTTCCAAGTATCTTTGTAGAAGATAGTTGAGGAACTATGTTGAAGTAGAGGTCGAGCAGAGCCTCGACTAGTAGTGGGCGAAAAAAGATTTCCGTATTCGCACCTTGATATCTTTCCCTCCTCCTATCTCTCCCTCCCCCCCCCCTTTTTATAGGGTGCGAGCAGACGTTGCTCGGACCGTATGAAAAGACGTATTTTTGCTGGGAAAAGATCGGATCCGGGTAAGTATTCCTTGGTGGAATGGAATGACTTCCTGCCGCTTTTTTGCTTGCAAAGTATCTCGTGGAGAGATACTTGTGTAAAAGGAATGGAATGACTTCCTGCCGCTTTTTGTTTGCAAAGTATCTCGTGGAGAGATACTTGTGTAAAAGGAATGGAATGACTTCCTGCCGTTTTTGTTTGCAAAGTATCTCGTGGAGAGATACTTTGTGTAAAAGGAATGGAATGACTTCCTGCCGCTTTTTGTTTGCAAAGTATCTCGTGGAGAGATACTTGTGTAAAAGGAATCTCGAGGAGAGTAGCTTCATGAGCAGCTCCTCGATCCCCTGACACGTGTCCGTCAAGTTTTCGCTTTTCTGACATTTTTCGCGATGTTGTCCCGAGGAGGACAGATCATGGTCGTCGATCTGTCGTTGCGTGTCTCGAGTAGGTTGGTGCTCGCGCTGCGGATAGTCTACTGTGGTTAGGTAATTCGTTCCGGATTTGAGAGCGTGTTCGAGCCGGAGCGGGAGCGCGGAGGGCAAAATAGAGAATTCGCCCGGCGGCGGCGATCTGGGCCGTTGATCTTTGCCACGTGTTCGGTCCCGATGGAGCGAGGGGCAGCGACCTTTCAAATTCCTCGGATACCCTTCTATAAATAGGTGAGGACCGAACTCATTTTTCACTTTCTGCCAAAATTTCTGTCAAAATCACTAGAGAGAGCGAGGAGCGTTAAAAAGCAATCGAAGAGCAGAGTGCTGTGATCGAGTAGTGCCGTAGTCAAGACCAAGAGTGCGCGAGGAGGATTTCCGGTAACCAGAATTCAAGTTTCAGGCGGGTTTTCAGCTTTTCCGGCCTTCTTCCCGGTTTCCAACCTTTATACAGTTAGTAACAAGTAAGTTTTCTTCTTCTCTTTACAATTACTTGCTTAAATTTCTTCCTTCTTGCTCGAATTTTCTGTGTATGCCTTCAATTTTGTTTCTTTTTCTGTTTTGCCTTGCCGGAATAGTCACCTGAAATTCTTGCCGGTGGACGGCGGCCTTAGAACGGCCCTGGACTTAATAAAATGTAAACGGACCTGTAGAACTTTGGATTTTTTCCATTAGTACGCATGTTTGAACGAAATGCTTCCCCCTTTAATTTTCTGCATACCCTACTGCCTCCCAATTTGAAAAAATGCCAAGTATGGAGCGGTTGGTCGCTCTTCGCATGCTACTCGATCCCCCTTTATTTTTTTGCTGTAGAGTAACTTCTTGCCTATTTGTGCCATTTTTCATTTTTTTGTGAGATTTATCTCCGTTCGGGAGGTCGAGCATAATCAATACACATAAACGGACCTCTCGGACTATCACCACCCATCCTTACTATTTTTCTGGCCAACCTTTTAGGATGTCCGAGAGCGACAACAGCCAAAACCGTAATGACGCCCTTGATTACGGGAGCGGCCAGGAGACGTCCGAGGAGACGTCAATATCGACTACCTTCCTGGATCAGACGCTGGAGCTCTCCTCCGATCATGACGAACCGGCTCCCGAGGCCGAGGAGGTTGAGAGTGAGGAGAGCGACAAGGAAGAGGTCGAGGAAGGAGGAGAGGCTGAAGAGTCTGGAGAAGAAGATGACTCCGACGAGGAGGAAGAGGAGGATGAATTCCGCCTGGAGGTTCGAAGACGGCGGAGTGCCGACGAGAAATTCATCGATGATAGGACCGAGGCACAAGGGGGTCCTCCCGACACAGGCGTCCCGGCCGCCATCATAACTCAAGCCGCCCAGGTTTTCGGGCGCGATTATGGTGTCCGAGGTAGTATCGACCCAACTCCTATCCGTATCGAAGATATGGACGATACCGAGCAGCCTACTCCGGAGCTTGCTTGGTTCGAGGAGGGCGAACACTCTTTTCAGGGAGGCCAACATGAGGAAACCGAGCGGCCTTCCCCAACTCGAGTACGCAGGTCCGATCTGCCCGTGCAAACAGTTCGTCGCACGGTGATTAGTAGCGATGATGATTCGCTTGAGCTGATAGGTGATCTTCATGGGAATGAAGCTGGTCCGAGCCGCAGTTTTCCCTCTCCTTCCTTTTCTGAGATGAACAGGAACGCGGAGCGAGAACTGCTAATCCAAGAGCAGTATTTTGTTGACGACTTGATTCCCTATGAGACCATCGATCCGACCCAAATCGACTTTAGCTTCCCCGCGACAAGTAACGTAAGACCTCCCAATCCGATCGAGGAGGCTGAAGGGGAGCGTGCCAGAGCTGCACTCGAGCGCGATCGCAAGCGTAAGCGGGGCGAGGAGGTCTTGATTCCTGATGATGATGAGGAAGTTGTTCACGCACCGGGTAAAGCCCCGAAGAGATCGAAGAAGAAGGCTTCTCGATCTAGGAAGAAAAATGTTGAGCCCGAGGAGGCTGCCAAAGTGACCGTGGCAAGTGTGAAGAAGTTCACGCGAGGACCCAAGGACGTTGACCTCCCCGATCCCCAGGGTGAGAAAAATGAAGATGGTTTGATCCCGACGACCGCCTCCACGGTCAAGAAGGACGAGATACCATCTATTCGTCAAAAATACCGGCTGAGCAAGAGGAAGATAGACATTCTCGTTCCTCGTCCCGACCAGACGTTTTATAATGCTCCGCCAGGTTATATGGCTGTGCATCTTCTAACGCTGGATCGAGGATGGATCCTTCCTTTCTGTGACCCCTTTAAGGACATTATCAACCAATTGGGTCTCGCTCCGTGGCAGCTTCTCCCTAGTGCATTCGGCACTCTTATCTGCTTTGGGGTACTCTGCAAGAAGCTAGGGATTCCGGTAAATTTCCACAACTTCAATCAGCTCTTCCGGGTCTCGATGAGCTCCGGTAATAAGTTCTTCTACTATTTCAACACTCGGCCCGGGCTTGGGTTTATCGTGGACGCTCCGTCCTCCTCGGGCTACAAGTGGTTCCACCGGTACATCTATGTTAAGAAGAAGAAGCTCCCCGGTATGAGCGACGCTGATGTGGAGTGGGGAGTACCCAAGCACTTTTATCGAGGACCTATTTCTGATCGGTACCCTCACCCTGTCGAGTTCGACCCTTGGGTTCAGGCGCTCGAGGAGAAAAATGCTAGCGAGGACCCTGAGAAGTACTTCTATTGGGGCTTGGTGTTGCAACCGCTCCCTTATCTGGCCGGTCTGTCCTCGCCGGTCTACACGGGCTACAAGGACTCATGCCATACCGACGATCTCCTCTTTGGTAACTAGATCGAGGATACCCTTGTGTTTAGTTGTGTTTTTACTTGTATTTTTTCTTTGTTTTCCCTGTATCGAATACCCTTGCTATTCGCGCTTGCTAACCATTTGCCTCTTCGATCGTGCAGAGTACTGGTTTGCTTGGATCATGTCGAAGACCCTAGAGGCCAAGGAAGAGCAAAGGCGTAAACAGCGCTTGGCGGGCAAAACGACGAAGATCCTCGGGTCCCTTGACCTTAGCCACCCTAAGAATGCGGCTGAGCACCGAGACACTCTGGTCAAGGAGGGGCTTGCGGCGATCGAGGACCCCTTGGAGGCCGTCAAGAGAAAGGCCGCTGAGGACGCGGCTGCTGCGAATAAGACCGGGGAGGCCGGTGAGGGAAACCCGGAAAAGCGTCCGAAGGAACGGGCCCCCCCAGCAAAGAGAGCTGGCGCGAAGAGGCAACTAAATCTGGGCGCGAGCGACCAGCCTGCCTGAAAAAAGGGGACGGCCGCTCTTGATGTCGACCGCGAAGCCGAGATTAAGCGGTTTGTCCAGATGTCCGAGCTGGACCGCGCTCATGAATTGAGCCTCTGCGCTCTTCAGGTAAAACTTATAGGAAATTTTTACAAGTGTGACTTCTTTCCTCCTCGCTCTTGCAAAATTCTGACTTTTACGATCTGTTGCAGCTCGAGCACATCAAGGAAGCGTATGCCAATGTCGCAGCTGATCGCTCTGATATAGGCCAAGTTATCGAGGAGCTCGAGAAGACGGTAGCGGCGGAAAAGGCAAAGGCCCAGGTGGCGAACGAAGAGGTCCGCAAGTCTCACGAAAAAGTGGATCAGCTCGAGAAGGAATTGGCCAGGGAGAAGCAGAGGGCTCTGAGTTACAAAGGTGGATATTCCACTCTGTCGCAATGCATGCAGAAGTTTAAGGACAGTGTGCTATCCTTCCTCGTCGGTAGCCGGCTCGAGACAGCCCGGGATTTTATGGAGTCCGCCACTTACAAGTTGGCTACCCAGGACATAAAGGATACCGCTCGCGAGGAGGGTTTCTTCTCCTGCATCGGGCAGCTAAAAAGGGTGAAGCTCCTTCCCGAGGATTTCGATGTGGATGCTCGCGATGACATGCATGCCGGGAGGCGCGATGACATGACCCGGTATCCTGATGAGATCCCGAGCGATGAGATGCATCATGCATGCGAGTTCGGGGAGCTTGTTACGGATCCGGATGTGCCTTACCCAAGTAAGCCTTCCTATCTCCCCCGCTGGGTCCCCGAGTGTATCCGGGCCGATCTCCTTCTTCCGTTCGAGAAGGCTCCTCTCCGAAACGCCAATTGGATTCAACTTAACAAACCGGTGATGGGGCGCGGAGAAGGTTTTGTGGAGCCGGAGCTGACTGCCCATGCTAATGCTATAAGGGAGGCTCGCGAGAAGGGTGGCGACATGAACTTGCACAACCCGAACAGCCCTTCTCGAGCTGGTGCCTCAACGAGCAGCGTCCCTGCCAACCAGAGCGAGTTCTCGGCCAGCCGGACCCGTTAGATGAGAGAGAGCTCAAACAAGGCCGAGTATGCTCGGTTAATCTTTGTACTTGTATTTTTTCCAAGTTTTTTCTGAACAATTTCTTGCTTGCATAATTTGCTATTCGGCCCCTTGTGGCATACTTCATAATTTCTTATTCGGCCCTTTGTGGCATACTCGATCCATGTTGTCTTGTAACATAATGTTGAACTCGGTCCATGTTGTCTTGTAACATAATGTTGAACTCGGTCCATGTTGTCTTGTAATGTAATGTATGTTTTCTTTTCTTGGCTCAATGCAATTCGCTGCTCGATTTCTTTTCTACACTTTGCATTTTTTCTACTTACTCCGTAGTTATGACGTATAACTTGAATAGAGTAGTCGAATACAAGTAAGTTAAGATCGAGTAGCCTCGCTCCTCGAGACATAATATAGCAGGATATTCTTTGTTAACAATATCTCGGCTAATACTGCTCAAACTCGTATGATAGTTGTAGCGCTCCTCGATTTCCTTTAATAATCAAGGGAAAATCTAAGTGTTGGGCGAAATCGACTTTGGTTTCTCCTCGATCTCCTTCCGCTCGCCGGTTCCAATGTGCAAATCGAGTAGGTTTTCATAATTGAATAGCAGCATAACAGTTCTAAAATTGAACAATTTTTGAAACGTAGACATTGCATTGATTTGTCGGAAATACAATTACAATGGGGGCTCCTCGGCCAGCTTGCTTACAACAACTTCTTAACAAAAGGAAGACGTACTTCTCACTTGAATCCGTGAGGAATCCTCCTCGATCAATGGACCTTCCACATAGGTTTTCAAAAAGCTTTTTCTTTCTACAACTTCAAGCGTAGAATCTCTGGAGGTTGGAAGTATTCCATGGATTTTTCAATACCCTTCCCTCCATGTCTTGAAGACGATAACTTCCGTTGGACCTTGCTTCAATTATCTTGTAGGGGCCTTCCCAATTGGGTTGCATCTTCCCAACTTTGCCCAAGATGTCTGCTCTTCGGAGTACTAGGTCTCCGACTTGGAAGTCTCTTTCTCTTACGCCTTTGTTGTAGGTCTTTGCGATGAGTGCTTGATATCTGAGGATATTGGCCAAGGCGTTGGTCCTCGATTCACTGATTGTCTCTAGGTCGAAGAGTCTCTCTGTATGATTGTCCTCGGGTTGATACCCTTGGATTCTGAGGGTTTCCACCGCCACTTCTGCTGGTATGACCGCCTCGGACCCGTAAACTAGCGAGAAGGGAGTCTCTCTTGTAGCTGTTTTTGAAGTAGTGCGGTATGCCCACACCACTCCATCAAGCTCGTCGACCCAGTCCTTGTTGGTAGCGAACCTCTTCTGCAAGTTGTTGACAAGGATTTTGTTGACGGCTTCTGTTTGCCCATTGGATTGAGGATGTCCTACAGAGGTATACCTCCTCTCAATCTTCATTTCCTTGCACCATTCATTGAATCTTTGGCCACAAAATTGAGCACCATTATCCGAGATGAGGATCCTTGGCAAGCCAAATCGACACACGATGTTCCTCCATACGAAGTTCATCACTCTTTGTTCGGTGATGGTAGATACTGCCTCGACTTCCACCCACTTGCTAAAGTATTCGACCGCAACAATGATGAACTTCTTTTGACCCGTGCCTCTTGGGAAGGGACCGACTATGTCGATGCCCCATATGTCGAAAGGGCAAGTGATGGCGATGGGCATGAGAGGTTTCGCCGGGACGTTGATCAAATTGGCGTGCAATTGACACTCCTCGCACTTTCTCACAAATTGGGCAGCGTCTTCGCGAACAGTGGGCCAATAGTATCCTTGTCGAATGACTTTTTGCGCGAGGGTTCTTCCTCCGGCATGGTCGCCGCAACTTCCTCGATGCATTTCTCCAAGAAGTTTTTGAACTTCATGCTCGGCGACGCATCTCAAGTAGACTCCCTCGAAAGACCTTTTGTACAAGTAGTCTCCTTGCATGATGTATCGAGGAGCTTTTCCCTTGATTCTCCTTGCTTCAGCCTTGTCACGAGGAAGGCTTCCATTTTTGAGATATGTTGTTATCTCTTGCATCCAATTCGGTTGATCGTCAATTGCCAAGACGTTTGGCTTTGATGACCACAAAGATGATGCGTTGATTCTCATGAGTATCACGTTCCGGGTATCAACTCCTCCGGAGGCTGAAGCATACTTTGATAGGGCATCTGCCCTTTGATTGAGATCCCTCGAGAATTTTTCAATCTCACAACTTTCAAATTTTTGAATTTCTTCCGTGATGGCACTCTTGTACTCAGCTGGTGAGTCTTTCTTGGTTCTGAATTTCCCCGAGATTTGCTTCTCGGCCAGTTGGGAATCAGTGAAGAGATGTAGCTTCTTCACTTCCAATGACTTTGCCATACGTAGAGCGATGAGGATGGCTTCATATTCTGCTTCATTGTTGGAGACCGGGAAACTAAGAGTAACGGCGTACTCAAGTTCAGCCCCTCCGGGACTCTTGAAGTATATTCCTATCCCGCCATTTTTTCCCGATGAGGATCCATCAACATGAAGAATCCAGACGTCTCCGTGGTCGACTAGTTCTTTGCGTTTTGGAGAGACGGTCTCCGCATCCTTTGGCTCGTCGGTTTTTTCTGTCAGGAATACTTCATGCCTTTTCCTTTTGGTTTGGGACATCGCCATAAGCTCTTTTAAAGCATCTTCTAGAGCTTGCATCGGGTTGTTTTGATGGGGTTGCTCTTCGACCATCATCAACGCACTCTTTGTTGCCGAAGAGTTTTCCTCTGAAGTTCCTTTTGAGGGATACTCCACGAGGAAGTCGGCTATGACTTGTGCTTTCTTGGCTACGGGTGCTTGGTAGTCGATGTCGTACTCACTTAGTTCAATCGCCCACCTTGCCATTCTTCCCGAATTTTCGGGTTTTCCGAGGACTTGCTTGAGAGGTTGCTTTGTCAAAACAACAACCTTGTGAGCACCAAAGTAGGGTTTTAGCCTCCTTGCAGTATAAACGAGGGCAAAGGAAAGCCTCTCGATATCCATGTACCGCGTTTCAGCCCCGGCAAGTACTTTGCTCAAGTAGTAGATGGGCAAGTGGTCGTTTCCTTGGATTCGCACCAAAACCGAGCTGATAGCTTCCCCGGTTGCTGCTAAGTACAAATAGAGTACCTCTCCGTCCACGGGTTTTGACAATAGAGGAGGAGCGAGTAGGTATTCTTTCAGCTTCTCGAAGGCTTCCTCGCACTCCTTTGTCCACTCGAAATGGCTGCTCTTTCTCAATACCTTGAAAAAAGGTAGATTTTTCTCGGCAGACCTTGAGATGAATTCCCTCAAGTCCTCGTTGTTTCTCTGAACAATTTCGGCCAAGTACCTTACTCGTCTCTTGGCGTTCATCACCTTCTCGAAACGCTTAGAGAACTCCTTGCAGAGATCTCTGTATGACTTGATGGATCGGTGAGGGAGGCGCGACCACCACTTCATGGCTTCTCCGGAGAGGTTAGCCGGGAAGAGGAGTGCTTTGGTCCTTGAATCATGACCGTAAGCGTCCATTTTAGTGCTATATCTTACCAAGTAGTCCTTCGGACAACTTGTTCCATCATAGCTTTCGAAGGTGGGGAACCCTCTTTCGATTTTGGCCTGGTGGCTTCTAATCTCGTCGCACAAAGGGCTCGGATCTTGGTCTTGCTCTTTCTCTTGGACAGTTCCTCGTAGAGTCTCTATCTGAGCATCAAGTGCGGATTTCCTCGCGTTGAGTTCCTCCAGAGTGAGCCTCCTCCCCGTGATTGGGTCGATCAAGGGGGTTACCTCAACTACTGTTCTCAATGCTTGATTCTCCGCCACCGCTTCTTGTTGGTTTTGAAGAGTTATTTGGTTGGGTGTAACTTGATTGGGGAGAGCGGGTGGTGTAGCGACCACCTGAGCTCTATTTTCTTGTTGAGCTACATTTTGCAACGATGCCCGTATCCTTCTATCAATCAAGTCCCTCAAGTCATCCGGGGCACCTTGGGGTCCTAACCTCGATTGAACTCTTGATGGTCCAAGTCGAGATTGGATCGGCCTCGTGTTGGCTCTCGAATGTGCCTCATCTTATGCAACTGGCGCTCTTCCTTGGGACTGACGAGGAGCGACCAGGGTGTCACGAGGTTGCTCTTGCACCGGCGCTGGTTGTGCTCCTTGAGCTTGCATCTTGGCATTAACCCTAACAGCCTCATTGCCCCCTACGTATCCTTGTAGGGTGAGAAGAAACAGACCGTATTGAGCTTCGCCCATCCCGAAGTCTGATGGTCGGACTACACGTCCATCAGGAAGGGTGAAGGTCAATGCGGCCGGTTGAGGAGGGTTCCCTGCTACGAGGGGTTGATTGATTGCTATTGGCGGAGGCTGCCCCCTAGGCTCGGCGTTGTTCGGGATACTCAACGCTCCATAGGCATTTCCTACCGGGATTCCTTGCGGGTTGTTTTCTCCTGACCTTTCATTTTGGGAGTTGGTGACATTAGTAAATGCCCCCTCCGTATAATCTCGATTCCTTGCAACATTATTGTTTCTTGGTGCCCTCGGAGCACCATCCGTTCCTCCTCCGCGACCGTTACTAGAGGGACGACCTCTAGGTCGAGGAGGGTTCCTGGGTGGTGCATTAGCAAGACGGTTGCTTCTTCTGGGAGGCATAGTTGTGAAGGGTCACGAGGAGGGTGATGGCTCGACCAGTAGGGCAAGGAATGACCTTTCGTGTCGCTTCCCACAGACGGCGCCAAATGTTGAAGGGTAATTCGTGTTTCTTTCTAAGTTCGCAATAAGTCGCTAATCTAAGTCATTCTAGTTCTTCTTCTTGTAGTGTTCCTCTAAGATAGGAAGTGAGCCTTCTTGTAGCTTTCTCGTACCTGAAATAGACTAGAGGGGGGGGGGTTAGTGTCTCTTACCCGGTCTGTAAGGTATCAGACCGGAGAGGCGACTTTACGAGTAGGGAGTTGTGAGGCTTCCCTCGTACGAGTAGTAAATGTGGTGGTTGAGAGGTGTTAATGCTTACTGTTGAGGAGTAAATGAGGCCTTTATATACTTGTGGCCTTTCACCTTCCGGTCGTGTAGGATCACGACACGTGTACGGCTAGGATTGAGGCCTTCCTCGGCCCAGGCCCATTAAGGAGGTCCATGGGCCTTGGCCCAAGGGAGCAACCATGGCTGGTCGCTCAGGGTCCCCGAGCCTTCCTTGTACGTGGCAGGTGCGAGTAGTGTCCTGCCCAATCTTTATCAAGGAGCGTTACCTTGACGTAAGGTCTCCTCGAGCCCTAGAGATGCTCCTCGAGCTCACTGGCAGCTTTGTCCTTGTGAGGAGCTTATTTTGAGGGTTGTCCTCCTAGTGATGTTGGGACCCTATGTTGGTCGGTCCACACCTTAGTGACATACTTGGGTGTGGTCGTGCCCCTTGAGGGACGGCCTATGATGCTTTGTCGCGCTCTTAGACCGCTCCAGTTCGTACATGCGGACTGGACATATTTCAACACTAACATTGTCTATTAGGGAACCCTCCTTCGTTTGATGAGAGCCAGTATTGGTTCGACCTCTCTTGAAGGAAAGTCTCACTTGGTGAACAGTAGTAAGCCCTCAGTTTCATAGGCACGGGGCAACCATTTGTATTTTATTATGCATCATTGTGTAGTCACTAACCAGGTCCAGGTAGAGAATGTTACGGGAGACTCCCTTGTTTAACAAAGTGCATATGTGAATGTGTATAGGTTCAATCGAGGCATTCTTCAACCTACGTCCATGTTATGATTTGTATGGTCTTTGTTCATAAGCATTTGGTAGATATAATAGATTAGTTCTTCTTGTTTGGCATGAGACTCCTCTTTGTGTTGCATCTAGTATGCATAGAGTCTAGCTAGTTGCTTGACGACAAGCAAAGGTTCGGTTTGGGGAGTTTGATGACAGTGTTTTTTACACTTTCATTCGGTTCTTTTTCACCAATTTAGCTATCCTCTTGTATGCATTTTAGTGCATCTTGTTAGAATAGTGTCACGTTTCCATTTTCTTTGTTATTTTTAGGATTTAGGTGAAAATCGCACTTTTGGATATGAATCATGGCGAAACATTGAAGTTTTGGTGCAACGAGATCACCCGTGGTTTGTCAAGGAGTACCGGGACATGTTTCCAGGCCAAAAGACCAAGTTTCGGAGCTCAAAGTCATGCCCAAGGCCAAAAATTTGAAGACTTGGAGGAGAAAAGCATGGGCAATTCTCTGCCCGTGCGAGGCGCACCGCCTGGTACCGTTTCGGGGTCAGATATATATATTTTGTAAAGTGTCGAATTTTCAAATCTTAGATCATAATTTTGCAGACATAAACCCTAGAGCTTGTTCTGGGTTTTCTTTGACTTAGAACAACTTTCTCTTAGCGATTTGGAGCATCAAGGTAGAGATTTGGACATCTATTGATCTCACCTTGCTAGATCTTTGTGAGTTTAGCAATTCACCGGAGATTGACAACACTCGGTGGTAACTTTGTATCTCACTATTTTCTGCACTCTATCTTTCAATTCAACCATGTTTTCATCTATGATTGTTATGATTGCTATTGTTGATTTCGATTTTGATATGAGTAGCTAAATTTCTAGTTGGTGATAGTATGTAAATTCATAGCTAGGGTTCATATTGTGCATGATTTAGTTTCTGAATCTTTTACTTGTAGAATTGTTTTATTCGATTCTTTGATCCGACTAAGCCAAACATCTTCGTATAAAAGGGTTAGAAAAACTAGGACAATTCAAGATCATCGTTTTCAGTATTTACAATTATAAAGTACTGCTTGCACTAAGCCTGACAACCTTAGCCAAGTATTAGTATAGATAAGAGCTTTCAAAATACATGTCAAAACCTGCCTTTTGGTGTTTGTTTATTCGAATTTCTTTTAAAGCAGTACGTGTTGCACTTTCATGCATAATTAGAACCCGATGCTTAGAATGAGCATTACTATCACCAGCTCTCGTCATATATTGTTAAGTTAAGCTAAGTTAAATTTGTTTACTGAATTTATAATAGTTATTGTAGTTAAAGCTAGTTAAGTCCCTAGAGATCGACACTCGAGGTCATCTTACCTATGCACTACGTGTTTTGTGTAGTTGTGAGTTGCCCTTTGGCTTTTAAACAAATTCATTTGATTGTTCGAGTCTGACAATCTCGTTCATCAATAATCTCGTTGATCAAATTGGCGCCGTCACCGGGGAGTTTAACTCCTTTTTACTCTTTAGCTTATTTGTATTTTCAGCATTCAACTCCTAGGATAAGTGATCTTAGTTTGTCTAGTTTAGAAGTTGAATTACAAATTTTGGTCAGTATTAACAGGACTAATTTTTGGTTGTGAGTTACTCCTGTCACAGATATCCAGGCATGACGTCCATGAGGGCTCGCATGACGCCCCAATTTTCGCAGGTTAAGATAGGATCAACTATATACCTGGAGGATGAGTTAACTGGGTATGAAGTGACAAGTTCCGTGGTGAGGAACATACCAAGGTTTGAGGAAGGAGTGGGGATGAATCCATTGAGTTTCATTCGATCCTACAAGGAGGAAATAGCCCGAATTCTGGCGAAGGGGTTTACAGAGGACCAAGTGTGCAGGAAGTTATTTTCTTTCGCCTTGGGGTATAATCCAAGGCTTTGGATGGCAAGGTTAGGACCATGATCGCTGAAGACTTGGGACCGAGTAGTAGAGGAGTTCTTGGCGCGTTTTATGCCCTACCAAGAGACAATGGCCTTACGAGACAGGATTGAACACTTCAAGCAAGAAGAAGATGAGCGGTTTTGTGACACCTATGAACGTTTTGACAAGTATAAATGAGAGTTTCCCCATCATCGTTTCGACGATGGGGAGTTGATTTGGTATTTTGTTGGTGGGTTACGTGATGAGGTTAGGCTTAGAGTGGATGGGTTGTGCGGAGGATTGGAAGAATGTACGGTTGAAAAGGCAAAAAAGGTCTTCCGTAAGTACGTCAGCGGATCCGTGCAGTCTGAGAGACTAACACCAATTCACATCACCAGTGAGAAACTAGACCGAGGTGGAGCTGAAAGCTTATCTAAGGCGTATGCCTGAAGCACGCTTTCGGATGATCGGGAGAATGAAGAAGAAGATATTAGTGAGGAGGATGAACTTGCATATTATGCAGGAATTAAGGCCATTGAGAGTGTATTTGAAATCGCACATGCAGGGCAAGTTGAACAGAACCTTCGTATAGCAAAGGTTTTTGAAGGTGTAGCAGTAACTGAGCGACTAATGGAGGAATTCAGCTTGTTAGAGTGTGAGAAGGTAGATGAAATTCGTACTCCTGAGTTCGGAGAAGAATTCACAGGGGACGCCCCACTGGAGGTGAGGGGCGGTCCGCCTGGTGTGGGGGGCGGTGCGCCCCTTTATGAACGTGTATTTTACACTTTCATTCGAGTCTTTTTTCACCAATTTAGTTAGCCTCTATGTTAATTTAGCTATATTTTACTGCATTTTATTAGAATAGTGTCACGTTTCCCTTTAGTTTGCATTTTACAGGTTTTGGGTGAAAAAGATGGTTTTCCGGGCAATTATATGGAAGAGAACGAAGAATTGGTGTTCCGGGGAATTTTTGGAGTATCTAGAAGATTCCGGATAGGATTTGAAGTCTAGGAGTCGAGTCTGAAGGCTAAAAGGTCACTAGAAGGCAAAAACCGAGTCCGAAAAGGAAACGAAATCCAAAAACGCGTATATCGCCGACTGCACCTCCCGGGCGATTCGCCCGGGACGTGGGGCGGTTCGTCTCACACCAGGCGATTCGCCCGGTGTGTGGGGCGACTCTCCCCACACGTTCCGAACTCCTATATATAGTTGCTCAGTTTTCTCCGTTTATCATACTTTCTCAGACCTTTTTCATACCTTTCTCATTAGTTTTAGGGAAGAATTCTCCAGAGCCTGTTCGGGGAATTCCTAGCATAGGAGATACCTTTTCTTATCGATTTGGAGCTTGTGAGATCGCGATTCTTCGGAGATTGACAACCTTCGGTAACATTGTATCTCAGATTTTTCTATTTATATTTATTTATCTTTCAACATGTTTTCATTCAATCTTGCTATGATTTCTGTTGATTGCATGATATCTATGAGTAGCTAAATCCATCGTTGGTGATAGTATGTGATTTCTTAGCGAAGGGTTATTAATTATGCTGATGGCCGTAAAGCGAATCAGACTTTGAGTTATTGCTTTATTTCTTTGATCTATCTAAGCCCTCTATCTTCGTAGTGTTGAATAAAACGGAACACATTGGACAATTCATGATCAAAAATCTCTATGCAAAACGATCGGGTACTTCATGCATGATTAATAACCTACTATGCTTTGAATGATCATACTATCACTAACTTCCATTATCTTGATAAGAAAAACCTGTGCTAAGTCGTTTGTTGATTTTATAGTTTAAGTTAGATTAGATAAAGCTAGTTATAGTCCTTAGAGATCGACACTCGAGGTTATTTTACTGCTACACTACGGTTTTCGTTATAGTTGTGAATTGCCTTTGGCTAAATACAAATTTATTTGATTAATTAGAATCTGACAAATTCCGGTTCATCAAATTGGCGCCGTTACCGGGGACTATACTCCTTTTTTCTGTTTAGCTTTTATATATTTTCTGCATTCAATTCCTAGTTTTAGTAGTTTTTATTTTTTCTATTTGATCTCTCTGATACTCCTTTCTTAGCTTGTTACAGATAGTGTATGCGAAGTACACGATCTAGGGGAACACCGCTTGCTGAATCAATCGCTGAAATCGACAAAGTCTACCACCAAAGAAGGCGACTACTTCGACGACGTGAACTAGAGGAAATAGAGGATACCGATTTCTCTGAATCTCTACACAGTCTTTTTAAGGAAATCGTCTTAATGGCAGAAGCTAGACCACTGAAAGAATGGGTTCAACCCTCCAAGGATCGTATGAGGGGACCGACGATTGTTCTTTCATCTGCAACTCGAGATCTGGAAATCAAGAACCACGCGTTCCAACAACTTCCGAGGTTCTATGGCTTAGCAAGGGAAGATGTGATGGGGTAATTGCACGATATCGATGATTTCGTCAACCAACTCCCACGACCCGGAGCTGATATAACAACGGATGAGTTGAGGATGAAGGTTTTTGCTATGGGGCTTGGAGACAGAGCCAAGTCATGGTTGAGTTCTCTACCGGCGGGTTCGCTAGATACTTGGGAAAAGGTTTTTTCAGCATTCATGGAGAAATACTTCCCTCACGCCTTGACTACCGCGCTTAAGGCGCAAATCACTGGGTTCAAACAAGACTATGATGAGAACATCTACACCGCGTTTGAGAGGTTCCAAGACCTCATGAACAAGTGCCGTCACCATGGTTTTGAGCTTTCGGATCTTGTCCAACACTTCTACAATGGACTGACCTTTGAAAACCAACAAGTGGTGGATTTCCAATGCCGTGGCAATAGTTGGGAGGAAACCGCGGAAGCCATCTCGGCGGTTTTCGAAAGGCTTGCTAAGGGTTCGCAATTCAAGGATCCAAGAGCAATGGTTAGGAGACGTGGACCTGAAGCTCCACCTACTCAGGAAGCCCCTATGTATGGGGGGAACGGGGATCGATTCGAGTTCTTTACCAACGAGTTGAAACAAGTCCTCAAGAACTCCACAGGAACAGCTATGTCAAACGAAGTTTGCCGAATATGCAAGAACTATGGGCATGGAGCTCATATGTGTATATCGGAGCTTGCATATGATGATGGAAATTGGGTTCAAGGAGACGAAGAGGAAGCCTTTGCTACGGAATTTGGTACTCAAGAAGCTAGCTACGGACAAGATGGTAGGAATCCTCGAGGTGGATTTTGGAGAAGAGGGTTCCGAAACAATCAAGGATACGCACCGGCTAGCCAAACTTATGGCCCTAACCAAGACCGTAGTAGGCTTAACTATGGTAATGATCACTGCGAAAATCCCGCTCCCAAAGAGCAACCGTAGTCGAAGACAGCTCTACTCATGGAGAACTTGCAAAATATGGTTGATCACACCCAAAGTTTTCTTAAACGTTATGAAGACGATTTTGAGAAGACTAGGGCGAGGCTTGATCGATTGGAAGAGAGCACTAGTTTTGCCCATCAAAAGATGCAAGAGTTGATTGACCGTGGGGCAAGTAGAGAGCAAGGGAAGCTACGTAGCAACACTGAAAAGTCTATGTCCATTACCTTGGTGGGTGATCTACCTGTTGAAATCACCATCAAGAAGGTTGCAAGGATGAAGAACCCCACTAGCCAAGGAAGAAGAGAAGGACCTTGGTTCCGATGAGAGTGAAGAGGAGCAAGAGGATCCCGAGCCAATCCCTCAAAGTTTCGATGTTAAGGTCGGGATTGGTGAACTTGAAGATGTTCGTGCTACACTAGATACGGGATCCTACTCTAATGTGCTCCCAATGAATGTGTTCGAGAAGAGTAGACATCTACCGAAGAACTTGCACCATTGAAGTGGATGGCAAGCAACATGTGTTGCGAGCCATATCTGATGACTGTGTATTTTACACTTTCATTTGAGTCTTTTTCACCTATTTTAGCTATCCTCTATGTTAATTTAGCTATATTTTAGTGCATTTTATTAGAATAGTGTCACGTTTCCCTTTAGTTTTTATTTTACAGGTTTTGGTTGAAAAATGAGGTTTTCCGGGCAATTATATTGAAGTAGACAAGGAATTGGTGTTCCAGAAGCCTAATTGCAGTATCTGAAAGATTACGAATAGGATTTGAAGTCTAGGGGTCGAATCTGGAGGCTAGAAGGTCACTAGAAGTCAGAAACCGAGTTCGAAAAGGGGAAGAAATCCAAAAACGCGTCGAAAACGCGTATCTGGCCGGAATTTACTCCCGGGCGAGTCGCCCGGGATGTGGGGCGAATCACCCCACACCAGGCGAATCGTCCGGTGTGTGGGGCCCTTCGCCCCACACAATTCGAAGCCTATATATAGTTGCTCGGTTTTTCTCCGTTTTTCATACTTTTCCAGACCTTTTCTCTCACCTTTCTCTGTAGTTTTAGGTAGAAATTCCCCAGAGCCTGTTCTGGGGGTTCATAGCTTAGGAGATACTTTTTCTTAGCAGTTTGGAGCTTGTAAGATCGCGATTCTTCGGATATTGACAACCTTCGGTAAGATTGTATCTTATAGTTTTTCTACTTATTTTTATATATCTTTCATCATGTTTTCATTCATTCGTGGTATGATTTCTGTTTATTGCATGACAACTATGAGTAGCTAAACTTCTCGTTGGTGATAGTATGTGATTTCTTAGCGAAGGGTTGATAATTATGTTAATGGCTATATCGTGCATTATACTCTGAGTTATTGCTTATTTCTTTGATCTATCTAAATCTCTATCTTCGTATTGTTGAATAATTATTGAACACAATTGGACAATTCATTGATCTTTTGATCTATTTAAATCTATATCTTCGTAGTGTTGAATAATTACAACTGGACAATTCATTGATCAAAGATCTCCATGCAAGACCGAGGAATTTATGCATGATTATTAACCCGTTATGCTTTGAATGACCATACTATCACCAATCTCCATTATCTGTTAAGAAAAACCTTGGCTAAGTCGTCTGCTTTTTTATATTCTCAAGTTAAATTAAATAAAGCTAGTTATAGTCCTTAGAGATCGACACTCGAGGTTATTCTGCTGCTACACTACGGTTTTCGTTGTAGTTGTGAATTGTCTTTGACTAAATAACAAATTTATTTGATTAATTGGAACCCGACAATTCCACGTTCATCAAATTGGCGCCGCTGCCGGGGACTATACTCCTTTTTTCTGTTTAATTTGTTTATATTTTCAGCACTCAATTCCTAGTTCTAGTAGTTTTTAGTTTTCCTATTTAATCTCTCTCTGATACCCCTTTCCTAGTCTTAGTAGTATTCGATTCTAGAAATTCTCTTGATCTTCGAAATGTTTAACGAGACTAATTTTCAGTTTTGAGTTACTCCTGTTCCAGATTTCCAGGTATGACGACCTTAAAAGCTCGCTTGACACCTACGTTCTCGCAAGTCAGGAAAGGGTCAGCTATGTACTTAGAAGAAGAGTTATCAGGGTATGAGGTACCGAGTTCTGTAGTGAGAAGGATTCCAAGGTTCGAAGATGGAGTGGGGATGAATCCGTTAAGCTTCATCAGGTCCTATGAGGAAGAAATAGCAAAAGTTCCAGCAAAGGGGTTCACTGAGGACCAATTATGCAGGAAATTATTTTCTTTTGCTCTGGGATATGAACCAAGGATTTGGATATCAAGGTTAGCACCAGGATCACTGAGGACCTGGAGCCAAGTAGTAGAGGAGTTCTTGGCACGTTTCATGCCTTACCATGAGACGATTGCACTGCGGAATCGGATCGAACACTTCAAGCAAGGAGAATACAAGCGGTTCTATGACACCTATGAACGTTTTGAGTTGTATAAATGTGAGTGCCCCCACCACCGTTTCGACGACGGGGAGCTGATTTGGTTTTTTGTTGGAGGACTACGTGATGAAGTTAGGCTTCAAGTGGATGGGATGTGTGGAGGTTTAGAAGAATGTACAGTTGAAGAGGCAGAGAAGGTCTTTCAAAAGTACGCCAATGGATCCGCACAATCCGAGAAAATAATGTCGAATGAAGTCACCAACATATATTCAAATCAGGGCGAAACTGACGGGTTATACGAAGGATATTCTGAAGACGAAGACATCAATGAGGAGGAGGAACTTGCGTTTTACGCAGGGATTAAAGCCATTGAGAGTGTTTTCGAGATAGCACACGCAGGGCAAGCTGAGAACAATCTTCGCATCGAAAAGGCTTTTGAAGCGGTCGAAGTAACTGAGCAACTTATCAAGGAGCTTAGCCTGTTGAAGTGCGAAAGGTGCGGCAAAGCAGTCGAAGACACCCCCCTGGAAGTAGTGGGCGAACCACCCGAGGTAGGGGGCGAATCACCCCCCAACACCAGGGAATTGGACGACCCCAGTTCCCCCGATGTAACACTTGAAACTGATCCCGAGCCACTTCCAGCTATTACTGCCAAGGAGAATGAGTGCGAAGAGGTGAATCTACTACTCCGTGGAGGCAAGATGACTAAAATTCCTAACTTCGTGCGTCCTAAACGGGTTGAATCTACTGGGACCGAGAATACATGACCAAGCACAGAACAAGAGGTTAGCGAAAGTTCCAAAGAACCTCAAGAAGTTCCAGGAAGGAATGATGAACCAAGACCATCTGTGGAGGACATAGGTGATGATGAGGTCGAGGTAGGAACTCCTATGGCAGGGGAACTTCACAAGTCTTCTAATCCATATGTGCCTCCAAATCCACATGTACCATTCCCAAGTCGGATCAAGCCAGCCAAGAAGGATATTCGAGAATCACCCCTATTCCAACGCCTCTCAAAAGTGGAAGTCAATGTGCCTCTCTTGGAGTTAATCCAAAACATTCCAGCTTATACGAAATTCTTTCGTGAGATCAAGAACAAAAAGGTTACTCCAGGAACGGAAGTGAATGGGGTTGAAACGGTCAACTCAATTTCCAGATTGCCCGTGAAGAAGAAGGATCCTGGAAGTTTCATCATCGACATCGCCTTAGGGAATGGACGAACTACGAAGGCAATGCTTGACTTAGGGGCTAGCATTAACTTAATGCCCTATTCGGTATACAAGGCCCTGGATCTCGGAGAATTGACACCAACTGATATGGTCGTACAAATGGCAGACCAAAGTGTGAAGAGGCTGGTCGGGATAATAGAAGACATCCTTGTGAAGGTAGACAAGTTGATAATCCCAGCTGATTTTGTAATAATGAAGTCTGCAGACGAGGGAAAAAGCCATATTCGTGAGCACGTAGTACTACTCGGGAGACCGTTCATGGCGACTACCAACACATTCCTTGAACTTAAGGGCAAGAAAATAACCATGGAGGTAATGGGCGAGAAGATTGAGTTGGTAGGATGTAGCATCGGAGATAAGGAAGTCGCGGAAGAGTTAAAATTTGTCGATTACTATGATTCCGTGATTTTTGAATTTCATCATTGCCATGATAATCATGAACCACTTGAGGAGGCACTAACCATGCAAACTGAGACGTGCTACATGACCGAAGAAGCAAGGGAAGTAGTTGAAATAATGGATAGCACCCCAGAAATTCCCGCAGGAGAAGAGGTACTTGAACCCTTAGATGAAGAAGAGGAAGAAAGTAGATTTCCTGAAGAGCCTAGCTTAGAATTGAAACCACTTCCTGCGCACCTCAAGTATGTGTACTTAGGAGAAAATCAGAAGAAGCCTGTAATTGTCTCCTCACATCTCTCCGACAATGAAGAAAGTAAGCTGATTGAAGTATTGAAGGAAAATTCCGCAGCTATAGGATGGAGGATCAGTGATATCAAAGGAATTATCTCTACATGGTACGTGCACAACATCACTCTAGAGCAAGATGCCAAACCCGTTAGGCAACCTCAGCGAAGGATAAATCCAGCCATGCAAGAGGTGGTAAAGAAAGAAGTGATCAAGTTGCTAGATGCTGATATGCTTTACCCCATTCCTGATAGTCGATGGGTGAGCCCGGTACATGTAGTTCCTAAGAAATCAGGAGTCACGGTGGAAGAGAATGAGAAGGGAGAATTGGTACCGGTTAGGAAGACCACTGGATGGCGGATGTGCATTGACTATAGAAGATTAAATGCCGCCACTAAGAAAGACCACTTCCCTTGACCATTTATAGATGACATGCTAAACCGCCTTGCGGGGCGGAAGTTTTATTGTTTTCTTGATGGTTTATCAGGTTTCTACCAGATTCCGATTGCACCGGAGGATCAGGAGAAGACTACATTCACTTGCCCATTCGGAACATTTGCCTATAGGAGGATGCCATTTGGACTATGCAACGCTCCCGCCACTTTTCAAAGGTGCATGCTTTCTGTTTTCTCTGACATGGTAACTAAATTTGTTGAAGTTTTCATGGATGATTTTTCCCTTTTTGGTGATTCGTTTGATGAATGCTTGCAAAGATTAGATCTTGGTTTGAAAAGGTGCATTGAATGCAATTTGACCTTAAGCTGGGAGAAGAGTCATTACATGGTTAGAGAAGGCATTGTTCTAGGTCATGTAGTTTCTGAAAGAGGTATTGAGGTAGACAAGGCTAAGATCGAAATCATTGAAAAACTTCCCCCACCTACTTGTGTGGAAGAATTGCAATCTTTTCTTGGCCATGTAGGATTTCATAGGAGGTTTATTAAAGATTTTTCGAAAATTGCTAAACCTTTAAGTAGCTTGCTTGCAAAAGATGTGGTTTTCCATTTCTCTAATGAATGCTTAGTTGCTTTTAATACCCTTAAGGAAAAGCTTGTTTCTGCTCCCATTGTTGTGCCGCCTGATTGGAATCTTCCTTTTGAGATTATGTGTGATGCTTCGAATTTTGCTATGGGTGCTGTTTTATGCCAGAAAGTTGATAAGCAGTATCGTGTGATTTATTATGTTAGTAAGACTCTAGACTCTGCGCAAGTTAACTATACAACTACTGAAAAGGAATTTTTAGCTGTTGTCTTTGCTTTACAAAAGTTTAGGTCTTATTTAATTGGCCATCCTGTGAATGTCCATATTGATCATGCTGCTTTGAGACATTTGATAGCTAAGCAAGATTCTAAGTCTAGATTAATCCGTTGGGTCCTTTTGCTGCAAGACTTTGATTTGACCATAGTGGATAGAGCTGGTAGGGAGAATTTAGTAGTAGATCATTTATCTAGAATACCTAATATCCCTATTGATTCGATACTCATCAATGAGGACCTCCCTGATGAGCACTTAATGAAGGCTAATGAAGAGCCATGGTATGCAGATATTGTAAATTATTTGGCTATGAATGTTTGCCCCACTAATTTTTCAGCCTCAGACAAGAGAGCTCTTGCCAAGCGTTGCAGGACTTACATATGGGATGATCCGCATCTATTCAAAGAAGGAGCTGATGGGATTCTAAGGAGATGCGTGCCACAAGAAGAGCAACAAAGTGTGCTGAGTCATTGCCATGAGCTTAATTGTGGGGGACACTATAGTGGGTTGAAAACAGCTCGCAAGGTACTGCAAGCAGGATTTTTCTAGCCAACAATATATCGAGATGCTCGAAGTTTTGTGAAGAATTGTGACCCATGTCAACGAGGTGGTAGTATTGGCAAGAAAGATGAAATGCCCCTTCAAGGGAATCTAGTGGTAGAACCTTTTGATGTATGGGGCATTGATTTCATGGGACCATTTCCATCAAGTGGAGGCTATGTATACATTCTCGTTGCGGTGGATTATGTGACTAAATGGGTGGATGCAATTCCTACAAAAACAAATGACGGTGCGGTTGTTATGAAGTTCTTGAAGGAGGTAATATTCTCTAGATTTGGGTGCCCTAGGACAATCATCACTGATGGAGGGTCACACTTCGTCAATAGAACCTTTGCCTCCCTTCTTAAGAGATACAGTATCCACCATAGTGTCGCTACACCATATCACCCACAGACATCGGGACAAGTCGAAGTCAGCAACCGTCAAATTAAGAAGATCCTGGAGCGAGTAGTGAAGCCTAGTACGAAAGATTGGGCAGGAAAATTGAATGATGCGCTTTGGGCTTACAGGACTAGCTACAAGACGGTGATCGGGACTACTCCGTACAGACTTGTGTATGGGAAAGCATGTCATCTTCCCGTAGAACTGGAACACAAGGCATATTGGGCTATAAAGGCACTCAATCTTGATATGGGAAAAGCTGGCGAGGAACGATTGTTGCAACTAGATGAGCTTGATGAATTACGACTAGGTGCTTATGAAAATGCCAAGATCTACAAGGAACGTACTAAGAAGTATCATGATCGTGGTATAGTATGTAAGGAATTGATTCCTAGATAAAAAGCTTTGGTATTTAATTCTCGCCTTCGACTATTTCCTGGAAAGCTCCGTACTCGTTGGGATGGACCGTACGAAATTATCGAAGTTGCTCCCCATGGAGCTGTAAAACTCTTTGATCCAAAGACGGACAATACCTTCAAGGTGAATGGCCAGCGAGTGAAGCCATACTTCGAGATATCTAGTGATCAAAGGGAGGTTGATCACCTTGAGCTTACCCTTACCGCTTCCACTAAAGGTTAGTGTGTTTTGTTTTGTTTTCTCACGAGTTTGATTGAGTATTATAGGTCACTTATACAAGTATTAGCTCTCACCTTGAATCCACTTTCGACGTTCGGGACGAGCGACGACGCTCAGGTTTGGGGAGGGGGTTATCGCTGGTTATCTCTATACTTATCTTGCTTATGATAAACTCGTGAATTTGTTTGCATTTGCATTTGCACGTTTACTGCTTTCTTAGTTTTTTAGGTTGCATACACTACATTCATCCTAGGATAGTCTTGCATGTTTTATATGGAGTTTTATTGCCGAATTTTTTGAACTTTTTTATTGGGTAGATTAACTAACTATGCCATTAATCATATGCTTCATCTCTATGAATTTGTTTGAGGTTTTTCTCGCTTGGCTTGTCACATTTATGTATTGCACTTAGTTAAGCTTGGTAGTCTCGACATCACTTAGTGGTGTTTTCTCTACTGCGGTTCACGAAGGCCTTTATAATAGGATGATGCATGTTAGGGTCTTATGGTTGTTTTCCCGAGTAACTATGTACCTAAGAGGCAACAAGTCTTCACCATGCTTTGAGATTGCTAAATGCCTATGAAGGAGGTAGTGTGAGGTTGTGTGATCCTTTGTTGTAACCTATTCTTCCGAATAGGTTTGGGGAGGGGGTTACACCATCATTAGACTTGTTTTTCGTTTTTCAATTCTGTGTTGTGAGTTTATTTTTCCTTTCTCGTAAATTTTGTACTCCAACCTATTCTTTCGAATAGGTTTGGGGAAGTCGTTTGTCATTTTTGTTTTTCTTTTCGTTATGCTACTGCTGGCTAAAAAAAATCGAAAAAAAGAAAAATTCCAGGAAAAAAAAGAAAAAAAAAGAAAAAAAGAAACTGGAAAAGAAAAAAGAAAAAAAAAATATCCCAAAAAGAGCAAAGAAGGGTCCAAAAAAGAAAGCCAAAAAGCAGTTTAGCAAAGTGTTATGTCTCATTTTCCAATTCTTGTAATGTTCGTAATCGGGTTGTAATTTTCTTTCTTTTCTTTTGCTTTTGAGTGTCATCTGTTCTAGACCACCCTCGTCCTGCCATTCAGGAAGTGGTGAATAGCTTAAGACTTTGCTTGAGAGATGGGTAGAATAGGGGAGTGTTATCTTTTATAGGGAACCCTCATTCGTTTGATGAGAGCCAGTACTGGTTCGACCACTTTGAGAAAAAGTCTTAACTTGGTGAACAACAGTAAGTCCTCAGTTTCATAGGCACGGGACAACCATTCGTATCTTAACATGTTTCATTACGTCGTCACTGACTAGGTCCAGGTAGAGAATGTTACGAGTGACTATCTTGTCTTGACATAAGTGCTTATGTGTATGTGTATGAGTCAATCGAGGCATTCTTCAACCTATATTCATGTTTTGATTTATATGGTTCTTGTTCATATGTTTTTTGATAGATTCAGTAGATTAGTTCATTTCGTTTGGCATGAGACTCCATTTTTTGTGTTGCATTGTTTTTTGCATTAGAGTCTAGCTTAGTTGCTTGAAGACAAGGAATTGGTGTTCCAGAAGCCTAATTGGAGTATCTGAAAGATTCCGGATAGGATTTGAAGTCTAGGGGTCGAATCTGGAGGCTAGAAGGTCACTAGAAGTCAGAAACCGAGTCCGAAAAGGAGAGGAAATCCAAAAACGCGTCGAAAACGCGTATCTGGCCAGAAATTACTCCCGGGCGAGTCGCCCGGGATGTGGGACGAATCGCCCCACACCAGGCGAATCGTCCGGTGTGTGGGGCCCTTCGCCCCACACAATTCGAAGCCTATATATAGTTGCTCAGTTTTTCTCCGTTTTTCATACTTTTCCAGACCTTTTCTCTCACCTTTCTCTGTAGTTTTAGGTAGGAATTCTCCAGAGCCTGTTCTGGGGGTTCATAGCTTAGGAGATACTTTTTCTTAGCAGGGAGCTTGTAAGATGGCGATTCTTCGGAGATTGACAACCTTCGGTAACATTGTATCTTACAGGTTTTCTACTTATTTTTATATATCTTTCATCATGTTTTCATTCATTCGTGGTATGATTTCTGTTGATTGCATGACAACTATGAGTAGCTAAACTTCTCGTTGGTGATAGTATGTGATTTCTTAGCGAAGGGTTGATAATTATGCTAATGGCTATATCGCGCATTATACTCTGAGTTATTGCTTTATTTCTTTGATCTATCTAAATCTCTATCTTCGTATTGTTGGATAATTATTGAACACAATTGGACAATTCATTGATCTTTTGATCTATCTAAATCTATATCTTCGTAGTGTTGAATAATTACAACTGGACAATTCATTGATCAAAGATCTCCATGCAAGACCGAGGAATTTATGCATGATTATTAACCCGTTATGCTTTGAATGACCATACTATCACCAATCTCCATTATCTGTTAAGAAAAACCTTTGCTAAGTCATCTGCTTTTTTATATTCTCAAGTTAAATTAGATAAAGCTAGTTATAGTCCTTAGAGATCGACACTCGAGGTTATTCTGCTGCTACACTACGGTTTTCGTTGTAGTTGTGAATTGTCTTTGGCTAAATAACAAATTTATTTGATTAATTGGAACCCGACAATTCCACGTTCATCAATATCTGATCCAAATATTCACTTCGATGCTTCGCACACCATTAACTACTTTGGTCTTGCTGTCTATGTTCATTCTTATTCACAGGTTCGTGGCATGAGGAGAAGATCCATGAAGGGGAAGTCTAGTACCCTCAAGAAGAAGATCTAGAGCAAGAAGAAGTAGAGTCAAAGACTATAAGCAATGGCGCTATCCGGGAGGCAACCCGGAGTTTTTATCGCTTTTTTACCGCTTTATTGCATGCATTCATACATTGAACAATTTGCTTTTCTTATGTGAATTTGTTCGTCTATGTGTCGTATTGTGCTTATGCTTATGTTTGAGTGAACTTTTTCGAGTGGTTTTATGAGTAAAATGGTTTTCGGGGATTAAAAACTGAGTTTTTCGAAAAACATTCATCTCCCTACCTCTGAAGGTGGGGGGCGAGTCGCCCCACATGGCCAGAGAGCTCGCGCTCTCTGGACGTGGGGGCGATTCGCCCCACACGTGGAGCGATTCGCCCCGCACGGGGCGAGTCGCCCCACACACGGGGCGGTTCGCCCCTCACCATCTGAAGTTACAAAAACGGGAGACTTCCCCCTTTTCCTCATTTTCTCTCCCTTTTCACTCTCTTACTCCCAAAAATCCCAAAAAATTGAAAATTCTTCATCTTTCATAAAACCTTCAATCTTCCATCATATTTTGTGTTCTTTAGCTTCAGTCGAAGCCTATTACGTGCTCTTTCTTTTCATCCGAACAACTTTCACACTAGTGCATTCGTTTTCTAGATCTGAGGTATTTTCACATGAACCCTAATTTTTCAAATTTGGGGGTTTTCTGATTTATGCTTCAATTAGGCTTATATGATGTATGGGTTGGTTGTTTGTGTGATTAGAAACATTATTCACTATCAATTTCATGTTCAATTATGCTTGGTTTGTTTGTTTGAGAATTTTGCTACTAGATGTTTATATCTCGTTATGCAATGTTTCTTTTCCTTCCATTCCATACATATGATTGTATTTACTGATGTGATAATGATGGACATGATGGAAGAATGCATGATTGATGAGTTTGAGGATTTATGATGCTAGAATTTTTGCTAATATGGTATGAATTGAGCCTTATAATTTAGGGTTATTGGTTGTCTAGCACGAGCATAATGTGATATGTACATGTCGAAGTTATTTTGGTGTGTTGCATGTTAGTAGCTAGATTAGACATGGAGGATTTGAGGAGTTCGATTGTTGATGTTATCACTCGTGTGTTTCACTCTTGCATTTGCATATGCATAAGTCTATTTTGTGTCATACGAGGTACTAATTGCTGTTTGTAGGAACCATACCACAAAGGGAGAGGAGCACTTCCGTTTGGCTACAATGAAGTATTGGAGGCGGTTCGATTACAACCATGTCAAGGAGAGTGATCTCGTTAGAGGTGCGTTCGAGCCATGGGCTTTTGCAACAACGTCGCGGTTTATCCATAAGGAGGAACGAGAATCCACCAGGAGTGAGAACTCTTATGTCTATTCACGTACCACTGAAGGGATTGAAACCAATATTACGGCAGAAATCTGTCACAAGGACTGCAAGGTTCGAGTGAACAGGAAGGTACCGGAGCGGCCTCACCACAACAGATTCAATCTTGAGTCGACAGTGGTGATGAAGTTCCGAATCGCTAACTTGATTCCAAAACATAATGACATGGACACCCAACCCCTCTTTGGGGTGCCCCTCGACTGCCTCTAAAGGGAGCACCATATATACAACGGGAGCATCAACCGTAGAGAATGTGGGAAACATTGTGCAAAGAAGAAGAAGACCTCTGAGTATCCGAGCAGCTTACTGTAAGTTCCATTGGGTAGAGAACGTTGGTGAGGGAGACTCTAAGAGCACAACTCTTTTCCCTTCAACAGTTCACGGGCTATTAAAGAGATATCGGATGGAAGACCCCATAACTACAGCGGCTAATCTTGAGGATTCTCTTCGACAATGAAGACACTGCAATTCTACTAGCGATGATGGTGGTGACAATGAAGACAATAGGGACAATGAGGATGCCATGAATACTGATGGAGGAGTTGGTCCTATCCAATCTATTAGGTGAACTACCACCACCACCACGAGCTCCGATGATCACCAATAAGGGCTCTCGAGCAATCTCAATACCTTACATCTAGCGTCAGCCGACCGAGGCCAAACCACGCGGTAACATCTAGTATCACATCTTATTTCCTCATTTTCTTATTGCTAGAAACTAGCTTTAAATTCATGAGGGGGGATGGGATTTAAGTGAACTAGTGTTGTTAGTTTAGAGCTTGGCATTGGTAGGATGAGTACAATACCTTGCATGATTTATCCGTTTGCATTTGCATTTGCACGTTTACCGCTTTCTTAGTATTTAGTTGCATGCACTACATTCATCCTAGGATAGTCTTGCATGTTTTATGTGGAGTTTATTGCCAAATTTTTTGAACTTTTTATTGGGTAGATTAACTAATTATGACATTAATCATATGCTTCATCTCTCTGAATTTGTTTGAGGTTTTTCTCGCTTGGCTTGTCACATTTATGTATTGCACTTAGTTAAGCTTGGTAGTCTTTTCATCACTTAGTGGTGTTTTCTCTACTGCGGTTCACGAAGGACTTTATAATAGGATGATGCATGTTAGGATCTTATGGTTGTTTTCCCGAGTAATTATGTACCTAAGAGGCAACAAGTCTTCGCCTTGCTTTGAGATTGCTAAATGCCTAGGAAGGAGGTAGTGTGAGATTGTGTGATCCTTTGTTTGCAACCTATTCTCTCGAATAGGTTTGGGGAGGGGGTTACGCTATCATTAGACTTGTATTTTCGATTTTAGTGTGTGTTGTGATTTTATTTTTTCCTTTTTTCGTAAATTTTGTACTCCAGCTTATTCTTTCGAATCGGTTTGGGGAGTTTGATGAACGTGTATTTTACACTTTCATCCGAGTCTTTTTTCACCAATTGAGCTATCCTCTATGTTAATTTAGCTATATTTTAGTGCATTTTATTAGAATAGTGTCACGTTTCCCTTTAGTTTGCATTTACAGGTTTTGGTGAAAAACGTGGTTTTCCGGGCAATTATATTGAAAAGAACGAAGAATTGGTGTTCCGGGGACATTTTGGAGTATCTAGAAGATTCTGGATAGGATTTGAAGTCTAGGGGTCGAGTCTGAAGGCTAAATGGTCACTAGAAGGCAAAAACCGAGTCCGAAAAGGAAAAGAGATCCAAAAACTCATTGAAATTGCGTATATCGCCGACTGCACCTCCCGGGCGATTCGCCCGGGACGTGGGGCGGTTCGCCCCACACTAGGCGATTCGCCCGTGTGTGGGGCGACTCGCCCCACACGTTCCGAACCCCTATATATAGTTGCTCAGTTTTCTCCGTTTTTCATACTTTCTCAGACCTTTTTCATACCTTTCTCAGACCTTTTTTCATACCTTTCTCATTAGTTTTAGGGAAGAATTCTCCAGAGCCTGTTCTGGAAATTCCTAGCATAGGAGATACATTTTCTTATCGATTTGGAGCTTGTGAGATCGCTATTCTTCGGAGATTGACAACCTTCGGTAACATTGTATCTCAGATTTTTCTATTTATATTTATTGTCTTTCAACATGTTTTCATTCAATCTTGCTATGATTTCTGTTGATTGCATGATATCTATAAGTAGCTAAATCCATCGTTGGTGATAGTATGTGATTTCTTAGCGAAGGGTTATTAATTATGCTGATGGCGGTAAAGCGAATCAGACTTTGAGTTATTGCTTTATTTCTTTGATCTATCTAAGCCCTCTATCTTCGTAGTGTTGAATAAAACGGAACACATTGGACAATTCATGATCAAAGATCTCTATGCAAAACGATCGGGTACTTCATGCATGATTAATAACCTACTATGCTTTGAATGATCATACTATCACTAACTTCCATTATCTTGATAGAAAAACCTGTGCTAAGTCGTTTGTTGATTTTATAGTTTAAGTTGGATTAGATAAAGCTAGTTATAGTCCTTAGAGATCGACACTCGAGGTTATTTTACTGCTACACTACGGTTTTCGTTGTAGTTGTGAATTGTCTTTGACTAAATACAAATTTATTTGATTAATTAGAATCTAACAAATTCCGGTTCATCACTCCTCACGACCAGAGACCTGGAAGGAGCCAGCTCTCTGGATATCGACGGTGGACGCCCCTGGGCACCCCAGGCGCACCGCCTGAGGTGGGGGGCGGTCCGCCCCACAGAACCAGGGAGCTAGACGACCCCAGCTCCCCAATTTCACCAGTAGTGGATGATCTTCATGATGCGTAGCACATTCCAGCGGTTACCACCGAAACCCCTGAGTTCGAGGAAGTAAACCTACTTCTCCGTGGTGGAAAGGTAACTAAAATTCCTAATTTTGTAAGTCCTAAACATGTTAAATCTACTGTGACTAATAATGCAGGGATAAGCAAGGAAAATGAAGTTGGTAAAAGCTCAACGGACTCTCAAGTGCAGGACGATACACCCCGCGCATCTAAAGGGGGCGGCGGCAATGATGGGGAAAGGGGGGACACACCAAACATGGAGGGACTTCATAAGTCCTCCAACCCTTATGTGCCCCCGAAACCTCATATGCCATTCCCTGGTAGGATCAAGCCAGCCAAGAAGGATATACAGGAGTCACCGCTATACAAGCGCCTCTCTAAAGTCGAAATTAATGTTCCTCTATTGGAGTTAATCCAAAATGTTCCCACCTATACGAAGTTCTTTCGTGAGGTTAAGAGCAACAGAAGGATTTCTCTAGGGGGACGTTAACGGGATTGAGACGTTGAATTCTATAGCGGAGCTTCCTGCGAAGCAAAGAGACCTAGGAAGCTTCATAATCGATATTACTATGGGAAATGGACGATCCACCAAGGCTATGCTCGACTTGGGAGCTAGCATCAACCTGATGCCCTACTCAGTATACAAAGCTCTAGACCTTGGAGAAGTGAAGCCAACCGAAACGGTTGTACAGATGGCGGACCAAAGCGTAAAGCGCCCTGTGGGAGTAATTGAGGATATCCTCGTGAAGGTAGACAAATTGATTAATTCCTGCAGATTTGTGGTAATGAAGTCAGTTGATGAAGGGAATAGCCATGTTCGCGAGCACGTGGTGCTGCTTGGAAGACCATTTATGGCAACCACCAATACATGCCTTGAACTCAACGGCAAAAAATCTCCATGGAGGTAATGGGTGAGAAAATTCAATTGGTAGGATGTAGTGTAGGAGCAGATAAAGAGGTTATTGAAGAATTGAATTTCATTGATTGCGATGATTCTGTGATTTCTGAATTTCATCATTGCCATGATAATATTGAACCTCTTGAAGAGGCAATAACCATGCAGGTAGAGATGTGTTACATGTCTGAGGAAGCAAGGGAATTAGTTGAGAGAATGGATAGTACACCCGAAATCCCATTCGGAGAAGAGTTGCTTGAACCCATAGAGGAAGAAGAGGGAGAGAACCGACTTCCAGAAGAGCCTAGCTTAGATTTAAAACCCCTTCCTGGGCACCTTAAGTATGTGTACTTAGAGGAATGAGAAAAAGCCTGTAATAATCTCTTCACACCTATCTAGCATAGAAGAAGGTAGGCTAGTCCAAGTCTTGAAAGAAAATTCTGCAGCCATAGGATGTGGAATCAGCGATATAAAGGGGATTAGCCCTACACGGTGTGTGCACAGTATCACTCTAGAACAAGATGCCAAACCGTTAGGCAACCTCAGCCTAGGATAAATCCCGCCATGCAAGAAGTAGTGAAAAAAGAGGTGATTAAGTTGCTAGATGCCGATATGATCTACCCCATTCCTGATAGTAAGGTGGTAAGCCCCGTACACGTCGTACCTAAGAAATCTGGAATTACGGTAGAAGAGAATGAGAAGGAAGAGCTAGTGCCAGTTAGGAAAACCACGAATTGGCGGATGTGTATTGATTATAGGAGATAAATGCCGCCACAAAGAAAGATCATTTTCCTCTCCATTTATTGATGACATGTTGAACCGCCTCGCGGGGCCGGAAATTTATTGTTTCCTTGATGGCTTGTCAAGTTTCTATCAAATACCGATTGCGCCAGAGACCATGAGAAGACGACATTCACTTGCCCTTTCGGAACGTTTGCTTACAGGAGAATGCCATTTGGGCTATGTAACGCCCCCGCCACTTTTCAAAGGTGCATGCTTTTTGTCTTTTCTGATATGGTGACTAAATTGTTGAGGTTTTCATGGATGATTTTTCCCGTTTGGTGATTCGTTTGATGAATGTTTGCACAGATTAGATCTTGTTCTGAAAAGGTGTTTCGAATGCAATTTAACTCTAAGTTGGGAGAAAATTCATTACATGGTTAGGGAAGGCATTGTTCTAGGACATGTGGTCTCCGATAGAGGGATAGAAGTTGATAAGGCAAAGATAGAGATAATTGAGAAGCTTCCCTCACCCACTTGTGTCAAAGAACTTCAGTCATTTCTTGGCCACGTAGGATTCCATAAGAGGTTTATCAAAAAAATTTCAAAATTGCAAAACCCTTAAGCAACTTGCTTGCAAAAGATGTGAGTTTCGATTTTTCTGAGGATTGCTTAGAGGCCTTTAACACCCTTAAGGAAAGATTAGTTACTGCTCTATAGTTGTGCCACCGGATTGGAAACTTCATTTCGAGATAATGTGTGATGCCTCAAATTTTTCTATGGGGGCTGTTTTATGCCAAAGGTAGATAAGCAGTATCGTGTGATTTACTATGTTAGTAAGACCCTAGACTCAGCTCAAGTTAACTATACAACTACTGAAAAAGAATTCTTAGATGTTGTTTTTGCTTTATAGAAGTTTAGGTCTTATTTGTTAGGACACCTGTGAATGTCCATACTGATCATGCTGCTTTAAGACATTTAATAGCTAAACAAGATTATAAGCCAAGATTAATCTGTTGGGTCTTATTGTTACAAGACTTTGATTTGACCATAGTGGATAGAGTTGGTAAGGAAAATTGCGTAGCTGATCACTTGTCTAGAATTCCAAATATCCCTGTAGATGCAATTCCTGTTAATGAGGACCTTCCCGATGAACACTTGATGCGAGTAGATGAAGAGCCATGATATGCTGATATTGTGAATTATTTAGCTACGGGTATTTGCCCAACTAATTTCTCAGCCTCCGATAGGAGAGCTCTTTCAAAACAGTGCAGGTTTTACATATGGGATGATCCGAACCTTCTTAGAGAAGGAGCTGATGAAATCTTGAGGAGATGCGTTCCACAAGGAGAGCAACGAAGTGTACTGAGTCATTGCCATGAGCTTCAGTGCGGTGGACACTATAGTGGGGCTAAAACAACCCGTAAGGTGTTACAAGCAGGGTTTTTCTGGCCATCTTGCACCGAGATGCGAGGGAATTTGTGAAGAACTGTGACCCATGTCAGCGAGGGGGCCATATTGGCAAGAGGGATGAAATGCCCCACAAGCACTACAAGAATTCTGCTGCATATTCAACGGAATTTGTGACGGAATTTATGACGGATTTGCAGTAACGACGAACGGAATTTATGACTGAATTAGGTTCGTCAAGAAATCGCTCGTCGTATCAACAAATGACGGAAAACGAGTCCGTCGAACACTTTACGACGGCATTTATGATGGAAAAAAGTAAGTCCGTCGACATTTATAATGACGGAATTTATGATGGAATACAACCCTGGTCTTCCGGTTGAACCAAACATGCCCGGACAAGAAATAACAACGGAATTTCCTTCCGTCGTATATTTTTGACAGATTTTATGACGGATTACATTTGGGTATGCCCCACAATATACGACGGAAATAAATCTGTTCTAAATTTATGACGGATTACTTTGAGAAGGTCATACAGATTACGACGGAATGGTATTCCGTCATAAATTTACGATGGATTTTGTGACGGAAACAGTTTTCCTTTATTTCCAGCTTTTTAATTTCACAGCATTTCATATATAATAATAATTATTATTATTTTATTTATTAAAACAAAATGCTAATATCAAGATCCAAAAGCTCAAATAAAATCCATTAAACAAAATGCTAATATCAATATCCAAAAACTCAAATAATCTGGTACACAACAAATAAATTACTCGAATGTATCCCAAAATATCATGTCATCACACAATATCTAATATCTAATAAAAGATAGTATCGACCAACACACCAATAACATACTGTCATCACTGAGCTGTCGGGTTAGGGAATTGTCCACCACGCATTAAAATCTCAATCTTGGCATTAAGGGAAGCAAGGGATAGATTCTACTCTTACTTCTGTTGCTGCAGACGTTCTTCCATTTCCAGCTTCTGTTTTTCCATCTCCAGCTTATCTTTCCTCGTGAATTCGTATACAGCTACGTTCACAGCTTCCGTGACAACCCTTGAGTGAACAATGAACCTTGTGACTGACTACTAGTAGCAGTGCTGCCTAAAGATGATGCAAAACTGCCCATACCCAACATTCTTTGCTTTTTCTTTTTTCGGGTTAGCCTCCAAAAAAGAGCATCTTTCTACTCCTGAGACACATCTCATCTACCTTTTCAAGTAGACTTCATACTTTGCCTGATTTGCAAACATTGTATCAATTAATCTTAAATAATAAAGCTTATATATTATATATAAAATAAAAAGCCTCCCCAAGACATTTCAATATAGAAAGAAAGAAAGATCAACAGTTTTGCATCATGTTCCAATTAAAATTTTGGAAAAGTCTCTTGCGGCCTGGCCTTGGCGCCTGCATTACCCTTACGGGCTGAACAAAGACTTGGGCCACCAGAAATGCTTGAGACCTAAACTGGATCGCACAATGTATATATACTACTACTATTTAATTAATAGAAAATAAAGAAATGAACTTACAACAATTTTTCTTGAGCGTTTGTCCGCCCAGTCCCCATCCTCGTCTAGTGTCACAATACAGATCCCTGGTGATGCTTCTTTTCCTAGTTTCTCAGTCTGCAATGATAATGAAAATTAGTATGAATTTGTGATAAAAAAAATTACAATTAAGAAAGAAAGAAAAAAATACATGAATATACCAGTCTCTGAGCACGCTCCTCGTATGAGCGCCTTCCGCCATAACTTTTCAATGGTCCAACGGAAATGAATCTAAAAATAAAAGCAAAACAGAGGGATGAAATGGTTTGAACTAAAGTACAGAACAAAATGGCACGTTTCATAGAAGGATGAAATGGGTTTCCCAAAGCAAACAAGTGACTATCTCTGTGATTACTCATCATTTACACCAAAAATAAAACTACAGAGAACACAGCAAAAC
>CM051455.1:101588269-101621702 GCA_028274465.1 Plantago ovata | reverse complement strand
AAACAAAACTACACAGTACATATATGAAGAGAAACCACAAAATGCAGAAAAGGAGTTAGTTAATAGGGACTGTTTGAAGCAAACAAACCACATGACAAGGGGGGATGACTATTTAAAAGATGCAATTAACATTTCTTAATTACTACTAGCATTTTATTTGAGGTGTACTCATATATACAATACTACTATACTACTGCAGTTTCACTTATCCAAAATAAGAATTATGTTTCACTACAATAATTAAGGAGTAATAGTTCAACTAATTAATCTAAGTAATCTCAATATATTTGACTAGGTAAAAATAAAATTTAGTTAACAAGTGGTTACATAAATTACTACTACTAGTACTTTGCCCCAAACAGAAACATTAATAGATAGACTAATGATTGTTCTGTAATCTTAATGATGCAGGGAAACAGTAATTAATTAACTTTAAACACCTTGTTCACATTTAACAACCTACTGTGTGTTTGTATCACTTCAAATGGCTGGTCACATAATTATTAAGTTTATTCTATACTTACAATATTAAAGTCTAATCATTACTAAACAGAGTCACTTCAGCAAAGTAGTAAATTTAGTAAGTTATTAACTACTTCAATTTTACCACACATACTGAACTAGCTAGTTTATGAAGTCAAGTGTTTTGAATATTATAATCACTCTTAACTAACATTTTATTTTAACAAATAACATGGCTCAGGGGTTAGACAAAATTAATTAGTACTACAGTAATACATACAGAGCTCAATTAAAAGACAATACGACCGATCACCTCATGAGTTCATAGACTTAAAATTGTATCATTGAAGGTTTATTAGCATAATCTCACTATCTCTTCATGAACAAACAAAAGATCATCTAAGACATCGTAATAAACTAGTAGTACTAGTTATTTATGGGAATCATATATATACAGACGATTAATAAGAAATTCAAGAATGAAAGAGTGATTTACAAGAATTGGCCGGATCAGAGTCTAGAGAGTGCAAAGCCTACAATAATCAAGTGGTTAAACTATAAAGCTAGCATTTAAGCACACCAACTCTACGATAACTCTATGATAGAAAAGATTAGTGCCGAAGCACAAAGATAATCGGACAAATGAGCAACAGATAAATGCAGCCTAATGTCAATTCATTGCACTTCCCACCAAATTCACTTATTGCAGACTCTAATTTTATAACAGAAACTCCAACTATAATAGATAATTAGTACCTTAAACTCAGCAAACAACTGTTCCTGGGGCTTACTGATCTTCTTCCAAGTCACTGATCCAACTTCAAGTTTTCCACACACTATCTCCCCAATTTGAGTTGAAACAATCGCATTTGGTCTCATACTGGATCAGAACAATTGCGAACAAGAACATGAAAGTTATTTCATCAAGTGATTAAATATGAAAAGAAAATTAACACACACATGTAGGGTCAACAGTTAACATACTGTTTCTTTCCCACTAGCACAATCCAAGGACGTGTGTCTCTGCGACGAACATCATTGTTTTCGGTATCATGATCACTATGCTCGGTGTCAGTATTGGTATTTGCAGCAGGTTCTGGCTGAGTGAGGGGCAGGCGTGAAGTTGATTCATTGGCTGAGTTAATTGGTGTCTCATCAACATGTGTAACAGACTCCGGGGTCTGGGTCTGAGGCTGTGAGGCAGTCCCACTCTTCCTCCTCTGGCTGGAAAATGCACTTCTAGGCATCTGATAAGCAAAAGACATACTATATTAGTAAAACAGACAAAGAACTGGTTTCTAAGAGGAATCAAAGATGGAATTTGTACTTGTACTAATTATACAGAACAGACCAATTCTCAGTTGCTAGAATAAAGGACTCCAGAGTCAGAGTTGCATAAATCAAAAACCCATGTAGTAGTACTATTATTACAGCATTTCCCATATTTGTAATGTTGTATGATTTTCAAACCAAGACATTCGAGTTAAGTTAAATTAACAGCATGGACTAAAAGTAAAGTGAGTCGTTCACTAGATTATTATAACTACTTCTACAGTCCACATGTTCTAAAAGAGCATTAGTAGTATTTTTCCGTTTTGTTTCTTGTTGTCCAGTACTATTCATCACTAGTTTGCAACAATACACCATTAATTAATAGATAAATTAAACAGTGATCAAAGTATTAACTAAATTGTGCAAATGATTCATGCTCCAGAATACATTGGTACTTTATTTTTCTCTTGTACATAACTAAGTTGCAGTTTATCCTATTATGTGCTGCAATTGATGAACCGGAATTTGTCAGATTCTAATTAATCAAATAAATTTGTATTTAGACAAAGGCAATTCACTACTACAACGAAAACCATAGTGTAGCAGTAAAATAACCTCGAGTGTCGATCTCTAAGGACTATAACTAGCTTTATCTAATCTAACTTAAAATATAAAATCAACAAACGACTTAGCACAGGTTTTTCTTATCAAGATAATGGAAGTTAGTGATAGTATGATCATTCAAAGCATAGTGGGTTAATAATCATGCATGAAGTACCCGATCGTTTTGCATAGAGATCTTTGATCATGAATTGTCCAATGTGTTCCGTTTTATTCAACACTACGAAGATAGAGAGCTTAGATAGATCAAAGAAATAAAGTAATAACTCAAAGTCTGATTCGCTTTACTGCCATCAACATAATTATTAACCCTTCGCTAAGAAATCACATACTATCACCAACGATAAATTTAGCTACTCATAGATGTCATGCAATCAACAGAAATCATAGCAAGATTGAACGAAAACATGTTGAAAGATATATAAATATAAATAGAAAAATCGTGTGATACAACGTTACCGAAGGTTGTCAATCTCCGAAGATTCGCGATCTCACAAGCTCCAAATCGATAAGAAGTGTCTCCTAAGCTAAGAATTCCCAGAACAGGCTCTGGAGAATTCTCCCCTAAAACTAATGAGAAAGGTATGAAAAAAGGTCTGAGAAAGTATGAAAAACGGAAAAAACTGAGCAACTATATATAGGAGTTCGGAACGTGTGGGGCGAGTCGCCCCACACACCGGGCAAATCGCCTGGTGCGGGGCGAATCGTCCCACATCCCGGGCGAATCGCCCGGGAGGTGCAGTCGGCGAGAGACGCGTTTTCGACGCGTTTTTGAATTTCTTTTCCTTTTCGGACTCGGTTTTTGCCTTCTAGTGACCTTTTAGCCTTCAGACTCGACCCCTAGACTTCAAATCCTATCCGGAATCTTATAGATACTCCAAAAATGTCCCCGGAACACCAATTCTTCGTTCTCTTCCATATAATTGCCCGAAAAACCACGTTTTTCACCTAAAACCTGTAAAATGCAAACTAAAGGGAAACGTGACACTATTTTAATAAAATGCACTATAATATAGCTAAATTAACATATATGATAGCTAAAATAGGTGAAAAAGACTCGAATGAAGGTGTAAAAATACACGTTCATCAAACTCCCCAAACCGAACCTTTGCTTGTCCTTCCCGAACTAATCTATTGAATCTATCAAAAAACATATGAACAAAAACCATACAAATCATAACATGGATATAGGTTGAAGAATGCCTCGATTGACTCATACACATTCACATAAGCACTTATGTCAAACAAGATAGTCTCTCGTAACATTCTCTACCTGGACCTAGTCAGTGACGACGTAATGAAGCATGCTAAAATACGAATGATTGTCCCGTGCCTATGAAACTGAGGACTTACTGTTGTTCACCAACTTAAGACTTTTCCTCAAAGAGGTCGAACCAATACTGGCTCTCATCAAACGAAGGAGGGTTCCCTAAAAAAGATAACACTCCCCTATTCTACCCATCTCTCAAGGAAAGCCTTAAGCTATTCTCCACTTCCTGAATGGCAGGACGAGGGTGGTCTAGAACAGATGACACTCAAACAAACAAAAGACAAAAAATTACAACTCGATTACGAACATGAATTGGAAAAATGAGACAAGCACTTTGCTAAAACTGCTTTTTGGCTTCTTTTTTTGGACCCTTCCTTGCTTTTTTGGGGTCTTTTCTTTTTTTCTTTCTTTTTTTTTCTTTTCCAGATTTCTTTCTTTTTTTTTTTTTCTGGAATTTTTTCTTCTCTTTTTTTTTTCGATTTTGTTTTCTAGCCAGCAGTAGCACAACGAAAAAGAAATTACAACGACACACAAACGACCTCCCCAAACCTATTCGAAAGAATAGGTTGGAGTACAAACTTTACAAAAAAGAAAAATAAACTCACAACACACACTAACAATCGAAAAACAAGTCTAATGAAAGCGTAACCCCCTCCCCAAACCTGTTCGAAAGAATAGGTTGCGAACAAAGGATCACACAATCTCACACTACCTCCTTCCTAGGCATTTAGCAATCTCAAAGCAAGGTGAAGACTTGTTGCCTCTTAGGTACATAATTACTCGGGAAAACAACCATAAGATCCTAACATGCATCATCCTATTATAAAGACCTTCGTGAACCGCAGTAGAGAAAACACCACTAAGTGATGTCGAGACTACCAAGCTTAACTAAGTGCAAACATAAATGTGACAAGCCAAGCGAGAAAAACCTCAAACAAATTCATAGAGGTCAAGCATATGATTAATGTCATAATTAGTTAATCTACCCAATAAAAAAGCTCAAAACATTTGGCAATAAACTCCACATAAAACATGCAAGACTATCCTAGGATGAATATAGTGTATGCAACTAAATACTAAGAAAGCGGTAAACGTGCAAATGCAAATGCAAACGGATAAACATGCAAGGTACTATACTCATCCTACCAATGCCAAACTCTAAACCATCAATGGCAAGCTCTAAACTAACAACACTAGTTCACTTAAATCCCATCCCCCCTCATGAATTTAAAGATAGTCCCTAGCAATAAGAGAATGAGGTAATAAGATGTGATACTAGATGTTACCGTGTGGTTTGGCCTCGGTCGGCTGAGTACACTAGATGTAAGGTATTGAGATTGCTCGAGGGCCCTTGTTGGTGATCATCGGAGCTCGTGGTGGTGGTGGTAGTTCCCCTCATAGATCGGATAGGACCAACTCCTCCATCAGTATTCATGGCATCCTAATTGTCCCTATTGTCTTCATTGTCACCACCATCATCACTAGTAGAGTTGCATTGTCGAAGAGAATCCTCAAGATCAGCCTCTGCAGTTATGGGGGTTTCCATCCGGTATCTCTCTAATAGACTGTGAACTGTTGAAGGGGAAAGAGCAGTGGTCTTACAGTCTCCCACACCAACGTTCTCTACCCCATAGAACTTTCAGTAAGCTGCGATGAAACTCGGAAACTCGGAGGTCTTCTTCTTCTTTGCCAAATGTTGCCCACATTCTCTACGGTTGATGCTCCCAATGTCTATATGGTGCTCCGTCAATAAGCAGTCGAGGGGCACCCCAAAGAGGGGCTGGGTGTCAATGTCATTATGTTTTGGAATCAAGTTAGCGATTTGGAACTTCATCACCACTGTCGACTCAAGACTGAATCTGTCGTGATGAGGCTGCCCCGGTTCCTCCCTGTTCACTCGAACCTTGCAGTCCTTGTGACAGATTTCTGCCGTAATATTGGTTTCATCCCTTCAGTGGTATGTGAATAGACATAAGAGTGCTCACTCCTAGTAGATTCTCGTTCCTCCTTATGGATAAACCTCGAAGTTGCTGCAGCAGTCCATGGCTCGAACGCACCTCTAACGAGATCACTCTCCTTCTCTTGAAGACTAGTAGACCCAACATAGAATTCATGGAAAACGTCCTTGTCAAACCCCTTGACATGGTTGTAATCGAACCGCCTCCAATATCTCATTGTACCCAAACGGAAGTGCTCCTCTCCCTTTGTGGCATGGTTCCTACAAACACCTATTAGTACCTCGTACAACAAAACAGATTTATGCATATGCAAATGCAAGAGTGAAACGCACGAGTGATAACAACAACAATCGAACTCCTCAAAACCTCCATGTCTAGTCTAGCTACTCCTAGAACTAAAAGCAACATACCAACATATCGAAGATATGTAACATATCACATTAAGCTCTTGCTAGACAACAAATAGCCTTAAATCATAAGGCTCAATTCATACCATAGTAGCAAAAATTCTAGCATCATAAATCCTCAAACTCATCAATCATGCATTCTACCATCATGTCCATCATTATCACATCAGTAAATACAATCATATGTACGGAATGGAAGGAAAAGAAACATTGCATAACAAGATATAGACATCTAGTAGCAAAATTCTCAAACCAACAAACCAAGCATAATTGAACATGCAATTGATAGTGAATAACGTTTCTAATCACACAAACAACCAACTCATACATCATATAAGCCTAATTGAAGAATAAATCAGAAAACCCCTAAATTTGAAAAATTAGGGTTCATGTGAAGATACCTCAGATCTGGAAAACGAATGCACTAGTGTGAAATTTGTTCGGATGAAAATAAAGAGCATGTAATGGACTTCGATTGAAGCTAAAGAACACAAAAATTGATGGAAGATTGAAGGTTTTATGAAAGATTGAAGAATTTTCGATTTTTTTGGGATTTTGGGGAGTAAGAGAGTGAAAACGAGGAGAAAATGAGGAAAAAGGGGAAGTCTCCCATTTTTCTACTTTCAAAAACCGTGGGGCGAATCGCCCCCCACCTCCAGAGGTGGGGAGACGAAATTTTTGAAAAACTTTAATTTTTAATCCCCGAAAACCATTCTCCTTACGAAAAACACTCGGAAAAGTTCACTCAAACATAAACATAAGCACAAATAACACAGAGACGAACAAATTCACATAAGAAAAGCGAATTGTTCAATGTATGAATGCATGCAATAAAGCGGTAAAAAAGCGATAAAAAACTCCGGGTTGCCTCCCGGATAGCGCCATTGTTTATAGTCTTTGACTCGACTTCTTCTTGCTCCTAGCTCTTCTTCTTGAGGGTACTAGACTTCCCCTTCATGGATCTCCTCCTCATGCCACGAACCTGTGAATGAGAATGAACACAGACAGCAAAACCAAAGTAGTTAATTGTGTGAGAAGCATTGAAGTGAATATTTGGATCAGATATGGCTCGCAACACATGTCGCTTGCCATCCACCTCAATGGTGCAAGTCCTTCGGTAGATGTCTATCACGGAGCGTAGTTTAGTCAAGAATGTTCGCCCCAAGAGAACAACATCCCCCATCCCAGGTGTAGACGCCGGCATAACTACAAAATTGGTGTACACAGAAGCTTCACCAATCTTAACCAATACGTTCTTCACAACGTCTTCGGGTCTCACAAAGGATCCATCCGCCAATTGCACAATAGCCTTATGCTCAGATAGTTTTCCAAGGCTACTCTTCTCGAACACATACATTGGGAGCACATTAGAGTAAGATCCCGTATCTAGTGTAGCACGAACATCTTCAAGTTCACCAATCCCGACCTTAACATCGAAACTTTGAGGGATTGGCTCGGGATCCTCTTGCTCCTCTTCACTCTCATCGGAACCAAGGTCCTTCTCTTCTTCCTTGGCTAGTGGGGGTTCTTCATCCTTGCAATGCTCACACTTAGCAACCTTCTTGATGGTGATTTCAACAGGTAGATCACCCACCAAGGTAATGGACATCGACTTCTCAGTGTTGCTAGGCAGTTTCCCTTGCTCCACGATCAATCAACTCTTGCATCTTTTGATGGGCAAGCCTAGTGCTCTCTTCCAAACGATCAAGCCTCGCCCTAGTCTTCTCAGAATCTTCTTCATAACGCTTAAGAAAACTTTGGGTGTGATCAACCATCTTTTGCAAATTCTCCATGAGTAGAGCTGTCTTCGACTTCGGTTGCTCTTTGGGAGCGGGATTTTCGCAGTGATCATTACCATAGTTAAGCCTACTACGGTGTTGGTTAGGGCCATAAGTTTGGCTAGCCGGTGCGTATCCTTGATTGTTCCGGAACCCTCTTCTCCAAAATCCACCTCGAAGATTCCTACCATCTTGTCCGTAGCTAGCTTCTTGAGTACCAAATTCCGTAGCAAAGGCTTCCTCTTCGCCTCCTTGAACCCAATTGCCATCATCATATGCAAACTCCGATCTACACATATGAGCTCCATGCCCATAGTTCTTGCATATTCGACAAACTTCGTTTGACATAGCTGTTCCTGCGGAGTTCTTGAGGACTTGTTTCAACTCGTTGGTAAAGCACTCGAATCGATTCCCGTTCCCCCCATACATAGGGGCCTCCTGAGTAGGTAGAGCTTCAGGTCCACGTCTCCTAACCATTGCTCTTGGATCCTTGAATTGCGAACCCTTAGCAATCCTTTCGAAAACCGCCCAGACGGCTTCCGCGGTTTCCTCCCAAATATTTCCACGGCATTAGAAATCAACCACTTGTTGGTTCTCGAAGGTCAGTCCATTGTAGAAGTGTTGGACAAGATCCGAAAGCTCAAAACCATGGTGAGGACACTTGTTCATGAGGTCTTGGAACCTCTCAAACGCGGTGTAGATGGTCTCATCATAGTCTTGTTTGAACCCAGTGATTTGCGCCTTAAGCGCGGTAGTCAAGGTGTGAGTGAAGTATTTCTCCATGAATGCTGAAAAAACCTTTTCCCAAGTGTCCAGCGAACCCGCCGGTAGAGAACTCAACCATGACTTGGCTCTGTCACCAAGCCCCATAGCAAAAGCCTTCATCCTCAACTCATCTGTTGTTATTTCAACTCCGGGTCGTGGGAGTTGGTTGACGAAATCATCGATATCGTGCAAGTACCCCATCACATCTTCCCTTGCTAAGCCATAGAACCTCGGAAGTTGTTGGAACGCGTGGTTCTTGATTTCCAGATCTCGAGTTGCAGACGAAAGAACAATCGCCGGTCCCCTCATACGATCCTTGGAGGATTGAACCCACGCTTTCAGTGGTCTAGCTTCTGCCATTAAGACGATTTCCTTAAAAAGACTGTGTAGAGATTCAGAGAAATCGGTATCCTCTATTTCCTCTAGTTCTCGTCGTCGAAGTAGTTGCCTTCTTTGGTGGTAGACTCTGTCGATTTCAGCGATTGATTCAGCAAGCGGTGTTCCCCTAGATCGTGTACTTCACATACACTATCTGTAACAAGCTAAGAAAGGAGTATCAGAGAGATCAAATAGAAAAAATAAAAACTACTAAAACTAGGAATTGAATGCTGAAAATATAAATAAGCTAAGCAGAAAAAAGAAGTATAGTCCCCGACAACGGCGCCAATTTGATGAACTGGAATTTGTCAGATTCTAATTAATCAAATAAATTTGAATTTAGCCAAAGGCAATTCACAACTACAACGAAAACCGTAGTGTAGAAGTAAAATAACCTCGAGTGTCGATCTCTAAGGACTATAACTAGCTTTATCTAATCTAACTTAAAATATAAAATCAACAAACGACTTAGCACAGGTTTTTCTTATCAAGATAATGGAACTTAGTGATAGTATGATCATTCAAAGCATAGTGGGTTAATAATCATGCATGAAGTACCCGATCGTTTTGCATAGAGATCTTTGATCATGAATTGTCCAATGTGTTCCGTTTTATTCAACACTACGAAGATAGAAGGCTTAGATAGATCAAAGAAATAAAGCAATAACTCAAAGTCTGATTCCCTTTACCGCCATCAGCATAATTGTTAACCCTTCGCTAAGAAATCACATACTATCACCAACGATAGATTTAGCTACTCATAGATATCATGCAATCAACAGAAATCATAGCAAGATTGAATGAAAACATGTTGAAAGATATATAAATATAAATAGAAAAATCGTGTGATACAACATTACCGAAGGTTGTCAATCTCCGAAGAATCGCGATCTCACAAGCTCCAAATCGATAAGAAAAAGTGTCTCCTAAGCTAAGAATTCCCAGAACAGACTCTCGAGAATTCTCCCCTAAAACTAATGAGAAAGGTATGAAAAAAGGTCTGAGAAAGTATGAAAAATGGAGAAAACTTAGCAACTATATATAGGAGTTCGGAACGTGTGGGGCGAGTCGCCCCACACACCGGGCGAATCGCCTGGTGAGGTGCAGTCGGCGAGAGACGCGTTTTCGACGCGTTTTTGGATTTCTTTTCCTTTTCGGACTCGGTTTTTGCCTTCTAGTGACCTTTTAGTCTTCAGACTCGACCCCTAGACTTCAAATCCTATCCGGAATTTCTAGATACTCCAAAAATGTCCCCGGAACACCAATTCTTCGTTCTCTTCCATATAATTACCCGGAAAACCACGTTTTTCACCTAAAACCTGTAAAATGCAAACTAACGGGAAACGTAACACTATTCTAATAAAATGCACTATAATATAGCTAAATTAACATAGAGGATAGCTAAAATAGGTGAAAAGACTCGAATGAAGGTGTAAAATACACGTTCATCAGCAATATCTACTTATTATTATTTTGATGATGAATAAAAGTCATGGTTAAATACTACTTCGTACTGAAACTTCGACAAAAGGATACTACTATGTACTGAAACTATAACATGGACATGATACTAACCTGCACAATACTATAACTAGAGATTGAAATAGCAGTTGGGTAAAGTAAGCAACGATAATCACAGTTCGATCAACCAATGAGCAAAAGTTGAAGCAGCAGAAAGAAGCTTTTCAAGACTTATAGATTATAGCCTTTTCAAAACCCCTCCAAAAGCATTGAAGAATTGAGAATGAGAGACTCTCAAATCCCCAAATGTTAGGTTAACAACACATACCTTGATTGTGTGAACAGGTGAGAGCTTGAAGATGAGGAAGGCGGCTGGCGGTGAGGACTGAGGAGGCGACGACGGTGTGGGAGGATCGAAGCGGTGTATTGGAATTGTACGACGCCGTGAAGTGGTGGTGGTGCAGAGACGACGCAGAGTCTGGAGAGTGGAGTCAGTGGACTGGTGGTGGTGCAGAGGTGGTCGTGATTCGTGATGGGAGGGTCCGGTGAGAGTGGTGGTTGTGGCCGGTGAGAAGAGATGAGTCGATCAAAGGAGGAGAAAGAGGGGATATTGGATGATTGAAATTGGGAATAAAATTTTAGATCTAGGGTTGGGGACTTGGCATATCTTTTTTTTTTTTTTCGGTAAAACTTAGCCTATCGAGTGGGGGGAAATTGGGACTAAAATTTTGGTCAGGCGGAAAGTTTCCCTCCTTTAATTAATTAGTCCCCTAATTAAATTCTACTGAATTTTTAATTTATACTTATATTATTATATTATTATCATATTTATTTTTCAAAAATATTCAACATACACTTATTAGGATTAAATTCAAAATAGTGTCTGAATGTAATCGTAGATCTCCTAATAAAAATTGAGATACAATTGATAAGTTATTAGCATATACATTAAACCATATTATAGACTTATTTGATTATTCGTGAATAAAAAGACCGTATCATCAAAGTACCCTACATCACAGGTGGTTTTCTATTCCTCGCGAATGTTCTTATGGTTTTTTTCGTTGACATACACACACATATACACATATGTTCCAACTACATGGACTGAAAGTATTCATTAAGTGAGTTTTAGATCTTATAAGTCTTAAAACATGCCACTGGTTGATGGCAATTGAGGTGTGGGGTTTTAATAATGTTGCATTAGAGACTAGCGTGTGGTCTGCATTATATAATATATCGATCCTTCGAGAAAAAAGTAATAGTACGTTATCACTTGAGTCATGGAATATTCTTCCGAGTAGATTTATGGAGAGAACACTTCACATCTCAAGTTTATTGCAATCGTTAGTCATGCAAAGAGTGTACTTAAAATAGTGTTCGAGTACAATTGTAGATCGACTAAGAGGATTGAGAGACAATAGACGAGTTATTAGAATAAACACTAAATCATATTATAGACTTATTCTAGTATTCGAGAATGAAAAGACCGTATCATTATAGTGCACTGTCTACATCACAGGTGGTTTGCTATTTATTGCGAAAGTTCTTTATGTGTACTAATATTATTGTCTAATAAAAATTGTCTATAAGTTTATCTTGACCTTAATTTGTTTGTTGTTTAATATATTATGGGTAACACTATTATAAGGTAGTGTTTATGCAAGTAAGTTATCTAATAAATTAAACAGTAATTAGACTTATATTAAATTTATTATATAAACATTTTATATATTAAAATAATTATTAATTAGATTAATACTAATGTATTGTTCAAGTATTATAGTTTAAAAATAACACTAACTAATTTTAATTGAATTTAATTAATTAATTAATGTAGGAGTTTAGGATTTAGGGTTTAGGGCTTTAGAGCCAATTTTGTAAAAGTTTGGGCCTACCCAAGCCCAATAAGTTGGGCCAATGTTTTCGACGGAATTTATGACGGATTTCATATCAAAATCGGACCAAAACCGGTTTAAAACCAATTCCGTCGTAGTTTCCGTCGCAAAATTACGACAACACTGTTCCATAAAAAAATCCGTCGCTAAATTACGACGGACTATAATTCCGTCACTTTATTTTCTTTATTTTATTTTTTATTTTCTTATTATATTATCCGTCAACAAATTCGTCAATAACTTTCGTCGTAAATTTTTTCGACGGACTTTACGACGTTACAATTCCGTCGAGATATACTACGACGGAATGTATGAAGGAAAGAGCGCGAGGTCAACTTCTGTTGGTTTTCCATCGTAAATATGTCTTTTACGACGGAATTTCATTCCGTCGTAAATTGTTCATCGTTTTCTTGTAGTGAAGGGAATCTAGTGGTAGAACCTTTTAATGTATGGGGAATTGATTTCATGGGACCATTCCCATCAAGCTCGGGATATGAGTATATTCTAGTCGCAGTGGATTATGTAACTAAGTGGGTGGAGGCAATTCCCACCAGAAAGAATGATGCGCTTTGGGCGTATAGAACTAGCTACAAAACAGTAATCGGCACCACTCCGTACAGACTTGTGTTTGGGAAAGCAAACCACCTTCCGGTTGAGCTGGAACACAGAGCGTACTGGGCCATAAAGGAGCTAAACCTTGATATGGGAAAAGCTGGGGAAGAAAGGTTGATGCAACTTGACGAGCTTGATGAATTACGCCTCGGTGCCTATGAGAACGCCAAGCTTTACAAGGAGCGCACCAAAAAGTATCACGATCGTGGTATTGTGCGGAAAGAGCTGATCCCTGGTCAGAAAGCCTTAGTGTTCAACTCCAGACTTCGCTTATATTTCCAGGGAAGCTCCGTACTCGACGGGATGGACCATACGAGATTGTCCAAGTTGCCCCTCATGGAGCTGTAGAACTTTCGGACCCAAAGGCTGGCGACACCTTCAAGGTGAATGGGCAACGTGTGAAACCATACTTTGAGCTTCCCGGTGATCAAATGGAGGTTGATCATCTCAACCTCACCTCTCCCACCTTCACATGAGAGTATGTAGCTTGTACTTTTTCCTTTTGAATATTTAATTGTTTTTCTCCGTGTGTTAGAGTGTGTTTTTGGTGATAAAATAGGTAAAAAGTTGGTATTTTTGAGTTCGGGGATGATTAACTCGGCGCCAGGGCTCTGCCGCTCCCAGGCGGACCGCCCCTCACACGGGGCGGTGCGCCCGGGAGAGGCAGAATGCTTGGGCGCCCCTTGGCACCCCAGGCGGACCGCCCCTCAACTGGGGCGGTGCGCCTGTGGGCGCCAGTGCTCCGGGTGTCCAGATTTTCATCCGGACACCTCAAATCACCCCCGTATGTAAACATATTAATCTTTTTACCTATTTTATCATCGTTTTGGTTTCTCACGAGTTTCATTGAGTAATACAGGTTACAGGTACACGTCTAGCTCTCACCCAACATCCACTTTTGAAGTTCGGGACGTACGACGAAGTTCAGGTTAGGGGGGGTTATCTCTGGGTATTTCAATGACTTATTTTTCTCATTTCAACTTGTGAAATCCTTTATTTGCACATTTAGGATAGAGTTTGTATGCATGCATTCATCCTTAGTTTAGTTGTTGCACGTTGATATGTGGAGTTTATTGCCAAGTATTTAAAACTTCTTTATTGTATAAACTAAGTGTTTATGACCATTTACCATACATTGCATTTCTATGGATAGTTTGAGGCTTGTCTCGCTTGGTTTGTCACATTCGTATGTGCACTAGTTAAGCTTTGTAGTCTCGACATCACTATGTGGTGTTTTTTCTACTGCCGTTCACGATGGCATTATAAAATGATGCATGTTAGAGTCTTTGGTTGTATTCTCGTGTAATTATGTACCTAAGAGGTGACAAGTTTTACACCTTGCTAATGAGATTGACAAATGCCTAGGAAGGAGGTAGAGTGAGATATGTGATCCTTTGTTTGAAACCTATTCTAACGAATAGGTTTGGGGAGGGGGTTACCATTGTTATGACTTGTCTTTCGTCTTGTTGAGTCATGTTGAGTTTGTTTTTCTTCTTCTTTTTGAGTTTGTGCTCCAACCTATTATTTCGAATAGCTTTGGGGAGGTCGTTATAGAGTCGTTGTTATTTCTTTTCATTGTTGCTACTGCTGGCTATATACAAAAAAAAAAAAAGAGAAAAACAAAACAAAAATCCGAAAAAAAAAAAGAAAAAAATCTATTCCAGAAATCTGGAAAAAGAAAAAAAAAGAAAATAAAAAAAGAATAAGACCCAAAAAAACAAAAGAAGGGTCCAAGCAAGCCAAAAAGCAGTTTAGTAAAGTGTTGCATCATTTTTTAGCTTTTGTAGTAGTTTGTAATCGAATTGTATATTCTTCATTGTGTTATCGTGTCGCCTAGTTCAAGGATTGTTCTAGACCACCCTCGTCCTGCCATTCAGGAAGAGGTGAAGAGTCTTTGCTCTAAGAGTTTGGTAGAATAGGGGAGTGTTGTCTATTAGGAAACCCTCCTTCGTTTGATGAGAGCCAGTACTGGTTCGGCCTCTCTTGAGGGAAAGTCTCACTTGGTGAACAGTAGTAAGCCCTCAGTTTCATAGGCACGGGGCAACCATTTGTATTTATTATACATCATTGTGTCGTCACTTATCAGGTCCATGTAGAGAATGTTACGAGAGACTCCCTTGTTTAACAAAGTGCATATGTGAATGTGTATTGGTTCAATCGAGGCATTTTTCAACCTACTTCCATGTTATGATTTGTATGGTCTTTGTTCATAAGCATTTGGTAGATACAATAGATTAGTTCTTCTTGTTTGGCATGAGATTCCTCTTTGTGTTGCATGTAGTTTGCATACAGTCTAGCTAGTTGCTTGAGGATAAGCAAAGGTTCAGTTTGGGAGTTTGATGACAGTGTTTTTTACACTTTCATTCGATTCTTTTTCACCAATTTAGCTATCCTCTTGTATGCATTTTAGTGCATTTTGTTAGAATAGTGTCAGGTTTCCATTTTCTTTGTTATTTTCATGATTTAGGTGAAAATCGTACTTTTGGATATGAATCATGGCGAAACATTGAAGTTTTGGTGCAACGTGATCACCCGTGGTGTGTCAAGGAGTACCGGGACGTGTGTTTCCAGGCCAAAAGACCAACTTTCGGAGCTTAAAGTCGTGCCAAAGACCAAAAATTGAAGACTTGGAGGAAGAAAAGCACGGGCAGCTCTCTGCCCGTGCCAGGCGCACCGCCTGGCACACCAGGCAGTCAGCCTAGTGTCAGGCGCACCGCCTGGTACCAGACGGTCCGCCTGGGAGCTTTACGGGGCAGATATATATATTTTATAAAAGTTACGAATTTTGATATCTTCATTCATACTTTTGCAGACATAAACCTTAGAGCTTGTTCTGGGTTTTCTTGGACTTAGAACTACTTTTCCTTAGCGTTTTGGAGCATCAAGGTAGAGATTTGGACATCTATTGATCTCACCTTTCTAGATCTTTGTGAGTATAGCAATTCACCGGAGATTGACAACCCTCGGTGATAACTTTGTATCTCACTATTTTTTGCACTCTATCTTTCAATTCAACCATGTTTTCATCTATGATTGCTATTGTTGATTACGTTTTTGATATGAGTAGCTAAATATCTAGTTGGTGATAGTATGTAAATTCGTAGCTAGGGTTCATATTGTGCATGATTGAGTTTCTAAATCTTTTACTTGTAGATTTGTGATATTCGAATTGTTGATCCGACTAAGCCAACTATCTTCGTATAAAAGTGTTAGAAACATTAGGACAATTCAAGATCATCATTTTCAATATTTACAATTATCAAGTACTGCTTGCACTAAGCCTGAAAACCTTATTCAAGTATTAGAATATATAAGAGGCTTTCAAAATACATGTCAAAACCTGTCTTTTGGTGAGCGTTTGGGTGGAAACCTTGCGACAGTATCCTCTCCGAATGGAGAGTTGTCTGATATGGTGAAAACAATTCCCACAACAAGATCAGTTCGAATTACTTTTAAAGCAGTACGTGTTGCACTTTCATGCGTAATTAGAATCCGATGCTTAGAATGAGCATAACTATCACCATCTCTCGTCATATATCGTTAAGTAAGTCAGGTTAAATTCGTTTGCTGAATTTTATAGTAGTTATTGTAGTTAAGCTAGTTAAGTCCCTAGAGATCGACACTCGAGGTCATCTTACCTCTGCACTACGTGTTTTGTGTAGTTGTGAGTTGCCTTTTGGCTAAAACAAATTCATTTGATTGTTCGAGTCTGACAATCTCGTTCATCATGAAGCTGCAAAACTATGAAAAATGGTGAAACAACATGATGTTACATCTTGAGGCCATTAGTGATGAGATGGTTACTGTCATAAGCGATGGACCAATCAAGATCACTAAACTTGAAAGACGCTTTCCTCACAAAACCACAGATACTGCTGGAAAGGAAACTATTCTAGGAGAACCAGTCGACACCGCCGTTCCAAAACCAAGAGAGGAATGGACTTCAGATGAAGCCAAAAGATTCCGTCTTGATGGCCAAGCAAGAAACATCATTATTCGATCTACTCCAGATACTATACAGTGCAAACTGTGGGGTGCTAAAACTGCTAAGGAAGCTTGGAAAATGGTTCAAGATCTTTGTGTTGGATCTGACAAAACCAAGGAAAACAAACTCGAATTGCTAAAGTTGAAGTTTCAAAACTTCAAACAAGGTGCCACTACAAGAAAAATTGTGTTTAGTGACGCTTCCATGCGTCGCTAAATAGGTCCCCATGCGTCGCTAAACCCATTTGCGACGCATAGAAATTGCGTCGCTAAATGGCTGGTCGTTAAATGGCGAGGCGACACATGGGCCATGCGTCGCTAAATTAGCGACCCATTTAGCGACCCATGAGCTATGGGTCGCTAAATTAGCGACCCATTCTATGCGTCGCTAATTTCTGGAAAATTTTATTAAAAATAAATTCTCCTCTCTACTCCACCTTGTGTTTCCTAGGTTTCGAACCTAGGACATCCTTACCCAACACCTTACTAACCCAACACCCTTACAACTCGGCTACCAATACTTGTGATAATTCTTGTAAAATTTCTAGATAATATATAGTTATTGCTCTTCATAGTCACTTCCATATGTTTATATTTATAAACCGTTTATATCTTCATACGGTTTGAGATATCTCAATTACTAAGTGGACTATCTAAGGAATAGGTCACTAAATTTTAATTTTTTTTTATTTATTTCTTAACGGTTGAGTTACTTAGACACTCATAGTTTATTTTTGAACGGTTGGGGTTACTTAGTTACGAACTTGAATTTTGGTGTTATTTTATATTCTTTGTGCACTCCTTATTTCTTAAGTGTTTTTTATTTTATTTTTGTAGAATAGTGTCACGTTTTGATGTTTTTCATGTTTCAAGCACTTAGGTACGAAACTGTGATTTCAGATTCACAACTCTAGTGAGTGAAATGGCTGCCTTGGGTGTTGGAAATTTCTATTCAGATTCTGCAAAGTTGAAAACCATTATTAGAAGTCTGAATCAAGAATGGATCCACACTCAGAATTTCTACTATAATCAAGGAATGCCAAATATCACTCCAACCGAGTTGTTCTCTCATCTTGCTACTGTCAACTATGAGACAAAGCAAAGAGAAAGTTTGTTTGCTAAAAAATCGCAAAACATTGCTCTTGATGCCAAGCCGTCATCTTCTGAAAAGAAGAATGATAAAGATCTTGCTGTTGAAAACGCTCTTACAGTTAGAAACATGAAGAAATTCATCAGTGAGGAACTTGAAAGGAGAAAAGCAAAAGAGAAGCTGAAAAAGCATCTTGGTAACAACTACCATAAGTACAAAAATGAAGCTAGCTCTCTGAACAAGCAAGCTCAGCAAGCAAACTCCTCTGAAGAACCAGCAGTTGGCAATGATCTTTGCTTTTATTGCAAAAATCCTGGACACTTCAAAGCAAATTTCCCCTTACTGAAAGGGAAATCTGCTGAAAATAAGAAGGAGTTCAAGAAGGCCTTAATTGCTGAAGAAAAGAAAAAGCTTCAAGCAAAAATCGATGCCCTTTGCATTGAAACAAGCTCTGAAGACAGTGAGGTAGAAAGTTCAGACACTAAAGAAGAGGAAGCCACTCTCGACGTGGAGATAGGCAAGGAAGTATGTGGAATAGTTATTGAAGCTTATCCAGATGTGTCAAACTACGAGTTCTGCCTCATGGTCGGTCAGGTAAAGTAAATTGTCCTACCTCTGACTCTGATTCAGAAAGTGAAGATGTTATTGACCTTGATAGAATTCAAGGAGAAATCGAAAGATTTGAGAAAACTCTGAGCAAACAGCAAGAAAAACTACAGAATGCTGAACTTCTGACTAAGCAAACTACTGAAAAGTATGTCTTACTGAGCGTTGAGTCAGAAAAGAAGGATGCTGAAATATTGCATCTCAATAAGTTAGTTGCTGAAGCTATAGAGAAAAATGCTCAAATGGCAATAGAATTGGAAGAATATCCGTCCTCAATTCTAAAGTTACTTGCTGAAATACAAGAGATGAAAAAGATCAATTTCAAATCTTATGCGGATGCTAGTAACACGCTGACTAAACTAAACTCTTATATGAGAGATCCATCTCAGAAAGAAGGTTTAGGTGCCACGTATGAAGGTGATGATGTAATACTCTTGAGTAAAGACAAATCACCAATTACCTTTGTTCGTGCTACTGATAGTGGTCAACCAGAACTCTATCAAATTGGTCAATCTAAGGTTGCTGAAATAAGCAATCATGTACCTACGACCAAGAAGCCCGCTGTTTCTACTCAAAGTAACAAGACTTCAAAAGGAAAACAGGTTGCTAAAAAGCAATTTGTTAAGCCTAAAGGCAAGATTACTAAAAGTAATCAGAAGACATTTGCTGACAAACCTGAATCAAGTAAGGTTGCTGAAACAAAAACTCATCATACTCCAATAAGTGGACTTGGGTTCAAAACCAAGCAAAGTCAACTATTTCATGAGTATAAGCAAAGTCAGCAAAGATACTTCAAAGAGTTGAACAAATCCAAGCCCAAGAGTATTGATGATGAATGTGTATTTTACATTTTCATTCGAGTCTTTTTCACCTATTTTAGCTATCCTCTATGTTAATTTAGCTATATTTTAGTACATTTTATTAGAATAGTGTCACGTTTCCCTTTAGATTTTATTTTACAGGTTTTGGTTGAAATTCGGAGATTTCCGGGCAATTATATTGAATCTACAAGGAATTGGTGTTCCAGAAGCCTATTTGGAGTATCTGAAGGTTTCCGGATAGGATTTGGAGTCTAGGGGCCGAATCTGGAGGTTAGAAGGCTACTAGGAGTCATAAACCGAGTCCGAAAAGGTGAAGAAATCCAAAACCGCGTCGAAAACGCGGAAATTCCGCGAAATAACTGTGGGGCGAACCGCCGCGGGCTATTTCGGGGCCTATATATAGTGCTCAGTTTTCTCTCCGAAAACCATATCTTTCCAAGCCTACTTTCTCACCTCTCTCTATAGTTTTAGGTAGGAACTTCCCGGGGCCTGTCCTGGGAGTTCCATAGCTTAGGGGATACTTTTTCATAGCAGATTGGAGCGCGTAGGATCGCAATCATCCGGAGATTGACAACCTTCGGTAACTTTGTATCTTACAGTTTTTATCTACTTATTTTATCTTCTTTCAATATGTTTTCTTCTATGATTTCTATTGATTGCATGCCTATCATGAGTAGCTAAATTTATCATTGGTGGTAGTATGTGAATTGTTAGCGAGGGAAGATAATCATGCTAATGGCTATATCGCGCATTATACTCCGTATCATTGCTTTATTTCGTTGATCAGTTGTAACCAAAATTCTCGTATGTTGTATTGATCATTATGCACAATTGGACACTAGTCGACCATTAGACCAATTATCTTCGTAGTGTTGAATAATTACGGAACACATTTGGACAATCGTGATTGACTAGTCAGACCATATTATCTTCGTAGTGCTTAATACTTGCAACAGGACACTAGATTGATTCAAAGATCTCTATGCAAGACCGAGGATTTATGCATGATTATCGACCCATTATGTTAAGAAGGACCATACTATCACCAATCTCCATTATCTGCTAGAAACCCCCTATTGCTATCTGTCTGCTGTTTTTTTTATTCTTAATTAGATTTGATAAAGCTAGTATAGTCCTGAGAGAACGACACTCGAGTCATTCTACTACTACACTACGGTTTTCGTTGTAGTTTTGGATTGCCTTTGGCTAATTACAAATTTATTTGACTGAATCTGACACGTTCATCAAATTGGCGCCGTTGCCGGGGACACTAGATTCCAGAAAAAAAAAAGAGAAAAAGAAAATGAAAAAAGAATCTGGAAAAAAGAAAAGAAAAGAAGACCCCAAAAAAGCAGGAAGTGTCCAAAAAAGAAAGCCAAAAGCAGTTTAGCAAAGTTTTGAGTCTTTTCCATTTTTCGTATTGTTCGTAATCGTGTTTTTCTATTTTTTATCTTTTTTGTCTTAAGTGTCATCTGTTCTAGACCACCCTCGTCCTGCCATTCAGGAAGTGGTGAATAGCTTAAGACTTTACTTGAGAGATGGGTAGAATAGGGGAGAGTTATCTTTTATAGGGAACCCTCCTTCGTTTGATGAGAGCCAGTACTGGTTCGACCTCTTTTGAGGAAAAGTCTTAACATGGTGGAACAACAGTAAGTCCTCAGTTTCATACGCACGGGGCAACCATTAGTATCTTAGCATGCATCATTACGTCGTCACTGACTAGGTCCAGGTAGAGAATGTTACGAGAGACTATCTTGTCTTGACATAAGTGCTTATGTGGATGTGTATAAGTCAATCGAGGTATTCTTCAACCTATATTCATGCTTTGATTTATATGGTTTTTGTTCATATGTTATTTGGTAGATTCAGTAGATTAGTTCATTTTATTTGGCATGAAACTCCATTTTGAGTCTTGCATGTTTTTTGTATTAGAGTCTAGCTTAGTTGCTTCAGGACAAGCAAAGGTTCGGTTTGGGGAGTTTGATGAATGTGTATTTTACACTTTCATTCGAGTCTTTTTCACCTATTTTAGCTATCCTCTATGTTAATTTAGTTATATTTTAGTACATTTTATTAGAATAGTGTCACGTTTCCCTTTAGATTTTATTTTACAGGTTTTGGTTGAAATTCGGAGATTTCCGGGCAATTATATTGAAGTCTACAAGGAATTGGTGTTTCAGAAGCCTATTTGGAGTATCTGAAGGTTTCCGGATAGGATTTGGAGTCTAGGGGCCGAATCTTGAGGTTAGAAGGCTACTAGAAGTCAGAAACCGAGTCCGAAAAGGTGAACAAATCCAAAACCGCGTCGAAAACGCGGAAATTCCGCGAAATAACTGTGGGGCGAACCGCCGCACTGAGGGGCGAACCGCCGCGGACTATTTCGGGGCCTATATATAGTGCTCAGTTTTCTCTCCGAAAATCATATCTTTCCAAGCCTACTTTCTCACCTCTCTCTATAGTTTTAGGTAGGAACTTCCCGGGGCCTGTTCTAGGAGTTCCATAGCTTAGGGGATACTTTTTCATAGCAGATTGGAGCGCGTAGGATCGCAATCATCCGGAGATTGACAAGCTTCGGTAACTTTGTATCTTACAGTTTTTATCTACTTATTTTATCTTCTTTCAATATGTTTTCTTCTATGATTTCTATTGATTGCATGCCTATTATGAGTAGCTAAACTTATCGTTGGTGGTAGTATGTGAATTGTTAGCGAGGGAAGATAATCATGCTAATGGCTATATCGCGCATTATACTCCGTGTCATTGCTTTATTTCGTTGATCAGTTGTAACCAAAATTCTCGTATGTTGTATTGATCATTATGCACACTTGGACACTTGTCGACCTTCAAACCAATTATCTTCGTAGTGTTGAATAATTACGGAACACATTAGGACGTTAGTTGTTGACAAGTCAGACCAAATTATCTTCGTAGTGCTTAATACTTGCAACAGGACACTAGATTGATTCAAAGATCTCTATGCAAGACCGAGGAATTTATGCATGATTATCAACCCATTATGTTAAGAAGGACCATACTATCACCAATCTCCATTATCTGCTAGAAACCCCGTATTGCTATCTGTCTGTTGTTTCTATATTCTTAATTAGATTTGATAAAGCTAGTATAGTCCTGAGAGAACGACACTCGAGTCATTATACTGCTACACTACGGTTTTCGTTGTAGTTGTGGATTGCCTTTGGCTAATTACAAATTTATTTGACTGAATCTGACACGTTCACCAAATTGGCGCCGTTGCCGGGGACTATACTCCTTTTTTCTATTTAATTTGTTTTTATTTACATCTTTAGATTCCTAATTCTATTAGTTTTAGTTTTCCTTTTTAATCTCTCTCTGATACTGCTTTCCTAGTTTGTCTCTAATCACTTTTCCTAGTCTGTCACAGATAGTGTATGCCGCATACACGTTCTGCAGGAACACCGCTTGCTAATTCAATTGCTAAGATCGATAGAGTCTACCACCAAAGAAGGCGACTACTTGAAAGGCGCGCACTAGAGGAAATAGAGGAAACTGATTTCTCTGAATCTCTAATTAGTCTATTCAAGGAAATCGACGGAATGGCAGAAGCTAGACCACTGAAGGCATGGGTACAACCCACCAAGGATCGTATGAGGGGACCAGCGATAGTTCTTTCGTCTGCAACCCGAGATCTGGAGATCAAGAACCACGCATTCCAGCAACTTCCGAGGTTCTATGGCTTATCAAAGGAAGATGAGATGGGGTACTTGCACGATATCGATGATTTCGTCAACCAACTCCCACGACCCGGAGCTGACATAACAACGAATGAGTTGAGGATGAAGGTTTTTGCTATGGGACTTGGCGACAGAGCCAAGTCATGGCTGAGCTCTCTTCCAGCAGGCTCGCTGGACACTTGGGAAAAGGTTTTTTCAGCTTTCATGGAGAAATACTTCCCACACACTCTGACTACCGCGCTTAAGGCGCAGATCACTGGATTCAAGCAAGACTATGATGAGACCATCTACACCGCGTTCGAGAGGTTCCAAGATCTCACGAACAAGTGCCCTCACCATGGTTTTGAACTTTCCGGCCTAGTCCAACACTTCTACAATGGACTAACCTTCAAGAACCAACAAGTGGTGGATTTCCAATGCCGAGGCAATATTTGGGAGGAAACCGCAGAAGCGTCTGGGCAGTTTTCGAAAGGCTTGCTAAGGGTTCGCAGTTCAAGGACCCAAGAGCAATGGTTAGGAGACGTGGACCTGAAGCTCCACCGACTCAAGAAGCCCCTATGTACAGGGGGAATGGGGATCAATTCAAGTGCTTTACCAACGAATTGAAGCAAGTCCTCAAGAGCGCCACCGGAACAACTGTTTCGAACGAAGTATGCCGAATATGCAAGAACTATGGGCATGGGGATCATATGTGTAGATCGGAGCTGGCATACGATGATGGCAACTGGGCTCGAGGAGGAGAAGAAGAAGCCTTTGCTACGGAGTTTGGCACTCAAGAAGTTAGCTACGGACAAGACGGTAGGAATCCTCGAGGTGGATTTTGGAGAAGAGGATACCGTAAGAATCAAGGATATGCACCGGCTAACCAAACTTATGGACCTAACCAAGACCGTAGTAGGCTGAACTATGGTAATGATCACTGCGAAAACCCCGCTCCGAAAGAGCCACCGAAGTCGAAGTCGGCTCTACTGATGGAGAACTTGCAGAAGATGGTTGATCACACACAAAGTTTTCTCAAACGTTATGAGGAAGATTCCAAGAAAACTAGGGCAAGGCTTGATAAGTTGGAAGAGAGCACTAGGCTTGCCCATCAAAAGATGCAAGAGTTGATCGACCAAAAACTACCTAGCAGCGCTGTGAAGTCGAATGCCATTACATTGGCTGACGATGTACCTGACGAAATCACCATCAGAAAGGTTATTAGGTGCAAGTGTTGCATGAAGGAAGAACTTCTACAGGCTGAGGAAGAAGAGAAGGGCCTTGGTTGTAGCACAAGTGATGAGGAACAAGAGGATCCCAAACCACTCCCTAAAAGTTTCGATATAAAGGTAGGGATTGGTGAGCTTGAAGATGTCCGTGCCACACTAGATACGGGATCCTACTCAAACATAATTCCTTTAAATGTGTTTGAAAAGAGCAACATCGGAAAACTATCTGAGCAAAGGGCTATTGTACAACTGGCGGATGGATCCTTTATGACACCGGAGGGAGTTGTGAATAATGTGTTGGTCAAGATTGGTGAAGCATCTATATACACAAATTTTGTAGTTATGCCGGCATCTGCACCTGGAACGGGAGATGTCATACTCTTAGGGCAAACATTCTTAACCAAACTACGCTCCGTGATGGATATCTACAAACCTGCACCATCGAAGTGAATGGCAAGCAACACGTATTGCAAGCCATACCTGATCCACCTGAACCGCCTGATATTACTACTCACTACTGTGGTCTTGCAGCCTATATTCTTTCTTATTCACAGGTTCGTGGCATGAAAAGGAGGTCAATGAAGGGGAAGCCTAGTACCCGCAAAAAGAAGAGATAGGCGCAGACAGGAGTCGAGTCAAAGACTTTAAACAATGACGCTATCCGGGAGGCAACCCGGAATTTTTATCGCTTTCTTTACTGCTTTTCTGCATGCATTCATTCTTGAACTAATTGCTTCTCGTATGCGAATTTGTTCATGTCTGTGTCGTATATGCTTATGTTTGAGTGAGATTTTTCGAGTGGTTTTTTGAAAAAAATTTGGTTTCGGGATTTAAACCGCATTTTCTGACATCGGGACCCGTCTCCCCGCATTGGGGAGCACGGGGCGAACCGCCCCACGGTCCTAGAACTTAAAAAATGCGGATTTCAACCCCAAAACCTTATTTTCTTCATTCTTCTTCATCCATACTCCCAAAAAACCCGAAAAGTGCGATTTCACATCTAAATCTTCATAACTTCTTCGTTTCTTGACCAAATTGAGTGTTCTTTAGCTTAATTCGAAGCCTACTACATGATCTATCATCCTATCCGAACAGATTTCATCCTAATTCGTTAGATTTGCAGATCTGAGGTATCATCCTTAGAACCCTAATTTTCGAATTTGGGGGTTTTTTAATTTGAGTTTCGATTATGCTTATTTGATGCATGGGTATGTTGTTTGTATGATTAGACATGTTATTTACTTTCAATTGCATGCTCAATTTTGCTTGGATTGTTGATTTGGGTATTTTGCTGCTAGATGATATATCTTGTTCTGCATTATGTCTTTATCTTTGGTTTCCTGCATATGAATGTGTTTATTGGTGTAATGTTGGTGAATTTGATCATAGAATGCTTATTAGTTAAGAATGAGGATTTATGCTGGTAGAATTTTTGCGTTGCTATGGTATGAATTGAGCCTTGTTATCAAGGATATTGGTTGTCTAGTAAGAGCATGATGTGATGTATTGCATGTAGTAGTTACGTTGGTATGTTGCATGATGAAGAAGCTAGGCTAGACATTGCGGTTTGGGGAGTTCGATTGTTGATTTTATCACTTGTGTGTTTCGCTTTTACACTAGCATATATTTGAGTCTGTTTTGAGTCATACGAGGTGCTAACCGCTATTTGTAGGTACCATACCAAGGAAAGGGAGCATTCCCGTATGATAGCTGTGAAGAACCATGTCAAGGAAGGTGATCTCGCTAGATGTGCGTTCGAGCCAAGGGGTTTTGCAACAACATCGTGGATTATCCAAGAGGAGGAGCTAGAGTACACCTGGAGTAAGGACTCCTATGCCTATTCATGCACCACCGAAGGGACAGAAACCGTTATTACATCATCACTCCATCACAAGGACTGCAAAGTTCGTGTGAACTGGAAGGCACCAGGACATTCTCGCAGCGACGGATTTGATCTTGAGTTCGCAGTTGCTAGAAGGTTCCGAAGCGCTAGCTTGGTTCCAAAACATAATGACATGGGTACTCAGCACCTTGTTGGGGTGCCCTTTGCCTGCCTCTAAAGTGAGCATCATATAGACATTGGTCGGAGCAACAGTGGAGAATGTGGTCGAAATTGGAGAAAAAGGTAGAAGACTTCTGAGTATCCGAGCAGCTTACTGTAACCTTCTCGTGGTGTAAAACGTTGGAGGGGGAGGTCCTGATACCACTGCCTTTTCCCCTTCAATAGTTCACATCCTATTGGAGGGCTACAGGATGGAGAATTCCATAACAGCGGCGGCTAATCTTGAGAATTCTACCTGCCATTGCACCTCTACTGGCGATGATGATAGTGACAGTAGTGACAATGAAGGCCATACGGGCAATGATGACTCTGATAGAGGAGTTGTTCCTGCCCGGCCTAAAAACGGAACTACCGCACCCATCAGAAGACCTGATGTCACACTATAAAGCTCACAGAGGAGGCCCAATAAATCACAAGCAGCATACTCAGCCGACCGAGGCCAAACCATGGGGTAACATCTAGTATCATATCTTATTTCCTCATTTACTTACTGCTAGGGACTAGGGTTAATTTCATGAGGGGGGATGGGATTTAAGTGATCTGATGTTGTTAGCTTGGAGTTTGGTATTGGTAGGATGAGTATAGTACTTCGCATGCTTTATCCATCTGCACGTTTACTGCTTTCTTAGATTTTTTAGGTTGCATTCATCCTAGGATAGTCTTGCATGTTTTATATGGAGTTTATTGCCGAATTTTTTGAACTTTTTTATTGGGTAGATCAACTAGCTATGCCATTAATCGTATGCTTCATCTCTATGAATTTGTTTGAGGTTTTTCTCGCTTGGCTTGTCTCATTTATGTATTGCACTTAGTTAAGCATGGTAGTCTCGACATCACTTAGTGGTATTTTCTCTACTGCGGTTCACGAAGGCCTTTATAATAGGATGATGCATGTTAGGGTCTTATGGTTGTTTCTCGAGTAATTATGTACCTAAGAGGCAACAAGTCTTCACCATGCTTTGAGATTGCTAAATGCCTAGGAAGGAGGTAGTGTGAGGTTGTGTGATCCTTTGTTTATAACCTATTCTTCCGAATAGGTTTGGGGAGGGGGTTACACCATCATAGACTTGTTTCTGTTTTTCATTTTTCGTATCGTGAGTTTATTTTCCTTTTTCGTAAATTTTGTGCTCCAACCTATTCTTTCGAATAGGTTTGGGAAAGTCGTGTGAGTCATTTTGCTTCTCTTTTTGTTATGCTACTGCTGGCTAAAAAAAAATCGAAAAAAAAGAAAGAAAAATTCCAGAAAAAAAAAAGAGAAAAAGAAAATGAAAAAAGAATCTGGAAAAAAGAAAAGAAAAGAAGACCCCAAAAAAGCAGGAAGGGTCCAAAAAAGAAAGGCAAAAGCAGTTTAGCAAAGTTTTGAGTCTTTTCCATTTTTCGTATTGTTCGTAATCGTGTTTTTCTATTTTTTATCTTTTTTGTCTTAAGTGTCATCTGTTCTAAACCACCCTCGTCCTGCCATTCAGGAAGTGGTGAATAGCTTAAGACTTTACTTGAGAGATGGGTAGAATAGGGGAGAGTTATCTTTTATAGGGAACCCTCCTTCGTTTGATGAGAGCCAGTACTGGTTCGACCTCTTTTGAGGAGAAGTCTTAACATGGTGGAACAGCAGTAAGTCCTCAGTTTCATAGGCACGGGGCAACCATTCGTATCTTAGCATGCATCATTACGTCGTCACTGACTAGGTCCAGGTAGAGAATGTTACGAGAGACTATCTTGTCTTGACATAAGTGCTTATGTGGATGTGTATAAGTCAATCGAGGTATTCTTCAACCTATATTCATGCTTTGATTTATATGGTTTTTGTTCATATATATGTTATTTGGTAGATTCAGTAGATTAGTTCATTTTATTTGGCATGAAACTCCATTTTGAGTCTTGCATGTTTTTGTATTAGAGTCTAGCTTAGTTGCTTGTGGACAAGCAAAGATTCGGTTTGGGGAGTTTGATGAATGTGTATTTTACACTTTCATTCGAGTCTTTTTCACCTATTTTAGCTATCCTCTATGTTAGTTTAGTTATATTTTAGTACATTTTATTAGAATAGTGTCACGTTTCCCTTTAGATTTTATTTTACAGGTTTTGGTTGAAATTCAGAGATTTCCGGACAATTATATTGAAGTCTACAAGGAATTGGTGTTCCAGAAGCCTATTTGGAGTATCTGAAGGTTTCTGGATAGGATTTGGAGTTTAGGGGCCGAATCTGGAGGTTAGAAGGCTACTAGAAGTCAGAAACCGAGTCCGAAAAGGTGAAGAAATCCAAAACCACGTCGAAAAAGCGGAAATTCCGCGAAATAACTGTGGGGCGAACCGCCGCACTGAGGGGCGAACCGCCGCGGACTATTTCGGGGCCTATATATAGTGCTCAGTTTTCTCTCCGAAAATCATATCTTTCCAAGCCTACTTTCTCACCTCTCTCTATAGTTTTAGGTAGGAACTTCCCGGGGCCTGTCGCGGGAGTTCCATAGCTTAGGGGATACTTTTTCATAGCAGATTGGAGCGCGTAGGATCGCAATCATCCGGAGATTGACAACCTTCGGTAACTTTGTATCTTACAGTTTTTATCTACTTATTTTATCTTCTTTCAATATGTTTTCTTCTATGATTTCTATTGATTGCATGCCTATTATGAGTAGCTAAACTTATCGTTGGTGGTAGTATGTGAATTCTTCTGATTTTCTCCCAAATACACATATTTGAGGTGCTCAGGAAGCGGTTTTAATTCTAAGCTGGGTTCTCAGGAAACCCACTTTCTTCTTCTTCTTCCTCTAACGGTTCAAGTTCCTCTTCTCCTGCTGGAATTTCTGGGGTGCTATCCATTATTTCGACTAGTTCCCTTGCTTTTTCGATCATGTAGCATTTCATAGGAGGTTTATTAAAGATTTTTCGAAAATTGCTAAACCTTTAAGTAGCTTGCTTGCTAAAGATGTGGTTTTCCATTTCTCTAATGAATGCGTAGTTGCTTTTAATACTCTTAAGGAAAAGCTTGTTTCTGCCCCCATTGTTGTGCCGCCTGACTGGAATCTTCCTTTTGAAATTATGTGTGATGCTTCGAATTTTGCTATGGGTGCTGTTTTATGCCAAAAAGTTGATAAGCAGTATCGTGTGATTTATTATGTTAGTAAGACTCTAGACTCCGCGCAGGTTAATTATACAACAACTGAAAAGGAATTTTTAGCTGTTGTCTTTGCTTTACAAAAGTTTAGGTCTTATTTAATTGGACATCCTGTAAATGTCCATACTGATCATGCTGCTTTGAGACATTTGATAGCTAAGCAAGATTCTAAGCCTAGATTAATCCGTTGGGTCCTTTTGCTGCAAGACTTTGATTTGACTATAGTAGATAGAGCTGGTAGGGAGAATTTAGTAGCAGATCATTTATCTAGAATACCTAATATCCCTGTTGATCCGATACCCATTAATGAAGATCTCCCCGATGAGCATCTACTGAAGGATAATGAGGAGCCATGGTATGCAGATATTGTAAACTATTTGGCTATGAATATTTGCCCCACTAACTTTTCAACTTCAGACAAGAGAGCTCTTGCCAAGCAATGCAGGACTTACATATGGGATGATCCGCATCTATTCAAGGAAGGAGCTGATGGGATTCTAAGGAGATGCGTGCCACAAGAAGAGCAACAAAGTGTACTGAGCCATTGCCATGAGCTTAACTGTGGGGGGCACTACAGTGGATTGAAGACAGCGCGCAAGGTACTGCAGGCAGGATTTTTCTGGCCAACAATATACAAAAATGCTCGAAGTTTTGTGAAGAATTGTGACCCATGTCAACGAGGAGGTGGTATCGGCAAGAAAGATGAAATGCCCCTTCAAGGGAATCTAGTAGTAGAACCTTTCGATGTATGGGGCATTGATTTTATGGGACCATTTCCAAACAGTGGAGGCTATGAGTACATTCTTGTTGCAGTGGACTATGTGACTAAATGGGTAGAGGCAATTCCTACAAAAACAAATGACGGCGCAATGGTTATGAAGTTCTTGAAGGAAGTAATATTTTCGAGATTTGGGTGCCCTAGGACAATCATCAGTGATGGAGGGTCACACTTTGTCAATAGAACGTTTGCTTCACTTCTTAATTCTCGCCTTCGACTATTTCCTGGAAAGCTCCGTACTCGTTGGGATGGACCGTACGAAATTCTCGAAGTTGCTCCCCATGGAGCTGTTAAACTCTTCCATCCAAAGACGGGAAATACCTTCAAGGTGAATGGCCAACGAGTGAAGCCGTACTTCGAGATATCTAGTGATCAAAGGGAGGTTGATCACCTTGAGCTTACCCTTACCGCCTCCACTGAAGGTTAGTGTGTTTTGTTTTCTCACGAGTTTGATTGAGTATTATAGGTAACTTATACAAGCATTAGCTCTCACCTTCAATCCACTTTCGACGTTCGAGACGAGCGACGACGTTCAGGTTTGGGGAGGAGGTTATCGCTGGTTATCTCTATACTCATCTTGCTTATGAAAAACTCGTGAAATTTTTTGCATTGCACGTTTACTGCTTTCCTAGGATAGTTTTGCATGTTTTATATGGAGTTTATTGCCGAATTTTTTTGAACTTTTTTATTGGGTAAATCAACTAGCTATGCCATTAATCGTATGCTTCATCTCTATGAATTTGTTGAGGTTTTTCTCGCTTGGCTTGTCACATTTATGTATTGCACTTAGTTAAGCTTGATAGTCTCGACATCACTTAGCGGTGTTTTCTCTACTGCGGTTCACGAAGGCCTTTATAATAGGATGGTGCATGTTAGGGTCTTATGGTTGTTTTCCCGAGTAATTATGTACCTAAGAGGCAACAAGTCTTCACCATGCTTTGAGATTGCTAAATGCCTAGGAAGGAGGTAGTATGAGGTTGTGTGATCCTTTGTTTATAACCTATTCTTCAGAATAGGTTTGGGGAGGGGGTTACACCATCATAGACTTGTTTCTGTTTTTCATTTTCGTATCGTGAGTTTATTTTTAATTTTCCGTGAATTTTGTACTCCAACCTATTCTTTCGAATAGGTTTGGGGAATTCGTGTGAGTCATTTTGTTTCTCTTTTTGTTATGCTACTGCTGGCTAGAAAAATTGGAAAAAAAAAAGAGGAAAAAATTCCAGAAAAAAAAGAGAAAAAGAAAAAAAGAGAATCTGGAAAGAAAAAAAAGAAAAAGAGAAGACCCCAAAAAAGCAAGTAGGGTCCAAAAAAGAAAGCCAAATAGCAGTTTAGCAAAGTTTTGAGTCTTTCCATTTTTGTATTGTTCGTAATCGTGTTTTTCTATTTTTTATCTTTTTGTCTTAAGTGTCATCTGATCTAGACCACCCTCGTCCTGCCATTCAGGAAGTGGTGAATAGTTTAAGACTTTACTTAAGAGATAGGTAGAATAGGGGAGTGTTATCTTTTATAGGGAACCCTCCTTCGTTTGATGAGAGCCAGTACTGGTTCGACCTCTTTTGAGGAAAAGTCTTAACATGGTGGATCTAAAGTAAGTCCTCAGTTTCATAGGCACCGGGCAACCATTCGTATCTTAGCATGCTTCATTACGTCGTCACTGACTAGGTCCAGGTAGAGAATGTTACGAGAGACTATCTTGTCTTGACATAAGCGCTTATGTGGATGTGTATAAGTCAATCGAGGTATTCTTCAACCTATATTCATGCTTTGATTTGTATGGTTTTGTTCATATGTTATTTGGTAGATTCAGTAGATTAGTTCATTTATTTGGCATGAAACTCCATTTTGTGTCTTGCATGTTTTTTGTATTAGAGTCTAGCTTAGTTGCTTGAGGACAAGTAAAGGTTCGGTTTGGGGAGTTTGATGAATGTGTATTTTACACTTCCATTCGAGTCTTTTTCACCTATTTTAGCTATCCTCTATGTTAATTTAGCTATATTTTAGTACATTTTATTAGAATAGTGTCACGTTTCCTTTAGATTTTATTTTACAGGTTTTGGTTGAAATTCGGAGATTTCCGGGCAATTATATTGAAGTCTACAAGGAATTGGTGTTCCAGAAGCCTATTTCGAGTATCTGAAGGTTCCGGATAGGATTTGGAGTCTAGGGGCCGAATTGGAGGTTAGAAGGCTACTAGAAGTCATAAACCGAGTCCGAAAAGGTGAAGAAATCCAAAACCGCGTCGAATGCGGAAATTCCGCGAAATAACTGTGGGGCGAACCGCCGCACTGAGGGGCGAACCGCCGCGGCTATTTCGGGGGCTATATATAGTGCTCAGTTTCTCCCTCGAAACTCAGTCTTTCCAAGCCTACTTTCTCACCTCTCTCTATAGTTTTAGGTAGGAAACTTCCCGGGGCCTGTCCTGGGAGTTCCATAGCTTAGGGGATACTTTTTCATAGCAGATTGGAGCGCGTAGGATCGCAAATCGGAGATTGACAACCTTCGGTAACTTTGTATCTTACATTTATCTACTTATTATATTCTTTCAATATGTTTTCTTCTATGATTCTATTGATTGCATGTCTATTATGAGTAGCTAAATTTATCATTGGTGGTAGTATGTGAATTCTTAGCGAGGGAAGATAATCATGCTAATGGCCTATATCGCGCATTATACTCCGTTGTCATTGCTTTATTTCGTTGATCAGTTGTAACCAAAATTCTCGTATGTTGTATTGATCATTATGCAAAATTGGAACTAGTCGACCATCAGACCAATTATCTCATAGTGTTGAATAATTACGGAACACATTAGGACATCGTGATTGACTGTCAGACCATATTATCTCGTAGTGCTTAATACTTGCAACAGGACAATTGATTTCAAAGATCTCTATGCAAGACCGAGGAATTTATGCATGATTATCGACCCATATGTAAGAAGGACCATACTATCACCAATCTCCCTATCTGCTAGAAACCCCTATTGCTATCTGTCTGCTGTTTTATCTTCTTAATTAATTTGATAAAGCTATTATAGTCTGAGAGAAGCAACTCGAGTCATTCTACTACTACACTACGGTTTTCGTTGTAGTTGGGGATTGCCTTTGGCTAATTACAAATTATTTTGACTGGAAATCTGACACGTCATTCAATTGACAATACTCAAAATGCTAG
>CM051455.1:101554672-101588169 GCA_028274465.1 Plantago ovata | reverse complement strand
TTTCATAGGATTTTATAAAGATTTTTCGAAAATTGCTACACCTTAAGTAGCTGCTTGATCAAGATGTTGTGGTTTTCCATTTTCTATGAAATGCGTAGTTTCTTTTAAACTCTTAAGGAAAAAGTGTTTCTGCCCCCATGTTGTTGCCGCCTGACTGGAATCTCCTTTTGAATTATGTGTGATGCTTCGAATTTTGCTATGGGTGCTGTTTTATGCCAAAAAACGTTGATAAGCACGTATCGTGTGATTTATTATGTTAGTAAGACTCTAGACTCCCGCAGGTTATTATACAACAACTGAAAGGAATTTTTAGCTGTTGTCTTTGCTTTACAAAAGTTTAGGTCTTATTTAATTGGACATCCTGTAAATGTCCATACTGATCATGCTGCTTTGAGACATTTGATAGCTAAGCAAGATTCTAAGCCTAGATTAATCCGTTGGGTCCTTTTGCTGCAAGACTTTGATTTGACTATAGTAGATAGAGCTGGTAGGGAGAATTTAGTAGCAGATCATTTATCTAGAATACCTAATATCCCTGTTGATCCGATACCCATTAATGAAGATCTCCCCGATGAGCTCTACTGAAGGATAATGAGGAGCCATGGTATGCAGATATTGTAAACTATTGGCTATGAATATTTGCCCCACTAACTTTTCAACTTCAGACAAGAGAGCTTTGCCCAAGCAATGCAGGACTTACATTGGGATGATCCGCATCTATTCAAGGAAGGAGCTGATGGGATTCTAAGAGATGCGTGCCACAAGAAGAGCAACAAAGTGTACTGAGCCATTGCCATGAGCTTAACTGTGGGGGGCACTACAGTGGATTGAAGACAGCGCGCAAGGTACTGCAGCAGGATTTTTCTGGCCAACAATATACAAAATGCTCGAAGTTTTGTGAAGAATGTGACCCATGTCAACGAGGAGGTGGTATCGGCAGAAAGATGAAATGCCCCTCAAGGGGAATCTAGTAGTAGAACCTTTCGATGTATGGGCATTGATTTATGGGACCATTTCCAAACAGTGGAGGCTATGAGTACATTCTTGTTGCAGTGGACTATGTGACTAAATGGGTAGAGGCAATTCCTACAAAACAAATGACGGCGCAATGGTATGAAGTTCTTGAAGGAAGTAATATTTTCGAGATTTGGGTGCCCTAGGACAATCATCAGTGATGGAGGGTCACACTTTGTCAATAGAACGTTTGCTTCACTTCTTAATTCTCGCCTTCGACTATTTCCTGGGAAGCTCCGTACTCGTTGGGATGGACCGTACGAAATTCTCGAAGTTGCTCCCCATGGAGCTTTAAACTCTTCCATCCAAAGACGGGAAATACCTTCAAGGTGAATGGCCAACGAGTGAAGCCGTACTTCGAGATATCTAGTGATCAAAGGGAGGTTGATCACCTTGAGCTTACCCTTACCGCCTCCACTGAAGGTTAGTGTGTTTTGTTTTCTCACGAGTTTGATTGAGTATTATAGGTAACTTATACAAGCATTAGCTCTCACCTTCAATCCACTTTCGACGTTCGAGACGAGCGACGACGTTCAGGTTTGGGGAGGAGGTTATCGCTGGTTATCTCTATACTCATCTTGCTTATGAAAAACTCGTGAAATTTTTTGCATTTGCACGTTTACTGCTTTCCTAGGATAGTTTTGCATGTTTTATATGGAGTTTATTGCCGAATTTTTTTGAACTTTTTTATTGGGTAAATCAACTAGCTATGCCATTAATCGTATGCTTCATCTCTATGAATTTGTTTGAGGTTTTTCTCGCTTGGCTTGTCACATTTATGTATTGCACTTAGTTAAGCTTGATAGTCTCGACATCACTTAGCGGTGTTTTCTCTACTGCGGTTCACGAAGGCCTTTATAATAGGATGGTGCATGTTAGGGTCTTATGGTTGTTTTCCCGAGTAATTATGTACCTAAGAGGCAACAAGTCTTCACCATGCTTTGAGATTGCTAAATGCCTAGGAAGGAGGTAGTATGAGGTTGTGTGATCCTTTGTTTATAACCTATTCTTCAGAATAGGTTTGGGGAGGGGGTTACACCATCATAGACTTGTTTCTGTTTTTCATTTTCGTATCGTGAGTTTATTTTTAATTTTCCGTGAATTTGTACTCCAACCTATTCTTTCGAATAGGTTTGGGGAATTCGTGTGAGTCATTTTGTTTCTCTTTTTGTTATGCTACTGCTGGCTAGAAAAATTGGAAAAAAAAAAGAGGAAAAAATTCCAGAAAAAAAAAGAGAAAAAGAAAAAAAGAGAATCTGGAAAGAAAAAAAAGAAAAAGAGAAGACCCCAAAAAAGCAAAGTAGGGTCCAAAAAAGAAAGCCAAATAGCAGTTTAGCAAAGTTTTGAGTCTTTCCATTTTTGTATTGTTCGTAATCGTGTTTTTCTATTTTTTATCTTTTTTGTCTTAAGTGTCATCTGATCTAGACCACCCTCGTCCTGCCATTCAGGAAGTGGTGAATAGTTTAAGACTTTACTTAAGAGATAGGTAGAATAGGGGAGTGTTATCTTTTATAGGGAACCCTCCTTCGTTTGATGAGAGCCAGTACTGGTTCGACCTCTTTGAGGAAAAGTCTTAACATGGTGGATCTAAAGTAAGTCCTCAGTTTCATAGGCACCGGGCAACCATTCGTATCTTAGCATGCTTCATTACGTCGTCACTGACTAGGTCCAGGTAGAGAATGTTACGAGAGACTATCTTGTCTTGACATAAGCGCTTATGTGGATGTGTATAAGTCAATCGAGGTATTCTTCAACCTATATTCATGCTTTGATTTGTATGGTTTTTGTTCATATGTTATTTGGTAGATTCAGTAGATTAGTTCATTTTATTTGGCATGAAACTCCATTTTGTGTCTTGCATGTTTTTTGTATTAGAGTCTAGCTTAGTTGCTTGAGGACAAGTAAAGGTTCGGTTTGGGGAGTTTGATGAATGTGTATTTTACACTTCCATTCGAGTCTTTTTCACCTATTTTAGCTATCCTCTATGTTAATTTAGCTATATTTTAGTACATTTTATTAGAATAGTGTCACGTTTCCCTTTAGATTTTATTTTACAGGTTTTGGTTGAAATTCGGAGATTTCCGGGCAATTATATTGAAGTCTACAAGGAATTGGTGTTCCAGAAGCCTATTTCGAGTATCTGAAGGTTTCCGGATAGGATTTGGAGTCTAGGGGCCGAATTTGGAGGTTAGAAGGCTACTAGAAGTCATAAACCGAGTCCGAAAAGGTGAAGAAATCCAAAACCGCGTCGAAAATGCGGAAATTCCGCGAAATAACTGTGGGGCGAACCGCCGCACTGAGGGGCGAACCGCCGCGGGCTATTTCGGGGGCTATATATAGTGCTCAGTTTTCTCTCCGAAAATCATATCTTTCCAAGCCTACTTTCTCACCTCTCTCTATAGTTTTAGGTAGGAACTTCCCGGGGCCTGTCCTGGGAGTTCCATAGCTTAGGGGATACTTTTTCATAGCAGATTGGAGCGCGTAGGATCGCAATCATCCGGAGATTGACAACCTTCGGTAACTTTGTATCTTACAGTTTTTATCTACTTATTTTATCTTCTTTCAATATGTTTTCTTCTATGATTTCTATTGATTGCATGTCTATTATGAGTAGCTAAATTTATCATTGGTGGTAGTATGTGAATTCTTAGCGAGGGAAGATAATCATGCTAATGGCTATATCGCGCATTATACTCCGTGTCATTGCTTTATTTCGTTGATCAGTTGTAACCAAAATTCTCGTATGTTGTATTGATCATTATGCAAAATTGGACACTAGTCGACCATCAGACCAATTATCTTCATAGTGTTGAATAATTACGGAACACATTAGGACAATCGTGATTGACTAGTCAGACCATATTATCTTCGTAGTGCTTAATACTTGCAACAGGACACTAGATTGATTCAAAGATCTCTATGCAAGACCGAGGAATTTATGCATGATTATCGACCCATTATGTTAAGAAGGACCATACTATCACCAATCTCCATTATCTGCTAGAAACCCCCTATTGCTATCTGTCTGCTGTTTTTATATTCTTAATTAGATTTGATAAAGCTATTATAGTCCTGAGAGAACGACACTCGAGTCATTCTACTACTACACTACGGTTTTCGTTGTAGTTGTGGATTGCCTTTGGCTAATTACAAATTTATTTGACTGAATCTGACACGTTCATCAATTGACAATACTCAAAATGCTAGGACTAGAAGGAACCTTGCTAGAAAAGAACTTACTTAAAAGTATGTTGAGCAAAAGGGTCAACCAAGAAAGACACCACATCAAAAAGTGGACTTGATCAGCAATGATCAAAGGTCTTTCGGTTCTAAACCATCTAGTTCCTCAGCAAGTAGAAAACAAGTCAAGGTCGAAAAACTCAAGATTTGGGTTTCCACTGGACGTTTTCTTGAACATGTTAATGGACATCCAATATTGGATAATTAACTTGTTTGATCTTGATTGTGCAGACTTCAGCCACGGAGACAAACAATGCAATTTGGCACTTTGACAGTGGCTGCGGAAAGTACATGACGGGCAATAAGAAAAACCTTATAAACTATAGACGGTGGTCTAAAGGTACAACAATAAGGTTTGCTGGTGGAGGCTTTGGTTCTACTAAAGGCTACGGTGACGTGAAGTTAGGATGCATTACCATTTCAGGAGTTCTTTATGTCAAAAATCTTAAGTTTAACCTTTTCAGCATGAGTCAGTTTGCTGAAAAGGGTTACTTCATCAAAATTAAAAGTGATGAATGTAAAATTATTGACTTTGAGACAAAGAAGGTTATCAGGGTTGCTAGAAGATCAGGAGGTCTCTATACCGTACATTGGTCTTCAGCAATCATTGAAAAATGCCTTATCTCAGATCATGATTGCCTTGCTGAAAAAGCATGGTTATGGCATAAACGAACAAGTCACCTAAACTTCACGACGCTGAATAAGTTGTCTAAAAAAGCACTTGTAGTTGAATTACCTAAGGTTACTTTTAAGAAGGATGGTGTTTGCAGTGCATGTCAGCAAGGTAAGCAAACCAAAACTTCTTTAAAAAATAAGGCAGTACCGTCAACTACAAAACCTTTACAACTCTTGCACATGGACTTGTTTGAATCTTTTTCAACAAGCTATGCTGGCAAGAAGTATGGTCTGGTGGTGGTAGATGATTATTCAAGATTCACTTGGGTAGTTTTCATCAAACACAAGTCTGAAACAAGGACTGAAATACCTAACTTGCTGAATAAGCTCGAAGTCATGAAAAATGACAAGGTAAAAATCATCAAAACAGACCATGGTACTGAGTTAGTAAAGCAGTACATAACTAAGTATTGCGCTTCCAAAGGCATACAACATCAGTTATCCTCAGTAAGGACACCTCAACAAAATGGTGTTGCTGAAAGGAAGAATCGTACCCTTAAGGAAGCAGCTAGAACAATGCTTGCTGCCAGTGAAATAAGTGAAGCTTATTAGGTTGAAGCGATTAATACCGCCTGCTATACTCAAAATAGATGCTTGATAACTAAGGAATACAACAAAACTCCCTATGAGTTATTTGTTGGAAGACCTCCTAACATCACTCGTCTAAGAGTATTTGGTTGCAAATGCTTTGTTTTTAACAATGGTAGAGAATACTTAAGAACATTTCAACCAAAGGCATATGAAGCGATATTTCTTGGCTACTCCTTACATAGCAAAGCTTATAGAGTTTACAACAAAAAGGCACAGAATATTGAAAAATCAGTGCATGATGTATTCTATGAAAAGTCACAAGGAGTCTCTGCTGAAGAAGAAATATCAAAATGTATGAAGAAATTACTCATACACGAGCAAAGAACTGAATCCAATGCTGGAAATGTCAAATCTATTGAACTTAATGATGATTATGACAATGACACTCCTACTCCAGGTCATGACAAGATAAATGTAGTTCATGATAAAGAATTTTCGGCTAAGGACGCAGTTGCTCCCGATGTTGCTGAAACCACGCAACCTCCTGTGTCTGCTGATGAGTTATCTCAAACCAGCAATGCTGAACAAGCAGTTGTTGATGAATCAATTCCATCAAAGACACAACCAGATACCAGTAGTACTGAACAAGTACATGCTGAAGAGTCACATGCTGAAACGCAAACATATCCAGATCCAAAGAGCAGAAAACCTGTTAATAAATGGATTAGAGATCATCCCTCTACGGATATGATCAGTGATATTGACAAACGCCAAGTGACTAGATCCAAAGTATCTACCAATCAAGAACTTGCTGAAGAAGCAACTGTTGTTGAGGTAAAAGCTTTGTTCTCTTGCTTTGTTTCAGAAATTGAGCCCAAAACCATAGAAGAAGCTTTAAAGCATTCTGAATGGATCAAGGCAATGCAAGAAGAACTGGATCAATTTGAAAGGAACAAAGTCTGGAAACTTGTACCCTTGCTGAAGGAAAGAAAGAAATTAGTACAAAGTGGGTGTTCAGAAACAAGCTGAGTGAGTCTGGAGAAGTAACAAGGAACAAAGCACGTCTAGTTGCTCAAGGTTATTTCCAGACTGAAGGGTTGTATTATGATGAGTCTTATGCACCAGTTGCAAGATTGGATACTATTAGACTTTTCTTAGCCTTTGCTGCTCATAATGACTTCATTGTTTATCAAATGGATATTAAAAGTGCATTCCTAAATGGTGAAGTTGCTGAAGAAGTCTACCTAGAACAACCCCTGGATTTGAACTTCCCTCAGAAACCAAGATGGTATATAAGCTTCAGAAAGATGTATATAGTCTAAAGCAAGCACCTAGAGCTTGGTATGATACCTTAGCTAAGTTCTTGCTGGATAATGGTTTCAAGAAAGGTGAAGTTGATAAAACCTTATTTACCATGAACCATGATGGTAAAATACTCTTAGTCCAGATTTATGTGGATGACATAATTTTTGGTTCTAAGGACAAGCAACTTTGTGATGAGTTTGCCAAAGTCATGACAAACAAGTTTGAAATGAGCATGATGGGCAAATTGAATTATTTCCTAGGATTGCAAATCAAGTAACTCAAGGATGTAATTTTCATAAATCAAGCAAAGTATGCAAAGGAAATGCTCATAAAGTTTAGGATCAAAGAGGAAGAGAAACCTGAAAAGATCCCTATGAGTGTTGGTACCAAATTGGGCTATACTAAACAAGACAAAAGTTTGGATGAACACAAGTATAGGAAGCTCATTGGTTCCTTGTTGTATCTAACAACAAGTGAGCCTGACATTCAGTATGTTGTTTGTGTGTGTGCAAGATTCCAATCTGATCCTAGAGAATCACACTACAAGAAAGCACTCAAAATACTGAAATATGTCAAAGGCACAGCCAATGTTGGATTATAGTATCCAAAAGATTCTGGATTGGAATTGGTTGGTTATTCAGATGCTTACCATGAAGGATCAACTCTTGATAGAAAAAGTACCTCTGGAACTTGTCAGTTTCTAGGTAGAATATTAATTTCATGATTCAGCAAGAAGCAAACCTGTGTGGCCAATTCATCCACTGAATCTGAATACATTGCGGCTGGTTGTTGCACTGCTCAAATCCTTTGGATTCAGCAACAACTAAGAGATTATGGTATTTCTACAAAGAAAACACCAATCCTTTTGTGATAATACAAGTGTTATTGCTATCACGCAAAATCCTAAGTTCCACTCAAGGACAAAGTACATTGATATTAGACATCATTTCATTAGAGATCATGTGGAAAAAGGAGGCATTGAGGTTGTAAAAGTAGGTACTGATGATCAACTTGCTGACATCTTTACCAAGCCCCTTCCATATAATAGGCTCGCAATGCTAAGGTATAACCTTGGATTGATTGAACTACCTCAATAAAAAGGGATACACTTGATTGGATTGCTGAAACGAGCATTCAGCAAGCCAACAGTTGCTTAAAGGTTTATTCATCCCTTGAAAAGTCCCCTTCTACTTATTCCTCAAAAAGGAGATAGTTGTACACAAAAGTGTTTGCTGATACAGACATTCAGCAAGTAATTCCTTCAAAACGGGTATTTGTTAGGAAACTTGGTCACTTGCTGAAACGGGTACTCAGTAACAAATATCCAAAGATTGCTGAAACGGGTATTCAGACAATCAAGGATACTGAAACAAGTATTCAAGTATCAAAAGATAAATCTGAGACGGGAACTCAGCAAAGAGCAAGATTGCTTCTCACCAAAAAAAAATTTACCTAAAAATATCTCAATATAAAAAGGATTTACTGAGACGGGAACTCAGGAATATCTTTGACCCAAAGAAAAATGAGATATTTGATTAAGGGGGAACTTTCAGCAACTCCAAGGCTTGTTACTTATAAAAATTGCTAAAGTCAGAAGGATTAAAATTGTTGAAAAGATTCTTCAATACTTCAGCAAGCTATTAGCTTTGAAGTAAAAGAGATAAAATTCCGTGAATCAAGGTAAAATCAAATGTGACGTTAATCGTGGCACAGATAAACTCGCTGTAAATCATGACATGAAATGCAATCGTGGCCATTGATTTTAAAGCAATTGATAATCCAACGGTTAATGTTATAAAGAGAAAGCATGTTCTGACGGTTTCGTGTTAGTGGACCACTACGCATTCAATGCAAAGACTCCACTAACTTGTTGTATCTCTATTTTACCCTTGCTGAGAGCTCAAACCATTGAGCTTCGCACATAACAGAGATACTATATAAATGAAGAGTTAGAGAAAGACAAAATTCTTTAACTCAAATTTCCTTTCTCTGCAAAAATTCCCTAGCATGTGCTCTGAATCACTGTACCTCCGGTCAAAAAGAAAAGCATCTTTTTCGTACTCCCCCAATCTTACCTCCTATATAATAGATGGCTCCCAAGAGACAATCCTCTAAGAACACCAAGTCCTCCAAGGAAGACAGTGCTGGAAAACGCACTGCTCCTACTCCGACAGCTACTCCGGTGAAAAATACGGTGAAAATCGTGCTTTCCAACGACTATATAACTGAAAGACCCATGTCTCCTGCATATCTCAACGCTGAAAAATGTTATCAGATGATGCAATGGGGAGGATTTGCTAAAGAGAAGTATATTTGATACTTCTATGAACAAGAATTAGATGAAGAAAACCTTGAGGCGTTGAACTACATAAATCAACAAGGCCTACTTTTCTTCATCACTGCTCATCCCAAGAAAATAGTGAGTATGTTAGACACAATGGAGTTCTACAACAATGCAGAAATCCAAACCCTTACTGATGGACAAGGAATCACTGAAAAAGTGATTTCTACAACAGTTCAGGGAAAGCAAATCATCCTGAAATGGATTGATTTAGCAAGCATCTTTCAGATTCCAACTACTGGAACTGAATATGACATCACTGCCACTGACGAAGAGATTGAAGCCTTCTACAGTGATGTCAGAAACGATAGGATGAAGAAAGGAGAGATTGCTCCTGTGACTTGGAATAAGCACACAAAGATGAAGCATCTTTGCCATTCACTTGGTCTAGTAGCATTGCTACTAATCAAAGTTCTAGACTCCCAAGTCGGAGGAATAGACCAAGTAGGCCTGAGAAGATGGCCGTTGCTGATGCATATCTATGAAAGCAAAACAAACATCAACTGGGAAAAATACATTTTTAACAGACTTGTTGATTGTGTTGCAAAGTTCAAGGTTAAGGTTGAGGACAATACTGTCTCACCAATTTTTCCGGTGATGTATGGACTGAAAATATGTTACATCCTTGAACATTACCAGATTCAGCTGAGAAACCCATTGCCGATTAAGAAATCAATATGCAATGTGGGAAGAGCTTTCTACAAGTTGAATGGACCCAAGGTTGCTGACAAACAGTCAAGGAAAGCAACAGATGCAAATGTTGTTGAGACTGCTGCGGTTGCTGACACTAATGCACCCAGCAAAAGATCTAAGATAAAGAGGAAAGCTAATGATGATGCTCATACTACAGCTTCATCAGCTGACCCTGTTCCTAAGAAGGCAAGGACAAAGACCACCTTCCCAAGGAATAAAACAACGGCAAGAAAGTCTGTGCCGGTCGTCCATGTCATTCAGGATGATGATACACCAGTGGTTGCTGAAAAGCAAACCACTGTAGTAGATGTTGTTGAAGTGCTTGATGAAGCCTCTGGAAATTGATGAACGAGATTGTCAGACTCGAACAATCAAATAAATTTGTTTTAGCCAAAGGCAACTCGCAACTACAACGAAAACCAAAGCACGTAGTGTAGAAGAAAGATAACCTCGAGTGTCGATCTCTAAGGACTATAACTAGATTTACTATGATGGAAGTTAGTGATAGTATGATCGTTCTAAGCGTCGGGTTATAACTATGCATGAAGGTACTTGAAGAATCGTAATTAAGAAATCAATGATCTTGAATTGTCCTAGTGTTTCTCCAGGTTTAACACTTACGAAGATGGATGGCTTAGATAGATCAAAGAAGAAAATAATTATCAAGTAAAGTCTGCGCGAAGCTACAATCATGCACAATTAAGAACCCTAGCTATGAATTCACATACTATCACCAACCTTAGATTTAGCTACTCATATGTAAATTGCAATCAACAATAATAATCAAAGAAAGAATCAATGAAAACATGTTGAATTGAATAAATAAAAGCAGAAAATCGTGAGATACAAGTCACCAACGAAGGTTGCCAATCTCCGGCGAATCGCTTAAACTCACAAGCAATAGTCGAGATAAATGATGTCCAATCTCTATGCTAAGCTTCCAAATCGATAAGAAAAAGTATCTTCAATGCTAAGAATTTCCAGAACAAGCTCTGGAAAATTCGTCTCTCAAAATATGGTGAAAAGGTCTGATAAACGTAAAATAGGCGAAAGAATATATAGCAGTCGAAAGGCCCGGGGCGGTTCGCCCCCTGTGCCAGGCGGTTCGCCCGGCACGGGGCGAATCGCCCCACACCCCAGGCGGTTCGCCCGGGGCCTTCAGTCGGTGGAGACGCATTTTTGACGCGTTTTTTCCATTTTGAACTTGGATTTTGACCTTCTAGTGTCTTCTAAGCCTCGAAACTTGGTTCTTAGGCCTTGAAACTCGTCCCGATACTTCTAGATACACCACGGATGATCTCGTAGCACCAAAACTTCATCTCTTCGCCATAATTGCCCATCCAAAAGTACGTTTTTTCACCTAAAACCTGAAATATGCAAAGAAAAGGGAAACATGACACTATTCTAATAAAATGCACTATATTACAAGCTAAATTAACCTAGATGATAGCTAAATAGGTGAAAAAGACTCGAATGAAAGTGTAAAATACACTATCATCAGAAATCCAATAAACTTGGATCCATCTACTAAAGCAAGACCACTAGACACTGGAAATGAAAATCCCGCCTTAGAAAGATTAGAAGATGTCTACATTGTAGATAATCTAGATGATACAACTCTGGAACCAGCAAGTGACATTGCTGCAGACCTCAGAAAGGTTGCACTTGCTCAGAATGTTGCCAGCAAAGCAACAGAAGAACAAGAGACAGTTGCTGAAACAGAAACTAGTCAAGATCAACAAGTTGCTGAAGCTGCAACTACTGAAGAACCAGTTGTTGAAACTGCAACGGTTCAAGTCCAAAAGTTCGCTGAAACTCAACAAGAAACATCATTCGACGACGCATCTCAATGATGCTGAGAATGTTAGACCAAGTTCACCAGTTACTTCAATTGACAAAGTCCAACTGGTGCTGACTGACCTAAGCCAGCAAATGGATATGGAGATTGATGACAACTCCAACAAATCAGTGGACCTATTTACGACTAGTAGTGATCTTAGAGGTCTTGATGTTTCGTCTCAACTTGTCAATTCAGAGACAAGGGAGATTGCTGAAGCTCCACAGCTTTCTCAAGTAGAGCAAGAAAAGAAGTCCGCTAAAGAACAAGTCCCAAATATTGAAGAAACATTCAATGCTGAAAGGACTGAGTCACCACCTGCCATTTTTCAGCAGGTAGTTAACTCAGATATAAGCAAAACTTCTCTATCTGAAACTTTAACTTTAGCTAACACTATTGTTTCTTTACAGACTTCTCAAGATACAAGTCAGAAGGTTGTTGAAACTTCTGCACCAGAATCTACAACTCCTGTTCAGCAGGTAGATGAAAATTTTGGTAAATTTACTAAGTTTAAAACTTAGTACTTGTATCTAACAAGGTGTTATTTCAAGATGAACAATTCAAGGATGCTGCTACAGCTCCTGAAGCAATGGAAATAGTTCCTGCACAACTAAGTGTGCAACATGAGCTTGCGGAGAACCAGCAGGTAATTCAAGTTACAGTTTTAGACTCTACAACTATTTTCCAAAACCTTCCTGAAAATAACTTTACTCTTATTCAGGCTCAAAAGGAGATAAATGAAGCGGTTCTCATCATAGAAGTCCATGAAGTTAGTTCTGAAGAACTGTACTCCAACTTCAAGAGAAATACTTTGACCAGAGTTGCTAAGTCTGTCAGCAACTGGCAAAGGTACAAAAGGATGGACTTCTCAGATCTTCACATCCATCTCTCAAACGAAAAGAAGAGAAATTCTCTCATCAAGCTCGAGACGTTTGTACACTCCATACTCCCTGAAGAGCTATCATATTCTCAGCAAATGAATGTTAATCTGGTTGTCACAATAAGAGAGAATATGAAAGCTAAGTTCAAGAGTGCCTATCCAGCTGTCATGCTCAAAGGTTCCTTTGTACTAGTGGTGGCTGATCCCCACGAAATCAATGAGGAAGAAGAGGTTACAAGTGTTGCAAAATACAAACATCTCAAGTTAATGATTCTCACAGATGATGATGAAGAAGAAGAGGATGAAAATGTCCCCAAAGACACAAGTGATGATGAATCAAAAGATTCTAAGGACAATAAGGACGATGATGATGACAATCAAGGTCCTAGTCCGGATGCTGGTGATGAACGAGATTGTCAGACTCGAACAATAAAAAAAATTTGTTTGAAAGCCAAAGGGCAACTCACAACTACACAAAACACGTAGTGCAGAGGTAAGATGACCTCGAGTGTCGATCTCTAGGGACTAAACTAGCTTTAACTAAATAACTATATATAATTTCAGAAAACAAATTTATATTAACTTGACTTAACAATATATGGAGAAAACTGGTGATAGTATGCTCGTTCTAAGCATCAAGTTCTAATTATGCATGAAAGTGCAACTCGTACTGCCTTAAAAGTAATTCGAATTAACAAACACGAAAGACAGATTTGTAGACGTGTATTTTGAAAGCTTCCTATCTATACTAGTACGTGGCTAAGGTTGTCAGTCTTAGTTCAAGCAGTACTTGCAAATTATATATAATTGAATCGATGATCTTGAACTGTCCTAGTGTTTCTAACACTTTTCTACGAAGATATTTGGCTTAGTCGGATCAAAGATTCGAATTAAGATAATTAAACAAGTAAAAGACTCAGAAACTCAATCATGCATAATACGAACCCTAGCTACGAATTCACATACTATCACCAACTAGATGCTTAGCTACTCATATCAATAAATACAATCAACAATCATAATCGAAGCAATAATGAATGAAAACATGGTGAATTGAAAGATAAATAGCAGAATTGTGAGATACAAAGTTACAACCAAAGGTTGTCAATCTCTGGTGAATTTCTAAACTCACAAAGATCTAGCAAGGTGAGATCAATTGATGTCCAAATCTCTCCTCTAGCTCCAAATAAGATACAAAGGTTCTAAGAGAAAATATACCCAGAACAAGCTCTAGGGTTTAAGTCTGTAAAAATATGATGAAAGATATGAAAATTCGCAGATTTTGGCAATATATGTAGTTGCTGTCGGAAGGCCCCCGGCGGACCGCCCCGTACGCGGCGGTCCGCGGCGCACGCGACGGTGCGCCTGGCACGGGCAGAGAGTTGCCCGTGCCAAATTCTTCCTCCGGATCTTCGATTTCGGCCCCTTGTGCGGTTTTGAGCTCCGAAACTTGGACTTTTGGCCTTGAAACTTGTCCCGGTACTCCTTGACACACCATGGGTAATCTCGTTGCACCAAAACATCATTGTTTCGCCATGATTTATATCCAAAAATGCGATTTTTACCTAAAACCTGAAAACAACAAAAGAAATGGAAACGTGACACTATTCTAACAAAATGCACTAAAATGCATGCAAGAGGATAGCTAAATTGGTGAAAAATACCCGAATGATAGTGTAAAAAACACTGTCATCAAACTCCCCAAACCGAACCTTTGCTTGTCCTCAAGCAACTAGCTAGACTCTATGCAACCTACATGCAACACAAAGACGAGTCTCATGCCAAACAAGAAGAAATAATTGATTGTATCTACCAAATGCTTATGAACAAAGACCATACAAATCATAACATGGAAGTAGGTGGAAGAATGTATCGATTGAACCTATACACATTCACATATGCACTTTGTTAAACAAGGGAGTCTCTCGTAACATTCTCTACCTGTACCTAGTCAATGATGACGTAATGATGCATATTAGAATAAAAATGGTTGCCCCGTGCCTATGAAACTGAGGGCTTACTACTATTCGCCAAGTGAGACTTTCCCTCAAGAGAGGTCGAACCAATACTGGCTCTCATCAAACGAATGAGGGTTCCCTAGAAGATAACACTCCCCTATTCTACTCGACTCTTAAAGAAAAACTCTTCACCACTTCCTGAATGGAAGGACGAGGGTGGTCTGGAACAAGCCTTGGACTAGGCGACACGAGAACACAATGAAGAATTTCCAACTCGATTACGAACTACTACAAAAGGTGAAAAATAATGCAACACTTTGCTAAAACTGCTTTTTGGCTTGCTTGGACCCTTCTTATGCTTTTTTGGGTCTTATTCTTTTTTTCTTTTTTTTTTTCTTTTTTTCCTTGTTTTTTATCTTTTATAGCCAGCAGTAGCACAATGAAAGTACAATTGAATGAAATAACAATGACACTACAACGACCTCCCCAAACCTATTCGAAAGAATAGGTTGGAGCACAAACTCACAAGAAAAAATAAAAACAAATTCAACATGACTCAACAAGAAGAAAAACAAGTCATAATGAAAGTAACCCCCTCCCAAAACCTATTCGTTAGAATAGGTTTCAAGCAAAGGATCACACACCTCACTCTACCTCCTTCCTAGGCATTTAGCAATCTCAAAAAGCAAGGTGAAGACTTGTTGCCTCTTACGTACATAATTACACGAGAATACAACCAAAGACTCTAACATGCAACATTTTATAAGGCCTTCGCAAACCGCAGTAGAGAAAACACCACATAGTGATGTCGAGACTACAAAATTTAACTAGTGCACATATAAATATGACAAGCCAAGCGAGACAAACCTCAAACTATTCCACAGAGATGCAATGATGGGCAATGGTCACAAACACTTTGTCTATACAATAAAAAATTTCAAAATTTTTTGGCAATAAACTCCACATCCAAAAACTAGACTAAGGATGAATGCATACGAATAAACTAAATCCTAAGAAAGCGGTAAACGTGCAAACAAAGGTACAAGATACAATTCTCAACGACACAAGTCATACAATACTAACATCATAGTTCACATAACACCCCCCCCCCCACATGAAGCTCAAGATGGTCCCCAGCAAAAGAGAATGAGGAATATAAAGTGATACTAGATGTTACCGAATGTGTGGCCTCTGTCGGCTGAGTATACTAGAATGGACATGTGAAAAGACTAGTAGTCCGGGTCATAATCCCCGTAATAGTCATTCCACATGTCATAGAGAAGATCCTGGGACTGCTGTAGGGTCTCCTTCTGCCGGTCCAAGAGCATCTGCTGCTGCAAAATGAGCTGCCTATCATTTCGGCGATGCTCCTCTGTGAGCTCCCAATCACTGTTGCGCTGGGCAACATATCCATCGAGAGTATGCTGCAAACCCTGTACTGTGGTGGTCAGGTTTGCAAAATTGGCATCGAACCCACGGAATCTGTCATCGAGGTAGGTCCTGAGCTCAGTAAAAAATAAAATCCACGGGAACCACGTGTGGCCCGAGGTGGCTGCTGTGACCCACTAGGAGCGGCGGTGTCTGGAATAGGGTCCCGATCATCTGTCTCCATGTCATCCTCATCACTGGGTGAGGAAGGTGGTGAGTCATCGGCGGAGGCAGCTGAAGGTATGGTCTGTCGAAACCTATGCTCCTGCTCAGTGATAGATGCTGGAGTCAAGGTCGAGGTGACTGGGCCGGTCTCGTCAATACCCTCCACCCCGTGGTACTTGCAGTAGGCGGTGATCAGGCAGGGAAAGACAAAGGGCTTCCTATTTTTGTTCCAATGCCTCTCATACTCTTCATAGATGATGTTGCCGATGTCAATGTTATGCCAACCCAAAAGACAGTAGATAAGCTCTGCATACCATGGCTGAATCGAAGTATCATTGGATCGAGGAATGAGATTGGCTATGATGAACTTCATAGCCGTCCTAGCCTCAAGGTTGAGGTCCTTCCTGTTTAGTCGCTCCGGTCTATTGCCATATGGGTACACATAATCCCTGTGGCAGATCACCTGTGTGACGCTGTCGTTGATCACCCGGTTGGCCCTCGAGTACCTGTATGCGTGTGCACTCCCGGTGAACTCCCGTTCCCCTAAATGGATGAAGTCTGAAATCGTTTGGGGGGGTCCACGGCACTAGTGTGTTCCATACTGGGATACCCCCCATGTCCGCACGGCCTGTGTATCCTATGTAGAACTCTTGAAGTAGTGATACATCGTACCCCTGGAACCAGTTGGAGGTGTACCACTTCCAGTTCCTTCTCCCCTCCAAGCTATAGAGCATTCGGCACACGCCGGTGTGTTAGCATGGCTTGCTGGGATTTGTATTTTGCGGTCACGGACTATGGTGCGGGGCTTAATTGAGGCAGCTTCCTCCTCAAGGTCCAGTCGGATGGAGATCGCTTGGAGCGATGGTTCATAGGCATCGCTGGCTCGGGAGCTCGAGGTTTCTCCCTTTCCCTTCTTGCTCTTGGATGACCCCGCTTTCTTCTTATCACGAACCATGGTACCTGAAACGCAGCAATTAGTATCTTGTACTCAACAAAAATGATATGCTAATGCAAATGCAATGTGTGCAAGCAATCGAGTGTCAACTTCGACCAACTCTACTCCCTTACCCCTTGTTCTAGTCTAGCTACCTATGCTAAGAGCAATCATGCAATTCATCACAATCATGTACTATATCATAATCAAAGCTCATGCTAGACAACGAATAAGCTCAAATTCATAAGGCAACATGCATACCATAGTATCAAAAATCACCAAAAATCTCACAATCTACGCAATCAAGTGTTCTACCCAATAGTCTATAGTCATCATATCAATTTGCTCGAATTTAAATAGGCATGAACGAATCAAAACAATGCAATCAAGACTTAGAAATCCTAATTGAGCAAAAGCCCAAATTCAACCATCCCAACGAAATTAAGCATGCAATTGATAGAGAAATCATGTAATAATCACACAAACAAGTAACTCATACATCATATAAGCTCAATTGAAGCAAAAATCAAGAAACCCCCAATTTTGAAAATTAGGGTTCTTGAGGGGTTACCTCAGATCTGGAAATCGGATGAAGTATGAAGAGATTTGTTTGGATGAATCTGAAGAGCACGTAATGGGCTTCGATTCAAGCTAAAGAACACAAAATTTGGTGGAGAATTGAAAGAATAATGGAAGAGTGAAGATTTTTGGAAAATTTTCGATTTTGGGAGTAAAAGGGAGAGGAAGGATATAGAATGAGGGTAAAAGGGAGGAAATCCCATTTTTAGGATTTTCTGGCTCTGCGGGGCGGTGTGCCCCACACCAAAACATCATTGTTTCGCCATGATTTATATCCAAAAACACGATTTTCACCTAAAACCTGAATACAACAAAAGAAATGGAAACGTGACAATATTCTAACAAAATGCACTAAACTGCATGCCAGAGGATAGCTAAATTGGTGAAAAGGACCCCAATGATAGTGTAAAAAATACTGTCATCAAACTCCCCAAACCGAACATTTGCTTGTCCTCAAGCAACTAGCTAGACTCTATGCAACCTACATGCAACACAAAGACGAGTCTCATGCCAAACAAGAAGAAATAATCGATTGTATCTACCAAATTCTTATGAACAAAGAACATACAAATCATAACATGGAAGTAGGTGGAAGAATGTCTCGATTGAACCTATACACATTCACATATGCACTTTGTTAAACAAGGGAGTCTCTCGTAACATTTTCTACCTGGACCTAGTCAATGACGACGTAATGATGCATATTAGAATACAAATGGTTGCCCCGTGCCTATGAAACTGAGGGCTTACTACTGTTCGCCAAGTGAGACTTTCCCTCAAGAGAGGTCGAACCAATACTGGCTCTCATGAAACGAGGAGGGTTCCCTAGAAGACAACACTCCCCTATTCTACCCGACTCTTAAAGAAAAACTCTTCACCACTTCCTGAATGGCAGGACGAGGGTGGTCAAGAACAAGCCTTGGACTAGGCGACACGAGAACACAAAGAAGAATTTACAACTCTATTACGAACTAGTACAAAAGCTGAAAAATAATGCAACACTCTGCTAAAACTGCTTTTTGACTTGCTTGGACCCTTCTTTTGCTTTTTTGGGTCTTATTCTTTTTTTTTTCTTTTTTCTTTTTTCTTTTTTTTCTTTTTCCAGATTCTGGAATTTTTTCCTTTTTTTCCTTTTTTTACTTTTTTTTCTTTCATAGCCAGCAGTAGCACAATGAAAGGAAATAACAATGACACTACAACAACCTCCCCAAACCTATTCGAAAGAATAGGTTGGAGCACAAACTCACAAGAAAAAATAAAAACAAACTCAACATGACTCAACAAGACGAAAAACAAGTCATAATGAAAGTAACGCCTTCCCCAAACCTATTCGTTAATAGGTTTCAAACAAAGGATCACACACCTCACTCTACCTCCATCCTAGGCATTTAGCAATCTCAATAAGCAAGGTGAAGACTTGTTGCCTCTTACGTACATAATTACACGAGAATACAACCAAAGAATCTAACATGCAACATTTTATAAGGCCTTCGCGAACCGCAGTAGAGAAAACACCACGTAGTGATGTCTAGACTACCAAGTTTAACTAGTGCACACACAAATATGACAAGCCAAGAGAGACAAACATCAAACTATTCCATAGAGATGCAATGTATGGGCAATGGTCACAAACACTTAGTCTATACAATAAAAAATTCCAAAAAATTTGACAATAAACTACACACAACATCGTGCAAAGACTAGACTAAGGATGAATGCATACGAACAAACTAAAGCCTATGAAAGCGGTAAACGTGCAAACAAAGGTATTCACGAGTTATCATAAGAAAAATAAGTTATAGAAATACACAGCGATAACCCCCCCCCCCCAAACCTGAACTTCGGCATTCGTCCCGAACGTCGAAAGTGGATATGAGGTGAAAGCTAGACGTATACCTGTAACCTGTATTACTCAAGGAAACTCGTGAGAAACCAAAACGGGTGTTAAAAAGGGTAAAAGGGTCGATATTGGTAGATTCGGGGGTGATTCGTGGTGTCCGGGGTCAAATCTGGGCACCCGGATCACTGGCGCCCTCAGGCGCACCGCCCCGTGTGGGGCGTTCCTCCTGGGGTGCCCAGGCCCCTGCCCTTCCCGGGCGCACCGCCCCCGGTGAGGGGCGGTCCGCCTAGGAGTGGCAGAACGCCCGGGCGCTCTGCCCTTCCCAGGCGCACCGCCCCGGGTGTGGAGCGGTCCGCCTGAGAGCGGCAGACTCCTGGTGCCTCGTTAATTACCTCCGAATGCAAGAAATATCAACTTTTTACCTATGTTATCACCAAAAACATACTCTAACACAAAGGGAAAAACACTAAAGACTCAAAAAATAGAAAAACTACAAGCTACATACCCTCATGTGAAGGTGGGAATGGTGAGGTCGAGATGATCAACCTGTAATAAAATATGGTCAGAGTTACCCATAGGGTACGCAGCGGAATTTCAAAAAAATTTCTTAACATACAGGTTAATTGATTATGCATACGTCGTATATATATAAACACGTCAATTAGAAGACTAACCTTACTTCCAAAGCAGCTTCCAAGTCTTCGTAATATTCCGGTGTATCTTCTCCTTCGTCGAAGTCGAAGATATCTACAATACTCTGTATATCTCCAAGACAATAAGAGTTAGTTTCCAGCTCCTAGAACCTCAACCTTGGTATCCACGGATGAGCAGCCTATCGGAAGAATGCTAGGATATTCTTTGTGTGACCAAGAAGACGGGGCGGCGATTCCTCCGGTGAGGTGGCGCACGCGGGTGGCTAAGAGGAGGGGAGAGCTTTTTATTTTCTCTAAGTAAACTTGGTAGAATAACTGTGAAAGTCTATGTCTAAATCTGTGTGTCAAAAGCTCTCTAATAGTCTACTATATATAGTAGTCTATAGAAGCCTAAAGCATAAGCAATTAGACTTCGTAAAGGAATAAGAATCTAATTCTTATCGCACAAGGAAACCAATATCAAGTCTAGATTCATTCCCAATCAAATCAAAACTCAATCAGAAAAATCTAACTTATCCCTTGGACTTCTAATAGAGGAAGGAGTCGAACTCCTTCCCCTTACCCAGCCACGCGCGCGTGCGCGCCTTGTCCTACGGGAGGTGTGTCCCAATTTTGGGACCCACTTATATTTCTAAGGCAATTCAAACTCCAAGTAGATTTTTCCCAAGTGCATATGTTAATTCTAAATTAACATATCCTTTCAAATCAAACCTCCATTATATTTCCAAAATATAATCTTTAATTGTATTTACATAAAATACAATTAATTAGCCAATTCAATTAATAATTCCAAATCATTAATTGAGCCACCAAATATTATAATTAATTCCAAATCAATTATAATCCATCAATCACAATTAATTCCAAATTAATTGCGATTCCATCTTCAAGGATATTCTGATAAGCTGAATCACCACATAGTGTGACCCATAGGGCCTCATCGTATTAAGCAAGTCCTAGACTAGGAAACATGGAATTCCTAGACGGTTCCATTTGCAATATTAATACGTGAGGACGTTTGAGAGGTTTCTCAAAGATAACACTTTCGTTGCGAAGCCTGTTGCGCTCAACGCGGCGATGGTAACATCCCTTCATCTGACTTGCTCGAATGTATCTAGGATCGATGAAGTGTCTATCCCAATAATACATCCACGGGCGTCTCAGGGAGTTGCTTGGTTAAGATATACTTATGACTATCATAATATATCATTTGCACTGGCTAGTGACTTTACCAACACAACTATGCAGACTATGAGCAGTGCTCTCCTGTGCTACACTTGAGAGGAATCCTTCACAGAATCACTTATCATCCCCATTTGTATGTAGCCATAATCCTGGATCGTGCCTTAGGTCAACTGCTTATTCAGAGCTGACATCGACGGGTCCACCAAGGATATGGGGCAACAAATGTGATGATAAAGTTTTGTAAGTACAAAGGACGACTGGCTTCGACAACTCACCGGTTCCCTTAGACACTTCGGTGTAGAGTATACATCGATGGGAGTGTCCGGTGGGTACTTCCATTGTTCGATAAAGCTTCTTCGAACAACTATGCGCAGTTATGGGAACGTTTCTCGATTGTCCAACAATCCGTTCCATGGCCGTGGGATTGTTGAACGCGAGATTTGTCAGGTCCCGGTTCAGTCAAATAAATTTGTTATTAAGCCAAAGGTAATCCACAACTACAACGAAAACCGTAGTGTAGCAGTAGAATGACTCGAGTGTCGTTCTCTCAGGACTATAACTTGCTTTATCTATTTAACAAGAGAATATAAAAACAGCAAACAGATAGCAATAGGGGGTTTTCTAGCAGATAATGGAGATTGGTGATAGTATGGTCCTTCTTAACATAATGGGTCGATAATCATGCATAAATTCCTCGGTCTTGTATAGAGATCTTTGAATCAATCTAGTGTCATGTTGCAAGTATTAAGCACTACGAAGATAATTTGGTCTGACTAGTCAATCACGATTGTCCTAATGTGTTCCGTAATTATTCAACATTACGAAGATAATTGGTCTGATGGTCGACTAGTGTCCAATTGTGCATAATAATTAATACAACATACGAGAATTTTGGTTACAACTGATCAACGAAATAAAACAATGACACGGAGTATAATGCGCGATATAGCCATTAGCATGATTATCTTCCCTCGCTAAGAATTCACATACTACCACCAACAATAAGTTTAGCTACTCATAATAGGCATGCAATAAACAGAAATCATAGAAGAAAACATGTTGAAAGAATATAAAATAAGTAGAATAAAACTTTAAGATACAAAGTTACCGAAGGTTGTCAATCTCCGGATGATTGCGGTCCTACGAGCTCCAAACTGCTATGAAAAAGTATCCCCTAAGCTACAGAACTCCCAGGACAGGCCCCGGGAAGTTCCTACCTAAAACTATAGAGAGAGGTGAGAAAGTAGGTCTGGAAAGATATGATTTTCGGAGAGAAAACTGAGCACTATATATAGACCCCGAAATAACTCCGGGGCGGTTCGCCCCCCGTCTTTTTCGCGGAATTCCGTGTTTTTCGACGCGGTTTTGGATTTCTTCACCTTTTCGGACTCGGTTTCTGACTTCTATTGGCCTTCTAACCTCCAGATTCGACCCCTAGACTCCAAATCCTATCCGGAAACCTTCAGATACTCCAAATAGGCTTCTGGAACACCAATTCCTTGTCAACTTCAATATAATTGCCCAGAAATCTTCGAATTTCAACCAAAACCTGTAAAATAAAATCTAAAGGGAAACGTGACACTTTTCTAATAAAATGTACTAAAATATAGCTAAATTAACATAGAGGATAGCTAAAATAGGTGAAAAAGACTCGAATGAAAGTGTAAAAGACACATTCATCAAACTCCCCAAACCGAACCTTTGCTTGTCCTCAAGCAACTAAGCTAGACTCTAATACAAAAAACATGCAAGACACAAAATGGAGTTTCATGCCAAATAAAATGAACTAATTTACTGAATCTATCAAATAACATATGAACAAGAACCATATGAATCAAAGCATGAATATAGGTCGAAGAATACCTCGATTGACTTATACACATCCACATAAGCACTTATGTCAAGACAAGATAGTCTCTCGTAACATTCTCTACCTGGACCTAGTCAGTGACGACGTAATGAAGCATGCTAAGATACGAATGGTTGCCCCGTGCCTATGAAACTGAGGACTTACTGCTGTTCCACCATGTTAAGACTTTTCCTCAAAAGAGGCCGAACCAGTACTGGCTCTCATCAAACGAAGGAGGGTTCCCTATAAAAGATAACACTCCCCTATTCTACCCATCTCTCAAGTAAAGTCTTAAGCTATTCACCACTTCCTGAATGGCAGGACGAGGGTGGTCTAGAACAGATGACACTCAAGACAAAAGAATAAAAAATAAAAATAGAAAATTACAACACGATTACGAACAATACGAAAAATGGAAAAGACTCAACACTTTGCTAAACCGCTATTTGGCTTTCTTTTTTTGGACCCTTCTTTGCTTTTTTGGGGTCTTTTCTTTTTTTTTTCTTTTTTTTCTTTCCAGATTCTTTTTTCTTTTTCTCTTTTTTTCTGGAATTTTTCTTTCTTTTTTTCGAACTTTTTTTCTAGCCAGCAGTAGCATAACAAAAAGAGAAGCAAAATGACTCACACGACTTCCCCAAACCTATTCGAAAGAATAGGTTGGAGTACAAAATTCACGGTAAAGGAAAAATAAACTCACGAACGAAAATGAAAAACAGAAACAAGTCTAACGATGGTGTAACCCCCTCCCCAAACCTATTCGGAAGAATAGGTTATAAACAAAGGATCACACAACCTCACACTACCTCCTTCCTAGGCATTTAGCAATCTCAAAGCATGGCGAAGACTTGTTGCCTCTTAGGTACATAATTACTCGGGAAACAACCATAAGACCCTAACATGCATCATCCTATTATAAAGGCCTTCGTGAACCGCAGTAGAGAAAACACCACTAAGTGATGTCGAGACTACCAAGCTCAACTAAGTGCAATACATAAATGTGACAAGCCAAGCGAGAAAAACCTCAAACAAATTCATAGAGATGAAGAATACGATTAGTGGCATAGTTAGTTGATCTACCCAATAAAAAAGTTCAAAAAATTCGGTAATAAACTCCATATAAAACATGCAAGACTATCCTAGGATGAATGCAGTGAATGCAACCTAAAAAATCTAAGAAAGCAGTAAACGTGCAGATGCAAATGATAAAGCATGCGAGGTACTATACTCATCCTACCAATGCCAAGCTCCAAACTAACAACATCCGATCACTTAAATCCCATCCCCCCTCATGAAATTAACGCTAGTCCCTAGCAGTAAGAAAATGAGGAAATAAGATGTGATACTAGATGTTACCCCATGGTTTAGCCTCGGTCGGGTGAGTATGCTGCTTGTGATTTATTGGGCCTCCACTGTGAGCTTTATAATGTGTCATCAGGTCTTCTGGTAGGTGCGGTAGCTCCATTTTTAGGCCGGACCGGTACAACTCCTCTATCAGAATCATCATTGCCCGTATGGCCTTCATTGTCACTACTGTCACCATCATCATCACCAGTAGAGTTGCAGTGGCAGGTAGAATTCTCAAGATTAGCCGCCGCTGTTATGGAATCCTCCATCCTGTAGCCCTCCAATAGGATGTGAACTTTTGAAGGGGAAAGGGCAGTGGTATCAGGACCTCCCCCTCCAACGTTTTACACCACGAGAAGGTTACAGTAAGCTGCTCGGATACTCAGAAGTCTTCTACCTTTTTCTCCAATTTCGACCACATTCTCCACTGTTGCTCCGACAAATGTCTATATGATGCTCACTTTAGAGGCAGGCAAGGGGCGCCCCAACAAGGGACTGTGTACCCATGTCATTATGTTTTGGAAACAAGCTAGCGCTTCGGAATCTTCTAGCAACTACGAACTCAAGATTGAATCCGTCGCGGCGAGAATGTCCCGGTGCCTTCCAGTTCACTCGAACTCTGCAGTCCTCGTGATGGAGTGATGACGTAATAATGGTTTCTGTCCCGTCGGTGGTGCATGAATAGGCATAGGAGTCCTTACTCCAGGTGTACGCTAGCTCCTCCTCTTGGATAATCCACGACGTTGTTGCAAAACCCCTTGGCTCGAACGCACATCTAGCGAGATCACCTTCCTTGACATGGTTCTTCAAAGCAATCATACGGGAATTGTTGGTCCCTTTAAACAACAAGAAAAGACTAGAGGGGGGGGGGTGAATAGTCTTTTCAAACTTTTGTTGTTTAAAAACTTTCTCAGCAAGTACTTATTACTTTTAAGTAATGAGGTTGCTGATGCTTAACTTTCTCAGCAAGCGTAAGTTACTTTCCAGTAACTTGGTTTGCTGGTACTTAAATCAGAGAGCGGAAGTCTTTGAAACAATAAGTGCTTTTTCAGCAAGTAAAGAGTTTCAGCAATTGAAGTGAGTGACTGTGTACAAACAGATATAATTTGCTGAAAGCTAAATGCAGTAAGTAAATCACACAAACGCTTTTATAGTGGTATCTGAGAGTGGCGTAATCTCTCAACTAATCCACTTTGTCCTTTCTAGGACTGAATCCACTAAGATATGATTGAGGTTCCTTACAATCTCCTATCTAAAGCGATTCAACAGAAACCAAAGCACACTTGCTTTGTCTCCAACCTAAACTAGAGAACTTCAACCTTGTTCTCCACCAAACTTGGTACTTTTAATAAGCAAAACTTTGCTCGATTAAGTTCCCCCTGAATATCACGCCTGAAAGGATGTATTTTCAGTTAGAGAGTTTTGGGGTGAGATGACTTAATTATAACTTATTCAGTTACAACAAGTAATCTAAGAAACACAACTTGGAATACTTTGCAGTAAACAAGTTTGATTGTTTCTGGTGTCAAGACTTGTTCTTGTTCGAAAGAAAGAACACTTAACTAATTTCTTAGCCGAGTTTGTTCTACTTCTTCACAAGTAGCTTTTTCAAGCTTTAAGTCTTGGAACGGATCAATGGCAGTAAGAGTGTTTGAAGGTTTCTGAGTTTTTAAGCACAAGTGAGAGTTTGATCACGTTGTTGACACAGTTCATCTCTTTGCCGGATGACCTCTATTTATAGTGCAAGTAAGGAGCCGTTTGAATTTCAAATCCTAAGGCTTTTGTTCCTTAACATGTCACTATCTTGCTTTTGTACTTTCAGCAACAACCTTTGTTTGTCTTCTAGTCTTCATGTCCTTCGCGTGTAAGCTTTGCATTAAATACACATTTGAATAGAATTCAAACAGTAACATTGGAGCGCAAAATCACGTACATTCAGCAAGAGGTCACATATGTTTATCAGCAAGTGTTCATCCTCAGTTTCAGCAAGCACAACCTACTCTGTCTTTCAGATTTTCACTTATGCAATGCTGTTGATGAAAATTTCACTTTCTGAGCAACACGTGCCTTACCACTCTTCAGCAATCTTCAAGTCTTCAAGTCTTCAAGTCTTCAGATCTTCAAAAGTCTTCAAGATTCTGACCGGTTTCTTATTTGCTTCAATAATTTGTTTGTAATAAACAAAATACATCTTCAGCAAATGCTTCAATAGGTCATTTTCTTTTCAGAAAATAAGATTCATTAAAGCTAAGCATCAATAAGATATTTTCTTTTCAGAAAATAAAATACATCATACGCTAAAGTGTCAATAAATTATTTTCTTCTCAGAAAATAAAATACGTCATACACAAAAGAAATAACTTATCTAACACCTATCTAAGTCATCAGCAAACGTTCCTCTTTTACAATGTCCTTAAAATTCTAAAATCCTATGGACCTTAAGAGTACTAGTTACTGGACTGTTCTTAATTTAGCATGGTTAATTGCTCATCAAAATTACAAGTTACCTAACAAATTTCCCCCTTTTTGATGTTAGCAATCCATGGCTAAATTAATTGTTACCCTTTTAGAGGTTTCTGATGTTGAATAAATCAGATGATTAATGCAAGCATACTTGAATTAATAAACAGTAAGCATAAGTAAGTTGCATAATCAAAACCAATAAGAGTCAATAAGAATTCATTGCTGAAAGTTATCATTCAGAAGATTACAAGAAAGCATAGATAACAATGAATCAGCAAACAAAAACTTTAACAAAAAAACTATTGCAGGGACTTAAACTCTTTCAGAGGATTTTCTCAAAATCTCTCTTACACTCTTCTCAGCAAGAGCAGTGAATTCAACACAATCCTTCTCGTAGTTTTCCAGAAGCCTACGGACTTGTAGTTGAAGAATTCTTGCATTTTTGCAGGCAGTATGATGATGTTTTTCAGCATTCATTTCCATGTAGTTAATTACCCACAAATGCATGCCCCAATTGCTAGCATGGAGAAGCTGTGTATCTGAAATGTTTCTCGGATGAATCTTTCTTAACCAGAGAAGATCTTCTTCTTGATCCTTAGCAGTGAGATAGAAGTACTCATAAGGAATCAATCCAAGTTTCTTCTTAGGTTTCTTTGTTACCGGGTCAGCATAGTAAGCGATGCCAGGTGGTTTTATCAAATCTGGTTCTTGTCGATATGTCTTACCAATGGCAACTCTTCTTATATGGACCTCAAGATTCAACCATCTCCCAGCAATATTTCTTGGGAGGGATTCTTCCCTTTGCTTTCTTTGGACCTTGAGTTCAATCCATTTGAACATCTGATTCAAAATGGCTGTAGGAAAGAACTCATTTACCAACAAGTCTTCCAGCTTTAGGATCCAGCAACCATGAATGTTTCTGATCACATTCTGAGTGGTTTCATCATTGCTGGTCTTTGTATATTCAATGCCGGAGCCAATAGCAATGCTGGCCAGCCTTTTCTCTTCCTGTCTTTGCCTTCTTCTTCTTGTTTTAGCATTGTCTTGATCTCTTGCTGAAGAGTCAGACGAAAAATGCCTTGAGTGGCCAGACGGAGTTATGGCTGTTAAGGGTCTAGCTCTTATGGCTTGAGCTATTGTTTGATTGTCATCATCTTCTTCATCATCTTCATTCAGATTGTGATGACTTTCATTGTGACAGAAATCTTGAGTTTCAACAGCGGTTTTTCTCTTTTTGGTACTTGCTGAATTTAACTCAGTTTCTGCTTGTCTTTTAGAACTTTGCTCTCTTTCAGCAAGAGGTTCTAGTAGAAGTGGCACATTAGCAGAAGGAGTAGGAGGGGTTTGATTTCTCTTTCTAGTGTTCTTCTTTTCCCCCTTAGACATGGATTGCAACATCGGAGTGATGTGCAGAGAATAAAACTCATTGCAATTTTCAGCAAGAGTGTTGAGACTGTTATACTTCATGATGATTTCTTGTTGGTCAGAGTTCATTGTTGCTAACTCTTTTTGAATGTTCATCATGTTCTCTTCATGTCTTTCTCTGTTGCGGCCTTCTCATCCATAATATTCTGAGCTTTGACAAGAGCATTCTTTGCTAGCAAGAGAGCTTGACTTACATCTTCTTCATAGCTCTTGCGATAAAGACTGATGTCTTTCTGAGCTATAGTCAAAGTTGTAGTGCGTCTCAGCACTGTAGCCAATATCTTTCCAATGTCAAGTGGGCTCTCAGCAAGCAATGCCTCATCTTCAGCTTTGCAGGCATCATGGACTTGCTTTAGTGCTAGAATTCTGGGAGTAAACTCCTCAACTCTTGGGAACGACACTAAATTAGGTGTCAAGGAGTGAGCCTTAAGTTCAGTAGCAAACTGATCATCTCGTAAAAGCAACTCGGCTCTTAATGAATCTCCTTCATAAGTGAGATAATTAGGAGGAGGAATCTGAACGACTTTTGGGTCTCGCTTGGATTGTTCATCCTCATTTTCTGACAAGTCGTCATCATCCTCAGATTCATCAAGTTGAGCGACTTTTGAGCCTTTGTTAGTAGCTTCACTTCCTTTTTGTTGAGTGGTTGCTGATGGCAACACTTCAGACTCAACGACTGGAGTTTCACCAGTAGATAGTTGTTTCAATTGAGTTTGGGGCTCAATTACTGGAGTTTCGCCAGTAGTTAGTTTTAATTGAGTAGTTTCTGAAGGCAACGTTTGAGACTCAATAACTGGAGTTGCGCCAGTAGTAAGTGGAAGGGATGGAACTTCCTTCGATTTTGGTCTTGAAGATTCACCAATTTCCAGATCCTGCGTATGCCTTGCATGGATCACGAGACTATTTTGTAGAGCTCGTTGGTAATCTTCATCTTCTTCATCCTCATCTTCAAGGTTTTCTTCAGTAACCTTGGCATCAGAAACTGGACTCTTGCCATTTTTCAAGGCAGCCCTTTTTCTGGCGTATTCTTCTTCAGTATCAGCACCTTGTACAGGTGCTTGATTTTCAGCATCAGCAGGAGGAGGTTGAGATTCTTGCTGAGATTGTTGTTGTTCAGCTTGCTGATTGTCAGAGGGATTAGTTTCAGTAGCTGTTAACTTTAATCCACCAGCACCAGGACTTGGACCTTGATTGTCATCATCGTCATCCTTCTTGTCCTTAGAATCTTTCCCTTCATCATCACTGGGATCAGTGGGAATGTTCTCAGCTTCTTCTTCTTCTTCATCATCTGTCAGAATGACTAGCTCAACATGCTTGTATAAAGCAACACTTGTCACTTCCTCTTCCACAGTTAATTTGTGGGGATCAGCCACCACAGGAACAAAAAGACCTTTGAGCATCACAGCTTGTTCAGCTGGAGAGGCACTCTTAAATTTGGCCTTCATATTCTCTCTGATTTGAGCAATCAGATTTGAACTCATTTGCTGAGAATATGTCATTTCTTCAGGAAGGATGGAGTGGACAAATGTTTCGAGCTTCAGTAGTGAAGATCTCTTTTTCTCATTTGAGAGATGAAGGTGAAGATCTGAGAAGTCCATTCTCCTATATCTTTGCCAGTTGCTGACGGACTTAGCAACTCTTGACAAAGTTGTCCTCTTGAAGCTCAAGTAAAGTTCTTCAGAACTTACTTGCTGATCTTCAGTGATGAGTACCACTTCAGTGGTCTCCTTTTGAGCCTGAAAAAGAATTTATTTAGATCAGGATTGGTTTGGAGAATTCTTTTAGAGTTTAAATCTGAAACATGATTTACCTGCTGAGAGTCAGCAAGCTCATGTAGTACAATTTCCATTCCATGAGGAGCTTGAGTAGCATCCTCCATTTGTTCATCCTGAAATAAATTAAAATTAGACACAAGTACTAAGCTGTCAAACTTAGTTTTTATACCAAAATTATTAACTACCTGCTGAGCAGGGAGTGTTGGTTCTCGTGCAGAGGCTTCAGCAACCTTCTGACTTGTATCTTGAGAAGTCTGTAGAGAAAGAATAATTTTAGCAAAAGAACAATTTTCAGAATTTGAAGTTTTACTGATGGTTGAATTAACTACCTGCTGAGGAAGGACAGGTTGTGGCTCAGTCCTTTCAGCATTAACAGTTTCTTCAGCTTCTTGGACTGTTTCTTCAGCAGACTTCTGATTTTGCTCTAACTGAGAAAGCTGTGCGGTTTCAGCAATCTCCCTTGTCTCTGAATTGACAAGTTGAGCAGAAGCATCTTGACCTTTAAGCTCACTGCTTGTCATGAAGAGATCAATTGACTTGTTGGATGATTCTTCAATCTCCAACTCCATTTGTTTGCTTAAATCTTCCAGTACAAGCTGGACTTTGTCAATTGAAGTCTTGGGTGAACTTGGGCCAGTATTCTCAGCATCAAGAGATGCGTCTTTGAATAATGCTTCTTGAGTTTCAGCAACTTCAGGAACTGGAACCATTGCTATTTCAGCAACTGGTCCATCAGCAAGCTGGTTTCAGCAACTTGATGAGTTGCTTGTTCAGCAACCATCTGTTCAGCAGCATCAGCAAGTGCCGCTCTTTGCAGATCAGCAGCAATGTCGCTTACTGGTTCCATGGTTTGATCATCTAGATTATCTACAATGTAGATATCTGGGACTTGGGCAGGAATTTCATTTCCACTGCCTTGTGGTCTATTCTCAGTAGAGTTATCAACGTTAAGTTGATTGTTGAAGGCTTCCGCAAACACTTCAACATGCTGATGTATGTTTCAGTAATTATTTCAGCAACATCTACTGGCAAATGCGTTTCAGCATTTGTCTGGGAATTGACTGAGGAGTCTTGGACATTGGGGACTGACTGAGAAGTCAGTGTCTTCTTTCATTTGTTACTTGTCCGTTTGCTCTTAGGTACGGGATTTGCTGATGACGCTGCAGTCTGAGTGTCATCATCAGCTTCCTCTTTTTCTTTTTAGATTTCTCCAGTTTCCCAAAGTCATCTATTGTTGCATTTTCAGCAACGGCTGTTGTACACGTACCTTGTTGATTTTCTACAGCAGTTTCATTTGTGTTACCACCTCCAACAGCAGTTTCATCTCTAAGTTGCTGAGTGGTAACATCTGCAGCTGTTGTATACCTTTCTGCTGGCTTGTGCTGATAACATTTGCAGTTGTTGTCTTCTTGGTTTCTTACCAGCAATCTTAGGTACATTCTGCTTGTAGAAAGATCTTCCCACATTGCACACAGATTTCTTGATTGGCAATGGGTTTCTTAGCTGAATCCTGAAATGTTCAAGGATATAGCATATCTTGATTCCATACATAACTGGAAAGGAAGGTGAGACCTTGTTGTCTTCTACCTTTACTTTAAACTTAGTAACACAATCAACAAGCCTGTTGAAATGTACTTAGCCCAGTTAAGTTCCGATTTATTTTCATAGATATGCATCAGCAATGGCCATCTTCTCAGGCCTACTTGGTCAATTCCTCCAACTTGGGAGTCAAGAACTTTAATCAGTAGCAGAGCTACTAGACCAAGTGAATGGCAGAGATGCTTTCTCTTAACGTGCTTTGTCCAAGTCACGGGAGCTGTACTCGCCTTTCTTCATTTTTGCATTTCTGACGTCACTGTAGAAAGCTTCATTTCTTCGTCTCAGTAGCAGTGAGTCATCTTCAGTTCCAGTGGTTGGAATCTGAAAATCTCCGCTAAATCAGTCCATTTCAGGACGATTTGCGTGTTCTGAACATAAGTAAGGATCACTTTTTCAGTGACTCCATTACTGTCTGTAAGGGATGGATTTCTGCCATTGTTGTGAACTCCATAGTATCAATCATGCTCACTGCTTAGTGCGAGCAGAGATAAAGTTCATGAGGCCTTGCTGCTTGATGAACTCAAGCGCCTCTTCATTTTGGTCATCAAGTCTTGTTCATAAAAGTACCTAATGTACTTTTCTTTGCAAACCTCCCCATTGCCTCAACATCTCACACTTTGCAGTGTCAAGATATGACGGAGGCATAGGTTTTACAGTGATTCGGTCGTTTTTCAACACAACTTTCGCTGTGTTTTGGGTCAGAGAAGTCACCGGAGCAGTCACCGGAATGCGTGTGTTTCAGCACTGTCAACCTTTGACGATTTTGAGGACTTAGATGACTGTCTCTGGGGAGCCATTTCTTTATATAGAGCAAGAAATTGTACGAAAAAGATAGTTTGCTTTTGACCGGAGGTACAGTAATTCAGGCTAGAAATTGCAGAGAGAAGGAAATGTGAGTTAAAGAATTTTGTCATTTCTCTAACTCCTTCTTTATATAGTGTCTCTGGGGTGAGAAACTCAATCGATTTGAGTTCTCAGCAAGGGTAAAAACAGAGAAACACTGGAGATAGTGGAGCCTTTGCATTGAATGCGTAGTGGCCCACTAACTAAAACCGTCAGAGCACTCTCTCTCTTTGTTTTGTTAGCCGTTAGATTAATAACTCCTTTAATCAATGGCCACGAGATTGAATTTCATGTCATGATTTATTGCGAGTTTATCTGTGCCAGCTTAACGTCACAAATTGATTTTACCGAGTAATAAGGATAGATTGCTTGCTGAAATAGACAAGAATCTTTTCAGCGAGTTTGATTAACAATCTAGATACTTGCTGAAAGTTCCCCCTTACTTAGATATCTCTATTTTCTAAGTTTAAAAGATATTTCTGATTTCCCGTATCAGTAAATCTTTTTGCACTTTGAGACATCCTTTGGTAAAATCTGAGAGATGAGATTTGCTCTTTTTCTGAATTCCCGTTCAGAAAATTCCTTTGATACTTGAATACCTGTTTCAGTATCTTTTGATTGTCTAAGTACCCGTCTCAGCAATCCTTAAGTTCTTTCACTTACTGAGTTCCTGTCTCAGCAAGTGATCAGTTTCCTAACAATACCTGTTTTGAAGGAATTACTTGCTGAATGCCTGTTTCAGCAATCATGTTGTGACTTATCATTTCTTAGAAGAAATCAGTGACTTGGTCTTTTGGAAGGAATACTTGGCTTGCTGAATACCCTGTTTCAGCATTCTGCCAAGTGTATCCTTTATTGAGGTAGTTCAATCAATCCAAGGTTATACCTTACATTGCGAACTATTATCCGGTAGGGGCTTGGAAAGATGTCAGGCAAGCTGA